>CM060881.1:172755000-173175000 GCA_030762935.1 Hymenopus coronatus | reverse complement strand
CTCAGTCTCAAAGCGTTGTTTCGAGAGACACAGCTACAATATCATTACTGGACCTTTTTACTTTCTCTACACGTACTATGTGGATAGTGTATAGAGAAGGAATTGCAATGCACCCAAAATTCCATACTGAGATTTCACCGGAAATATATGTTTTGGGACCCACTAAACCAAAAAAAATAAAAAAAAAAATTAGAATAATGCCTGTGTGTGTGTGTGTGTGTGTGTGTGTGTGTGTGTGTGTGTGTGTGTGTGTGTGGGCAGCATAGCTCAAAAACGAAAGGAGAGTTAAATACCAAACTTGGTATTCAAGTTTTGTATATTCCAAGGATGCGACACGCAGATTTTCAAGAAAATTCCCCTCCCCCCAGCTACCCTTTTCATGGAACTTTCTTCCAAATTTTTTATTTTCTCAAAAATGGCTCTAACGATATTGATTAACGGCTTTTTTCCTTGGAGTTGATCGTTTTTGAGATATTCCTTATTTTTGGTTTCAGCTTTGAACAACTTATACTTTTCTCATACAGGAATTTGTCAAATCCTTTGCATACAAAGAAACTTCAGTCACATAGCAACCAGCTTTTGACTATCACTTTAACCTATGGTACTCCCTCATTTCGCTTCTACTTACAAGGAAGAAAGTAATAAGACTATCTCTGCTTTTTTTTCTCGACTAGCATGAAGAATATAAATAGAAGCATACGCTTTTTCAGGTCATGAGGACCGCATTAACCGGCCGGGGGGATTCGAGGCGCTGACCACGTCTCACCCCCCAATACTGCACCCCATCCATGACGTCTGTAGTGGACCGAGATGGGGGACGCAGCGGCCGGGCGGTAGGCCAAGGTTCCCCGTGAGCTGTCGTGCCATGGAGTTATACGCTTTTTAACAATAATTTGTTGCAGAGATACAGAGGAAGTCATGTGAATGGAATACTTCAGATTTTTTTTAATTGTTTCATTTATTTTTAATTTCCTCAAACACACACAATAATTCTGGTTAAAGAAATGTTCCCCGCCCCAGCCGGGATTCGAACCCGGGACGTCGGTGCGGAGTACCCTGCGGACACGCCCTGTCCCTCACCTGCTATAATGTTGTAAAAATATTCCATTGAGTATATTTACAGCACGTTTTTAGCTGGTTTTTGCATCCTTTTATATAAATTTGCTGATAAAACTTGCACTATATGACAAAGAGAGAAAATGTAAACACTTCCTCTATACACTAATTACATATTACGAGTAGCGAAAGTAAAAAACTCTCAAATTTAAAACGGTCAATAACAACAGGTCTTTTTGTAATTGGTATCTCATACAATAAAAATATTTCACATTTTTAGCAGTAAATATGAACGTGGCTATTCATATTTAATTAGCATGTAACACAATTTAAAAACTCAAACTGATGGTAGAGAATATGAAAAGGCCGTTTAATTAATTAATTGGTATCTAACAAATTAAAATAAATAAGATGAATATGCAGATTGCTGATGATTAATTTATATCTAACACAATTCAAAAGAATATTTCACAAGTATAGCATTGAATATGAAGAGGCATCTGGGTAAATAAATGACACCTAACACAATCGAAGTAAACAAAAAGTACCTACCAAATAGGAAGGTTTTTTTTTTTTTTTTTCAACCTCCGACAAGTTCATAGCAAACAATTATTTTATTACTAAAACTTTTGTACGCTTATGGTTACTTTTCAACATAATCACCGAAAAGTTGAGAAATTTATGGTATCTGCGCACTAGCTCTTCAAAAAATGCTGCCGCCAATGATTTCAAATGAGCATTGGCGATGTTTTGAAGATCTTCGTACTTTACGACGTTTGCGGAGAGCCATTCAAAACAAACGAAGAGAAATGCTCACTTCAAGAATTGTGTTGATCCATGACAACGCTCTTCCACACACTGCTGGCACAACCCATCGGCTCCTTGAACAATTTCAATGGGACATTTTCTATCATCCGCCGTACAGTCCTGACCTGGCACCCAGCGACTTTCACCTTTTCCCTGAACTGAAGACGTGGCTAGGAGGGCAGCACTTTCAAACCAACGAAGATCTTCAAAACAACGTCAATGTTCATTTGAAATCATTAGCGGGAACATTTTTTGAAGCGATTATTGCAAAGCTTGTGCACAGGCACGATACATGTCTCAATCTTTTCGATGATTATGTTGAAAAGTAACCATAAGTTTATAAAAGTTTTAGTAATAAAATAACTGTTTTCTGTGAGCTTATCTTTTATTTATAGCCTATCGGAGGTTGAGAAAAAAACGCTCTCCTAATTGAAGATATATAACATATATAAAACAGAATCAATATACCTAATATGCTATAAATAAGAAAGATTCCTCATAGGCAGAGAGGAGTCGACGGTCTGCGTGTTGGATTGTTTTCTGTTGCCGAGATTATAAACTGACACCGATACACTGTGCAAGGAACGAGACACACTGCTGTCGCAAGCCCGTCTCTATCTTATATCATGATATTCCCACTGTAGAAAACCAAGCGAATTGATTACATCATAGCACTTAAATGAGGTTATTGAGCTGATGATTGATACAGAATGACATTATAGAAAATGCAATAATTAAGGTTTGATGTTTGGTTTAAAACTAATGTGAGTTTTGTTCAAAATTTTCTGTTTTACAGCAAGATAAAAGTTAATATTTTATCTACGCGTACTATGTAATACTGTATAGAGAAGGTTTCTTAGAAAAATGTCCGTGTGTGTGTGAGTGTGTGGGTAGCGTAGTTCAAAAACGAAAATACTTTTTAATACCAAATTTAGTATTTAAGATTGGGTATCTTCTAAGGATGCGACACCAAGATTTTCAAGTAAATCCCCGTACCCCCAACTACCTTTCACAAATCTGTGACAATTTTGATAAAAACCTCTTGTATTTAAGAAGATATTTACACGAAAATTTAATTTGTATCTTCAATTTTCTCGGAGTAGCCTCTGAAGACATGTTGCACAACTGGCAAACTGTAAGAGACAGACAAAAACTTGCTACACAAAAATATGCAATGCTCATTATAGTACACAATTCATGTTGTATACATTTTTCTTTCGTAAGGTTGGCCACTTTTGAGATATTAGTTTGTTTTAAAATACTTGGCATTTCTCATACGGGAATTTTCAACTCCTGTCCATAAAAACACACGTACTTCAATCACATAGCAACCAGCTTTTAAAACATTGGACTATCAATTTAGCCTAGGTACTCCCGTATTTTCCTATCACTTACAACAAAGTCTGCTATTTTTTTCTCTGCTATTAAGTAAATAGAAGTATAGGCTTTTTAACAAAAATTATTGTAGAGATGTAGAAAAAGTTATGTGAATGGACACATCAGAATTTTATAAAAATGTCCGTGTGTGTCTTTGGACAGCATAGCTCAAAAACAAAAAGACCTCTAAATACCAGACCTGATTTTTAAGTTTGCTATCTTCCAAGGATGTGACACAAAGATTGCCAAGAAAATCCCCAACTACACTTTACCTGGTTCATTTTTCGAAAATTATGATTTCTCAAAAATTATTGTAACGATTTTGAATGTAATACCTCATGTTTAAGACATTTTTATGACCAAAGAAATGTAAATCTTGAACTTTCTGGGAATAGCCTCTGAGGACTTCTTCATTCTGGAGAAAACTTACTACACAAAAATATGTAAATTTCATTATAACTCACAATTTATGTTATATACCTTTTTTTTTTTTAGATACATTCTGGATTATTGTGTTCAATTATAGCAGCTTAAATATTTCTCACACGGAAAGACATATTTTCTTGTTTCTCGCTTGTTTACTTTTTTCAAACAAACAGATTGGAATTTGAATTGTATTCATAGCGACCGGCTTTTAACCCTTTGTTTGCTTTCGGTACCTATAAGTTCCGCTTGTTTTAAGCGTAGCTATACAAGTAGGACTGTACTCTAGGATTAATTTCATGTTGTACTAACCTTCAACCATAAACGAAAAGTAAGCAAGACTGTTTTTACTGTAAAAATATATACAATTTTTTGCTTTAAAATTTCAGTGATTTTTCTAAATAAATAAAAGAGAAA
Source organism: Hymenopus coronatus (assembly GCA_030762935.1). NCBI lineage: Eukaryota > Metazoa > Arthropoda > Insecta > Mantodea > Hymenopodidae > Hymenopus > Hymenopus coronatus. The sequence continues at coordinate 173,170,920 of CM060881.1, read as the reverse complement.
ACCGACATAACTACAGCCAAATGTAACCCCTTTAACTTCCAAGCATCACACCGATTATTTTACTTGGGCTCTCCCCGTCCTTTACCACAGTCACTGGGATTTGAACTTGCAACGTTTGGCTTTGAATGAATGGCCAGTCCATTACCTATCACCTAACACTCGTGGCCGTTTGAACTACTTTTGTGGTAGTGCCTTTGGCAGGATTATGAAAACTGGTTTAAAAGGATTTAAAGTTTTATTTGGGAAGAAAAATATTAATAAAGTGTCTACATTTACTTTCATTTCTATTTCCTCTATTATATAATAATTTTATAGGTTTATTACCAAATATTTTTGCTATAACTCCAGTTTTAAACTTAAATTAAAGGAAAATCGGCATATGTAGTATACTAGTGCAGGCAACTAAGGGTTAAGGTACGAGACTATCGCTTCAGCCTGTGCATTTTCTTATTTCCCTTCTACTTACAAGGGCACAAGTAATAATGACATGTTCTGCTAATGTTTATCTCGATTAGTGTGATGTACATACAATAATAAGCTTTTTAACAATATTGTATTACAGAGATGTTGAAAAAGTCATGTGAAAGGAACACATCATATTTTTTCTTTTTCTTTTCAAGAATAGTGAACAATATTTACTGATGTCAGTCGTCACAACTGAAAAATTCAGTGCCATCAAGCTTCTGTTTTATTCACGGCTTGTGTGAAAAAGCAATTAAAATTAATACATTATTATTAACTATTAATTTAAACATAATATTTCTAAAATGCAACATGAACCAGATTAAATACCGTTAATCTGCATGTCAAGTTTGAAACTGCCTAATTTTAGGCCTTTATAATTACAATAGGCATTCAAAAGTGAAATAGGCAATTTTAGGCACTATAAAATTCCATATTAGATATTTTAGATATTAGATACTTTTATTTTCTCTGTAATTAGTGTATAGAGAAGGTATTTTATTGCACCCAAAAGTCCGATACCGAGGTTTCACCGGTAATATATATTTTAATACCCCCTGAATAAAAAAAAACACTTAGGAAAAGGTCCGTGTGTATCTACGTGTGTGTGTGTGTCTGTGTGCAGCATAGCTCAAAAGCGAAAAGACCGTTAAATACGAAACTTGGTATTTAAGTTTGATATTTTCCAAGAATGTGACAGGAAAATTTTCTAGAAAATCGCCCGACCTCCAACTACCCTTTACATGGAAAATTTTTCGAAAATTTTGATAATTGAAAAAGTGGCTCTAACGATTTTGATTAACATATCATATATTAAAGATGTCTTGAATTTTCTGGAAATAGCTGCTGAAGACTACTTTATTCTTGATGAATTTTACGCAATTTTGCTTAAGTGACAAACCGTAAGAGATAGACAAAAACTTATATAACAGAAAATGTAGAGCTCAGTAAAATACACAATTTATATTATATACATGTTTTTGAGGAGTTGATCGTTTTTGAGATATTCTTTGTTATTGGTTTAAGCTTTAAAAAACCTAGCTTTTCTCATAAGGGAATTATCAACTCCTGTCCATACAAACAAAGGAACTTCAGCCATATAGCAACCAGCTTTTGACTATCACTTTAACCTATGGTACTCCCTTATTTCCCTTCTACTTACAAGGAAGCAGGTAATAAGGCTATTTCTGCTATTTTTTTCTCGATTAGCATGAAATAAAAAGTATAATTTGTTGAAGAGATGCTGAGAAAGTCATGTTGGGGCGGATAAAAAGGGCCTCAGGTGGTGCTGCTAGCTGTGGTTCTCAGGTTTGCTGCACGGTTGCTATGCTGTGCTATTGTAAATCTGTTTTTAAATGTTTGAATTTGCCGCTGTTTAAAAGGAGTTGGTAGCTCTTGCTGTTGGCGAAACTGTAACTGGCTAGTCGCGCCAGACTTAATTGTTAGAGCCGTTCAGTTTATTTATCGGCAGCGGATTACTTATTGTGTACTGCTTTGCCACGTTTTCTGTGTCTTCCAGCTAACTTCAGTCGGTGAGTACGAAATTCTTAACCTCCATGCTTGTATGGTAGGATGTGATAATAAATAAATTGAATTTACAGTATTTATTGATTTATTTGAACTTTTATTTATTAACTGTTTGAAACAATGTGATACGTTAAGGCACGCTATTTTAACAGAATCCTCTTTTCAGACAACTGTGTCACATATATACAGTATAATGTTTACTTACAGTCAATATCTTCTTGTTAAATCATACAATGCTATAATGTTTACTTAATCGTCACACAAGAGGTCTCGATTGACGAGATTTAACTCTTTACTTCCTTATCCGTGGCGTCTCTCTCATTGACTGCGTCCTGGAAGCTTATTAACATATACACAATAGTTGAAGGTCAATGTTTTATACATTGTGATCTGTCGTCTCCATGGGAACAACAAATGTCCTTATTTACATTTCGTAAAATACTAATTTATAATACATTTTTATGCATCCATAATGATTTAAAATTAATGCATTTATATAGTTTGCATGAAAATGTTCTTGTATATAGCTAATATTTCATAAACAATATTTTGTTTCACTATATTCTTATGCTTTGTTACTGGTATAAACAATTTATAGCATCCGGTATCTGTTCACTTTTTACTCTTCTTCTCCCATATTACTGCTTTCGATTCTATTTTATTATAATTATGCTTTTCTAGCTAATTTTATAGCTATATATTACGCATTAAAATATGTTGTATGCCTTACATAACCTCGGCTATGTTAATTTCCTAAAAGCACTCCATTTCAGGCTAATTTCGTGCGTATCGTGAGGCGATGACGTCACGCTGCCATTTTATACATACAATTATGTCTTGCATTGCGAAACCTTATATTATATATTTTATAACATTCTTTTAGGGCGGTATTGTTCCATTTTCTCTTGACTTGGTTTACTTAATACTAAATCCTGCGTCAATGTGAATGGAGCACATCAGATTTTTCCTGGTAACACTGTATTAATTTGTTGTTTTAACTATTGTAGATAAAATAGTTTGTAAAAGCAATGTTGTTATGAAAATGTTAAAGTTATCACAGTGATTGTAATAAAGTTCTATAAAGGATCTTCATGAAGATATGTTAACAAAGAGCTGATACGTTAGATATTTTGTCCAATGCAGAAAATGGCTTAAAGAAGCCCTCAAAGCTTTATTGTCTGAAATACTGCACACTTACCCTCAAGCGTTTATTTCCTCTACCTCAAGATTTAAAATACCCTGGGTGTACTTGTCTGCTGAAGAACCATAAACTCATATGTTAGCACATTTTTCTCCCCTGTCTTCATCAAGTCTTAAAATCTCTTCTGTTGGAAGTTGTTTCGTTTATTGAAAGACAAAGACTTGGCCCCGAAATTCATACTTTAAAGGCTTCCTGGTAAACTTCAGGTATGGAGACTGATTATTATGGAGAAATCAATGAAGTTTACAAAAGTTTTGACTTTTCTTAGGAGTATCAGCTTCACCATTATCCTTTGCAACATTTCACATTCACCACCTTTTACTTTCTCTACATGTACTATGTACATAGTGTATAGAGAAGGTACTGCACATAAGCGTTCCATACCGAGATTTCACCGGAAATACATGTTTTGGATCCCCCGTATCAAAAAAAAAAAAAACTTTGGAAAAATGTCCTTGTGTGTGCCGCTATTTAAGTTTGGTATCTTCCAAGGATGCGACACGAGGATTTTGAGAAAAATTCCCCCACCCTAAACTACCCTTTACGTGAAAAACAAAAATGACTCACAATTTTCATTAAAATCTCTTATAATTACATGCTAGTAAAATAAAGATCCTGAATTTTCTGGGAATGGCCTCTCAATATCTCTTTATTCTGAATTTTATTGAATTTTGCATAACTGGTAAGCCGTAAGAGATAGAAGAAACTTACTACACAAAAAATGTAGATCACGATAAAACACACTATTTATGTCATATATATATATATATATATATATATATATATATATATTTTCATGGAGTTAGTCGTTTTCGAGATATTCCCTGTGATTCATTTCAGTTTTAAAATACTTAATAACCACATTTTAAAACATTTGACTGTCACTTTAGTCTAGTGTATTCCTTATTTTCCTTCTACTTATAAGGAACTAAATAACAAGACTGCTTCAGCTAATGTTTTAGAATGAAATAGAAGAATAAGCTTACTAACAATAATTTGTTACAGATATATAGAGAAAGTCATGTGAATGGAACATATTCAGATTTCTTATGTGGTGAGATATTCGATAATTAGTAACATTATATAAACGATAAAGAAAATATTTGGCATGGGCTTTCGATGACGTAAATGTATTTTTACACAGATGTAAGAATACTACCAATAATCATAAATAGAATAACATATAGAGCGCGCCTCGGTCGTGATTTCGAATCTCGCTTAGGGTGAGTTCATGGACCCCGAGATCATTTGAGCATCATTTCACCAATTCTATTCATCGTCCGATATGACCAACTAGGTTAAAGGACGTTAAACAAAACAAAAAAACAAACAAAAGTAATATAATAATAATAATAATAATAATAATAATAATAATAATGGTATAGAATTTATAGATATCATTTCTTCAAAATGTTGCTGTTTATATCATATTTAAATCAATTATTGTAGATACCATGCTTACCAAGCGGGAGACCTGGGTTCGATCCCCGGGATTTTTCCCCCGCTGGGAGACCTGGCCCGGGGTGCACTCAGCCTCGTGAGGTCCCTGGGGGGCCAATTGAGGAGCTACTCGATGGAGAAGTAGCGGCTCCAGGTCATGAGGACCGCATTAACTGGCCGGGGGGATCGAAGCGCTGACCACGTCTCACCCTCCAATACTGTACCCCATCCATGACGTCTGTAGCGGACCGAGATGGGGGACGCAGCGGCCAAGATTCCCCGTGAGCTGTCGTGCCATGGAGTTTAGATACCATATCTAATATTTCTGAAGTCAGAGGTTCTAAATTTAAAGGGCAACAATCAGTGTATTTATATATACTGATGTTGAGAAACATTTTAAGGAATACCCTTACAGTGACAATGGGATGACGTTTGTCCTTGAGCGCCTCCAGGCCGGCAGCGTATCGAAGTGCTTAACTGGGGAGTAACGTGCTAAATGATTCGGCCTCTCATAAATACTCTTTCCGCTAAGACAAAATATTCAAATTTTGCAAAAAATAATTCACGAGATAGATAGGGAGGAATGCTCGTAACAGAACCGTCAAAAACACTGATTTTTAGCTCAAATATTTTTCATAACACACATGAATAAACACTATGTCGCCCGGTGTGTGAGTGAGAGGGAAGAGCGACCTGGCAACGCAGAACACGATAACGCATCTCATGCACTGCAGAGTAGAAATATTCACATTTGAAAAGCTCGTTAGTATATACATATGTTTTTCCACAGTCGGCGTGGAGTAATGTTTGATGCACACAACCTAAGGCTTCTGATGAGCATGTCCACAAATTACGATTATGAAACTATAAATAAAATAAATCAGTAATATATTATCCTGGCGTCTTTATCTTATCCTAATTAGTTACCTAAAACATAATGTAACATACACCTTATCTAGAGTTCTACTATTGCTAAGGGAAATCAACGTTTCTGTCAACCAGTTACTTGTCTTGCATTTTCGTTTCACTTATTAACCCAGCTCCTAGTTGCCGACAACCACAAAAATTAAACGCTCGTAGGCACGTGAAACTGAATCTATGATTGCAATTACAATTTTAAAATCTTATATATATCTTGTTGTATACGTAATAAGGAATTTTTATATCATCATATTTTTAAATTTAATATAATACCATCAGATTTATTTAATTATTGAAATATGGTTATCTTAAACTTTTATTTTATCTAATTATTACCATTAATGCATTATTACATTCCTCTTTTCATTATTTGAACACTTCACTTTAAACTATTGCGTCACTTTGATAATCTTGAACATGTATCAATGGATATCATTTTCAACTTTAGGGCTGCTTATAAATTCAGATTTTTCACTGTTATATCACTTTTACTTTTCATGAATCTCTTTAACTAATGGACATTTTATCTTATTTTGTATTGCCTATTGCTGGTTACTATTAAAGGTTTATTTTCCAATTTTCACTGCATTTAACTTCTACCAAAATACCTAAACGAAAAATCTCTTCTTTTTTCCCCATTCAGTTCTCAACACTCAAGTTCTTCACTTCCAGCCACACACACTCGCATCTCCCCAAGCTCTACCTCGTCCTAGCTCTCCAGGTTCCTTCCTCCACAATGTTTCTGCTCCCTCCTCCTTTCTCCTCTCCATCTTCTCGTCTGGCTCTTTCTTCCACCTCCCTTATTCAGCATTAGTGTCGTTAATGATACACTCTTCCCTTCTATCTTCTAGCCTTCTATATTATTCACACTTTATATATTTATTTCTATAACTTCTTCTGCTGTTATTACTGTCTCTACACGTACTATGTACATAGTGTATAGAGAAGGTATTGCATTCCACCCAAAAATTCTATACCTAAATTTTGGATAAAAAAAAAGCATTTTCAGAAAAAGGTCCGTGTGTGTGTGTCTGTCTGTGGACAGTATAGCTCAAAAACGAAAAGACCGTCAAGTACCAAACGTGGTATTTAAGTTTGGTTTCTTCCAGAGATGTGACACGAGGATTTTCACGAAAATCACCCCACCCCCAACTACTATCTATTTTCGAAAATTTTGATTTTCTCAAAAATGGCTCTAACGATTTTGATTAAAATATCGTATATTAAACATATTTACTGACAAATAAAATGTATATCTTTAATTTTCTGGGAATAGCCTCTAAAGATTACTTTATTCTGGTTCAACTTTACGGAATTTTGCATTACTCTAAAACGGTAAGAGATGGAAAAAACTTACCACAAAAAAAAAAATGTAGAGCACTTTAAAACACACAATTTGTATTATGTAAATTTTTTTCGTAGAGTTGATTGTTTTTTTAGATATTCCTCGTTTTTGGTTTCAGCTTTGAAAAACTTATACTTTTCTCATACGGGAATTTGTCAACTCCTGTCCAAACAAACAAATAAACTTCAGTTATATTGCAACCAGCTTTTGGCTGTCACTTTAACCTATGCTACTCCCTTACTTCACTTCTACTCACAATAAAGCAAGAAATAAGACTATTTCTGCTAATTTTTCTCGATTAACATGAAGTAAATAGAAGCATAAGCTTTTTAACATTAGTTTGTTGCAGATATGTAGAGAAAGCCATGTGAATGGAACACATGAGAATGCTTACTAATACCTTAGAGGAAACGTGATATGCATGTTGGCCTAGTTAGCCAACTCATTATACTAATGATGAAGCCTCTGCGGAAGTGGTTCACAGAAATGGCTATACCATAACTTTGGCTATGTAAAAATGAGCTTGTAGCTGGTGAATCATTTGTCATTTGGTTGCCGCCCCGGACCTCCCAAAACGCCACTGTCATGTCACACACAGTGTCGTGTCATCACGGTGTTGCACACCTCCCTTCCGCTATCTAAATGGCCAGGAAAACGCAATGTGTTAAACATGCCCGTGGCAATAAAACCCCCAGCCAAAATTTCTACTGAAATGAGTAGAAATATGCAATTGAATACACGCGCGGCCATCAACACAGGTACTTTTTTCCGCTGCACTCTTTGTGTCGCTTTCACAGCACATTCACTAACCTAACGCTCACTTTTTGTTTCTGTATGTTAATGAGGCAACCCGAGTCTATCAACTCCAACTAAAGTGGATGTGAACACGATAACTCAAAAACGAAAAATCGATAAAATTCTAAACTTGGTATTTAAGTTCAACATCTTCCAGGGATGCGACAAGTAGATTTTGAGAAATATCCCCTCCAAGCTACCCTTTACCTGGAATTTTTAAGGAAAATGTTTTTCTCTAAAATGGCTCTAACGATTTCGATTTAAATAGCGTATATTAAAGATATTTTCCTAAAAAATAAAATGTATATCCTGAATTTTCTGGGAATAGCCTCTGATAGTCAAATGTTTTAAAAGCTGTCACTATGTGGTTGTCATTGCAAATCATTGGTTTACTTGGCCAGGAGCAGAACAAAAGAAAAACGGACGATTTCTGTCTCAGAAAAGTATAAGTACTTTACAATTGAATCTAATAAGAAGGAATACATCGAAAACAGTAAGCTCCACGAAAAAAATGTATATGACATAACTTGTATATTTTAACAAGATCTAAATTTTTGTATATTAAGTCTTTGTCTATCTCTTACGGCTTACTAGTTATGCCAAATTAAGCAAAATTCGTCCAGAATAAATGTCTTTAGAAGCTATTCCCAGAAAATTCAAGATATACATTTTGTTTGTGATAGAAATGCCTTTAATATGTGATATTTTAATCTAAATCGTTACAGCCATTTTTAAGAAAAACAAAATTTTGGAAAAATTACCCATGTAGAGGGGTGGGGGGATTTTCTTGAAAATCTTCATGTCATACCCTTGCATAAGACCAAACTTAAATACCAAGTTTGGTTTTTAACCGTCTTTTTGTTTTTGAGCTATGCTGTTCACAGACACCCACACACACACGGACCTGTTTCTAAAAATGTTCTGGGGGTACTAAACATGTATTTCCGGTGAAATCTCGACATCGAATTTCTGGTGGAATAGAATACTTCTCTATCCCTATGTACATCATTATACATACGGAGCTAGAGAAAGTAAGAAGTGACGAGAAAATACAGGGTTAAAAACAGAAAACGAAATCCACCAGCCAGAGATGCAGATAACATAAATCCAAACTACCCTGAGCTAAACACGAACCCGAACCCACCTTAAATTGCCACCTTGCCGAAATGGCCTATGTCACCAGAAACCGCAGCAAATTCCCAATGCAGGGTTGATCAAGTAGTTAAATTTAGCTCTGTCTTATTGATCTATAACAAGCTTCGTAGTGCATCAGACTCCTGCTCTTAGTATAGATATTGTAGTGTTAACATGTTTCGAGAACAGAAGCTAAAGTTTAAATTCGGACACCATAATTAATTTCTCTTGCCCTCCTTTTAATGGAAAAGATCTTTTGTGGATAAATGCTAATAAAAGGAATTGTTTGTTTGAAGATGAATACATACGGTACACAGCACATGTTCTGAGTGTTTACTTGTCCAGACAAATCGCTTTGAAGTTCTACTAAAGGCTAACTTAACTAGGGCCTAGATCCGAAATTTATAATTACCACAGCTAGGAAGTTCGTACCAATTTCTTTATGCAGAGTAAGAGTGGCAGGGTTGGCAATACATGCGGCGCTACTTGCGAGAGCTAAGGTCAACGTAGAGTGCAACCCATTACTGCAAAACAGCTATCACTGTATAGCACAGAGCCACGTCGGTCGGAAGGAAGACGTGCGAATAACACTTTTGTTGGTTTAATTGTTTATTCACACAAGCCGTGATCTCCCGGTCTCTAGCCGGTTGGTCTACCACTGAGCTACCATGGCAACATGGCGGCATAGCATTGAACTTCTCAACTGACTCGCATATTTCCCGGTAAACAACACAAGCCGTGTGAAAAAACAATTAAACCAATACCAATTGACCCTAATAGTTGGCTATACTATGAATCCTGGAACTTAAAGTACTTACAACATTGTAAGTCGCCATTGGGGTTGTCATCTCAAAATAATTTGAAATCGCCTTGTGATTTAGCGGGAAACATGCGAGTTGAGAAATTCAATGCTCTACCGGCATGTTGCATGGTAGCTCGAGCAACCGGCTAGAGATCGGGAGATCCGTGGTTCAATTCCCAGCTATGGCATTGCATTTTTCAATCTGACTCTACCTTTCCAACATTTTTGTTTTGTCCTGTTCAAATGTGAGCAACATTAATTTGTTTTACAAGCATATTTTTCTGACAGTGCACTTATTCAGAAACCAATGGCAGTTCTAGTAAACAAACTGTAAACGTCTAGTAACAGAAGAGCTTCACAGAAACGTTATTTATTGAAATTGTGTTGGAAAAGTAACCCGCTACTATCACACTGTTGCAGTCCAGAAATATGGAGATGACTGAATCTGTGCCGCATGTAGAAGATCTGCCAAGACAATCTACCAATCCACGAGCATCCTACCTGAAATAAACATGAAAATGAAAAATGTACAGGGTTCAGTGTGATATATCGCATACAAGCTCCACTTTTAGATCCCAACAAATGTTATTTGCTTGATGATACTGATACGGAACTGATAAATCATTTCAAATATGCCCCAATCACGTCATGGGAAGTGGAATGAACTTCTTCGTATTACAAATCTTGTTTGTCGGAACTAGAATGAGGTTTGTCTTTGAAAGGCTTCAGAAGTACAATTCTAGTTTTCAGTAATACAGTTACAGATGAGATTTAGTTTAATTCCTGCTTTACTTTTTACCTAGTAAGATTTTGAAGATATTTAAGAAATGCTATTATTTGGATATTATTTTACATTCAATCAGTAAATATTACCATTCGTGTTATAATTTCTTGAGTGTTTTTATAATGAATATATGTAAAGAGGAAACCAGTTAGAGTCAGTCTTATATATGTAACAATTTCTGTTATATATAAGATCTGTCTCATAAATCATTTTGTTCTGTGGAAACAGTACTGTTTACTTGACAACCTCTCTCCACTGTGACTTCTCATTAATGACGTGTTTTCATGCAGTGAGACGGCCGGTTGCAAACTGTATACCGAACGGCGAACGGTACGAACTTCCTAGCTCTGATTCTAAACTAGCCCCACGGTTCCGAGCGAGATAACTCTGGGCCCCCTTCGGAATGTTTCCAGTTCTGTTCCCATTTGTTTGTGGTTTTTCCGGAAAGGTAGGTGATTGTTGAGGTGGATCCCCTTCTACCAATGCCGTCCTGCCCTGCATTTCTGGCGATGGTATTTGGTGTGTAGAATTGTGCTAAGAAGGGTTTCCTCCCTTGCTGGTGGGACCGTCAGGTTCTCTCCCTTCATACGAGTGTAACGTTTATACCCAAAACCGTGTTGCGGGTGGCGTTTTAGGGGACGCCGTCGTGCGGATCTGGTAGGCCTCCAGGTCTTCCCTTCATCCTGTCCTCCCAGAGGTGGAACCACAAACGACCCACTATGGTCTACCAGGGATTGGGTACTCCGAAGACTGCTCCGTAACCCTGCATGTTTGCTTACTGCAATGTTAAAAAGGTCTCACTGTCCGTGAACAATCTGCGCGGCAAAAAGGATGAGAAAAGACAGCTTCAAGATCAACATTCTCTAATTTAAACTTCAGCCGTTACTGTTTTTTTTTTTCAATTATTATTTTTTTACGTTTTCTAACGCAAACGTATGGTTGAAAATTATATTACATGCAAAAATTTGCAATGGAAATGTTATTAGAAATTCGCATTCTAAAGTTCTTGAATCACCCAAAGAAATGAAGGGTCTTGAGTGTATTCGCTGCCAGGATATCTGCATGTAATGAGTAGTTAAGCCAGAAAATGCTCGCCTCCTTAGCGCAGTGGTAGGGAAGCTGCTTACCGAGCGGGTGACCTGGTACCGGCGTGGGTGCACTCAGCCTCGGGAGGTCCCGGGGAGGTGGGGTCAGTTGAGGAGCTACTTCCAGGTCATGAGGACCGCATTAACCGGCCGGCGGGTTTTGAGGCGTTGACCACTTCTCACCCTCCAATAGTGCACCCCGTCCAGGGTACGCAGCGGCCATGGTGTTATTAAAGCCAGAAAATGTAGGCGAGCTGTCACAGTACAACTGCAAGCAATCAGCGAATCAAAATAGCTGATGTTCGGTATTTCCATTTTTATATCTTAGACTTCGATATATTGTGCTCATTTACTAGACTCTTGGATTCACTTTTGCATGGCAGCCTCTCATTCTACACATGAGCACATAATTCATTTTTACTTTCTCTATATGTACTATGTACATAATGTATAGAGAAGGTATTGCAATGCTCCCAAAAATTCGATACCGACATTTCACCGGAAATATATGTTTTGGGTCCCTCTGAATCCAAAAAAAAGCATTTTCAGAAAACAGTTCCGTGTGTGTATGTATGTGTGTGAGTCCGTGTGTCTGTGAACACGATAGCTCAAAACGGAAAAGTCGGAAAAATACGAAACTTGGTATTCAAGTTAAATATCTTACAGGGATGCGACTCAAAATTTTTAGAAAAATTCCCCCACCCCAAACTAGCCTTTACATTGAACTTTTTCGAAAGCTTTTATTTTCAAAAAAATGGCTCCTACGATTTTGATCAAAATATCGTATATTAAAGATATTTAGCTGAAAAATAAAATGTATATCTTGAATTTTTTGGGTATAGCTTCTGAAAACTACTTTATTTTGGATGAATCTTACGGAATTTTGCATAACTGATAAACCGTAAGAGATAGACAAAATCTTACCACACAAAAAATGTACAGCACGTTAAAACACACAACCAATGTTGTGTACCTTTTTTTCGTGAAGTTGGTTGTTTTGCTTTTCTCATACAGAAATGTGTCAACTCGTGTGCATACAAACAAAGGAACTTCAGTCACATAGCAACCAGCTTTTGACTGTCACTTTAACCTATGGTACTCCCTTATTTCGCTTCTACTTACAAGGAAGCAGGTAATAAGACTATTCCTGCTAATTTTTTCTCGATTAGCATGAAGCATGTGTGTATGTATTTATTTTTCTGCAAGTGGGTACCACCCGGTGGCAGAGTTATATATGTATAAAAGATATATAAACAATAAATCACAGCTGCCAGTTTATGGCTTTAATTTCATAATTAGAATCACCAACCAATGTAACATTTGTATTTACAACAATATAAATCACAAGCATTTCATTTAAGGAATGTTTACAAAAATTATCCAGCATTAATATCAAGATTTTTCCTAAATTTCTTCAGAGACAGAGGACAACCCCGAAAGGCTGTTCCAGGCAATTCATTCCAGTCTTTTATGGTTCTATTAACAAAGGAGAAGTTTCCCACGTCAGTTCTGTATCTTCTACCCTTAATTTTGAACGGATGATCGTTTCGTGCATAGTAAGTTGGGTTTTCCAGTTTGTCAGTAACCTCCTCCCATGCGTTTAAGCCAGCGTAAGCTTTAAATAAAGCGCACAACCTCTGTTTCTCACGCCTAACTTTCAACGGCTTCCATTTTATCTCCTCAGCGTTTGTAGGTCCAGAATATTTACCCCTTTTTATGAATTTTATAGCCCTTCTCTGGATATTTTCTAACGAATCAATTTGATTTACTCTCTACGGGTCCCAACAAGTTACTCCAAATTCCATGAGCGGCCGCACTAAGGATTTGAACGTGATTTCCCTGGAGGCATGATAGAGGCATAAGCGTTTTAACAATTATTTGTTGTAGAGAAAGTCATGTGAGTGTAACAGATAACCCATTATTGCATGAAGAATTTTATACTTGAAACTTCCCTATAAACTCCACAGTGTTATTCAAGATGGAGTTATTAATTTTGCTGCCGACTGCGACCGCACACATTTGCTGCACTCTCGTGGAACAATTTACGAGAGTAAAAATAAATGTCCAGGTCCCGCGCTCTCGTTGCTAGGGGGGCAGAGAGCTTCATTCCAGCTCACTCCACAAAAAATTAACACGAAACCACGGTCTGTGTAAACTTGGAGGGAGGAGGATAGATATCGTATAGCTTATAAATGGAAAATAATAGCAGGTCATTTTATTATATTTTGTTCCTCTTTGTAGACTTGAATTCATTGCTTTGTAGTGAAACACTATTTGGCAATCAGTGATGAACGAAATGTACACACGTTTCATATTGCCATTCTTGTTATAAGGGTGCTCAAAAAGCTATCCGTAGAAAAGCAAAGTGCAATTTTATATAAATGCAGAAAGTAAATAAATACATAAATAAATAAAACAAATTACAAAAGGTTCAAGATCAACATTCTACATTCTGTAATTTAAAGTTCAGCCGATACTGTTTTTTTCTCAATTATTAATTTATTACGTTTTTTGATTGTTTCATTATATAAATGGTTATTATTAATATATGATGGTTTCACCACTTCTATACGTGGGAACTTTTGTTATTTTGTCATTAGAGCCGCATTGTAGTCACTTACTGGTGTGTTTATGAACAGTTAGGAGCCTAAGCGTAGCCCAACGTAGAGGGCCCTAAGCCGCTAAGCGTAGCCGAGGGATCTGTGACGCTAAACCCCAATGATCCCAAGAAGAAGTCACGTCTGAACAATTTAATGTTTTCAGCACTTTCAAGTATGTATCGCCAGTTAAAGTCTTAAAGATAGTTTATGTGTGTGTGTGCGCGCGCGCGTGCACGTGTCCGTATGCGTGATGAAATCATAGTACCACCAGCTTTACCAAATGGTTTAACATCTAAGGCCATATCCGGGGCTTTGCACTTGAAACAACTCGTCTGTAGGTTTAAACATTTTTTTCTCCTCAAACACACACACACACACACACACACACACACATTCACTCTCACATACATACTTCAAACCCTGTGGGGAAAAGGATAATTCTGGTTAAGGAAAAATTCCCCGCCCCAGCCAGGAATCAAACCCGGGACCCCGGGTGAGAAGTCAGCTCGCTGAGCACTTGACAACGGAGGCAGTGTTTATTACGTTTTCTGACGCAAACTTGTGGATGAATTATATTTTACGCAAAAATTTGCAATCCAAATGTTATTAGAAGCTCAAAAGCTCTTGAATCACCCAAAGAAATGCAAGGGTCTTATATGTGTTTGCATAGTTATGACTGTCTTATTTCGAAAACTAAAAAAATATATCCTGTATCAAATTTAATACTTAGAGACACGCCGTCTAAAGATCACAGGAACTTTCAACAAATTAATTCACCCTAAAAATACTGTGCATGCTTAAATATCCGTTTTACTTTTATTTTCGGATTAAAATATTACATTTTTATATCGTTATATGAACCGAGTTCATATTTTTAATTTTTAGTAGCTGGACAGTTACGGAGACCCATTTGTTCCTAATAGCGTTTATGTACGATGTATGTACGTACATTGTATGTTCATACGTGCTATGTATGACTTGTAAAAAGAAAATCTGTGTTACACTCACATGACTTTCTCTAGCTTCTCTACAAACAAACTTCTTACAAAGGATAAATCTTCTTTCAACACCATGCTAATCGAGATAAACATTAGCAGAATTTTATTACTTAGTTCCTTATAAGTACAATGCAATTAAAGGAATCCACTGCGCTAAAGTGATAGTCAAATGTTTTAAAAGCTATCGTTATGCGATTGTCGTTGCAAACCGCTTCTTGGCTTGGCCAGGAGTAGAACAAAAGAAAAATGGACACTTCCGTCTGAGAAAAGTATAAGTACCTCACAATTGAAACTAATAACAAGCAATACTTCGAAAACGGCTAGCTTCACGAAGGAAATGTATATGATAAAATTTTTGTATTTTAACAAGATCTACATTTTTTGTAGTGTAAGTTTTGTATATTTCTTACGGTTTACTAGTTATGCCAAATGAAGCAAAATTCGGCCAAAATAAACAGGTTTTTAGAAGCTATTCCCAGAAAATTGAAGATATACGTATTATTTGTGATAGAAATGGCTTTACTTCTTTAATCAAAATCGTTAGAGCCATTTTTAAGAAAAACAAAATTTTCTCAAATTTTTCATGCAAAGGTTAGTTAGGGGTGGAGGAATTTTCTTGAAAATCTTCGTGTTGCATCTTCGGAAGAGACTAAACTTAAATACCATGTTTGGTATTTAACCGTCTTTTCGTTTCTGAGCTATGCTGTCCACAGACAGACAGACACACACACACACACACACACACACACACACACACACACACGGTCGTGTTTCTGAAAATGCTTTTTTTTTTTTGATTCAGGGGCTCCTAAAATTGTATTTCCGGTGAAATCTCGACATCTAATTTTTGGGTGGAGTACAATACTTTGCTATCCCTATGTATATTGTACATAGAAAGTAAAAATACTGAATGTTTATATTGAGGGTATTTTAATAAAGGTTAATTTTACAGTTCATGGGCAATTAGCATTAATGTTCGTGGCAGATGAACTTTTATTGTCCAAACATGCTTTGCAAATTGCATACGCAAACGGAACAGATGTATGGAACTTTTCGCTGTACATTCTTTTTCCTGTTCTTCCAGTTTTACAAAATTAATTATTGACGTTTAATATACATATAGACATTACTACAGCAAAAGAAGCAAGAAAAAATCTCATTATAATAAAACATTTGATGTGTTCCATTCACCTAACTTTCTCTATATCGCTGTAACAATGTATTGTTAAAAAGCATATTCTATCTCTTTCATGCTAATCGAGATAAACATTAACAAAAATAGTCGTATTACTTGCTTCCTTGTAAGTAGAAGGGAAATCATGGAATACACTAGGCTAAAACGAATGTCAAATCGTTTAAAGCTGGTTACTATGTGGTTGAAATCCGTTTCTGTGCAGGGCCAGAAGTTTAAAGCTGTTCGTGTGAAACAAAATCTGAAATAAATCTGAAACAAATATTAAGGAATATGTCAATTCCACGAAAAAAACGTAAATTACATAAATTGTGTGTTTTAATGTGATATTCATTTTTTGTGCAGTAACTTTTTTATCAATGTCTTTCGGTTTTCCAGTTATGCAAAATTTAATAAAAATCATCCAGAATTATGAAGCCTTTAGAGGCTATTCCCAGAAAATTCAAGAATTCATTTTATATCCGTATAGATATCTTTAATACACCGTGTTTTAATCAAAATCGTTAGCCATTTTTCAGAAAATCAACATTTTCGAAATTTGTCTACGTAAAGGGTAGTTTGGGTGGGGGGATTTTTCTGAAAATTGTCATATCGCATCCTTAAAAGATCCCAAACTTAATATATAAGTTTAGTATTTTACCAACTTTTTGTTTTTGAGTTATCGTGTGCACACACACGGACACATGAATCTTTTTCCATTTTTTGTTTTTGTTTTTTTGTATTTAGGTGGACCCAAAGCGTGTATTTCCGGTGAAATCTCGGTATGGACTTTTTGGGTGGAGTACAATACCTTCTTCTTACATTATGTATACAGTACGTGTAGAGAAAGTAAAATGTTGAGTGATATTGGTGGACAGTTACATGAATGCAAGAGCATAGTTCACGTTCTCTAAGCAAGGAGCGCCACTGTTTTGCTTTGTCGCGCATACTGCAAATGATCCTTTAAAATATTTTTAGCTCGAGTGGCATTTGTTATTATTAGCGACACGTTTATAATGTGGAAAGCGTGGGGAGCAAATGGCACATCTGATCATTGTCAATCGAGGTTGCGGTTTTCCATCATCTCCGTGACGGAGGATATCGTTCTAACGCTGGCATGTGTCACTGCGCAAAAATTGTCCCAACTTGCAGGTTGTTTTCGAAACGCATACCAAACCACACTTCAAATTTAATTTGCTCGCACTCAGCGAAATTTAATTTAACAGAATCGATTCCGTCACAAGCAGCTGAATCAGTTTGAATATATGGTGTCAAGGGCTACACAACTTGTCCTCTTCTACTACGGAAAATATTAGGTATCGAGAACCATGGTACATTTGTACCGCTTCGTTGCTCTTCCGATTTCAAACAAAATTGAATTTGCTGCTAACATCAATATAACCGATGGACTCCTGATTCTCTCACAAATTAATAACTTATTTGCGTGTGAAAATCGTATCTTGATATTCGCGTGTAAGGCAGTCAGTCTCACTCCGGACATAGATTCTAATTAAATAAAACTTCCCACGTTACAGCTAGAAATCAAACTTTTAAGATTCTTGTTTGAAATTATTCGATACCAAATTCATTCTGCAAATATGTATTTTAAAACTCATTTACGAGGGTCGGCTGATAAGACCCGGAACTCACACTAGGCCAGTTAGACGGTAGCATCGTATAGTTTAACTCTAGACTAGCTTGTATCCATAGTTACAGGTCAATAGTTTCTTTAGTTTTCCAATGACAGCATTTTAAACAAGACAACTTTAGAGTTTTCACGAAAATGGAGAATTTGGAAAAACGAACAGTCATTAAATACTTCCATTTGAAAGGCTTAACACCAAAAGAAATCAAGGAGGAAATGGACAGTACATTGAAAGACCCTGCCCCTTCATATTCAATGATTAAAAGGTGGGTTGCAGAGTTTAAAATGGGACGTACGAGCACTAGTGATGAGCCTCGCTCTGGACGCCCTGTAGAAGTGAAAACTCCAGAGATCATTGAAAAAATCATTTGTTTAGTACTGGAAGACCGCAGATTAAAGTTTTTTGAGAATACAGAGACTGTAAACATATCAAAAGAGCCTGCAGGTAATATTTTAAGTAATGTTTTGGGCTTTCACAAGGTCTGTGCAAGATGGATGCCGCGTTTGTTGACACCTAATCAAAAGTTGCAAAGAAAAACTCTTTCTGTTAAGAATGTGGAGCTTCTAGTGGATGTTTGAGACGGCTTATTACCATGGATGAAACCTGGATACATCACTACACTCCAGAAAGTAAATCGCAGTCAAAATAGTGGATTGCGCTTGGTGAATCAACTCCTAAAAAAGCAAAATCAATTTTGTCAGCTAACAAGGTTATGGCTAGTGTTTTCTGGGATGCACAGGGAATTATTTTTATTGATTACTTTGAAAAGGGTAAAAGTATCATGGTGACTACTACGCAAGCTTACTGCAATGTTTGAGTGATGCGGTGAAAAGAAAAAGTCCTCATTTGGCGAAAAAAAATAAAAAAAAATACGACAATGCTCCGGCCCATCGTTCAGCCATTGCAATGGGGAAAATTTGCGAATTTAAGTTGGAATTGCTTGCACATCCGCCCTATTCGCCAGATCTAGCTGCCAGTGAATACCAGCTGTTCCCAAACCTCAAAAAATGTCTTGGAGGTCGAAGATTTCACAGCAACGAAGAGGTCATTGATGCGGTAAACAGCTATTTTGAGGACCTTGATAAATCGCACTACAGAGATGGTTTAATTAAATTAGAACACCGATATGACACTATGTATTAGGCTTTCTGGAGATTATGTTCAGAAATAAAGCAATAGTGTTGTAGAACTTTAGTTTTGATTTTATTATACACTAAAACTGTATCGCATGCGGCAATTTTATTACAACAATGAATTTAGACAGTAAAAACGTGCTGCTTAAACAAGCATACTGGCTAGAAATTTGCAACATAGAACAAATATGACTTATTTTATGCAATAATTCATATACATTTCAACAGGATATCTTGGGTAAGGTGAGTTTTAAAATTTGATAGCTGCAATCATCATAACTAAACTTAGCTTTCATCGGGTAGACACTGACTGAAAAAATCTTATGTGTTCCATTCACATGACTTTCTCTATATCTCTGCAACAAATTATCTTTAGAAAGCTTATTCTTCTATTAATAGTCTTATAACTTGCTTCCTTAAAAGTAGAAGCGAAATAAGGAAGTACCATAGATTGAAGTGATAGTCAAAAGCTGGTTGCTATGTGACTGAAGTTCCGTTGTTTGTGTGGACAGGAGTTGAGAAGTTCCTGTATGAGAAAGGTATGTTTTTTAAAGCTGAAACCAAAAACGAGAAATATCTCAAAAATGATCAACCACAAGAAAAAATATATATAACATAAATTGTGTTTTAACGTGTCCTACATTTTTTGTGTAATACGTTTTTATCTTTCTCTTACGGTTTAGGAACTATCCAAAATTTCGTAACTTTCATCCAGAATAAAGTAAGCTTCAGAGGCTATTCCCAGAAAATTGAAGGTATACAGATTATTTCTCAGGTACATGCGATATTTTACTCTTCACTCTGTAATATACGATATTTTATTCAAAATCGTTAGAGCAATTTTTGAGGAAATAAAATTTTTCGAAAAAAGTTCCATGTAAAAGGTAGTTTAAGGTGGGGGGATTTTTCTCAAAATCTTCGTGTCGCATCCTTGGAAGATACTAAACTTTAATACCAAGTTTGGTATTTTACCGACTTTTTGTTTTTGAATTATCGTGATCACAGGCACACTGACACACGGACCTTTTTTTGAAAATGCTTTTTTTTAGATACAGGGGACCCTAAAACATATTTCCGGTGAAATCTCGGTATCGATGTTTTGGGTGGAGTGCACTTTGTACATAGTATGTATAGAGAAATGCATTGGAATAGCCAATTGAATACCATGTTGAACTGAAAAATTCGATTCAATCCCGGGACTGGTACCACGAATCTACTGATTTCTGTCTGGTTGCTCTCTCCAACCGAGCAACCATGGCATATATATACTTTCTCTACACGTACTATGTACATAGCGTACAGAGGAGGTATTGTATTGCACCCAAAAATTCGGTACCCAGATTTAATCGGAAATATATGTTTTAAGACACCCTGAATACAAAAAAACGCATTTTTAGAAAAATGTCCGTTTGTGTGTCTGTCTGTGTGTATATGTGTGTGATATTGGGTAGCATAGCCCAAAAACGAAAAAACCGTTAAGCATCAAACTTGGTATTTAAGTTCAGTATCTTTGAAGGATGCAACAGGAAGGTTTTCAAGAAAATCCCCCCCACCCCAAACTATCCTTCATATGGAAAAAGTTTTGAAAATTATGATTTTCTAAAAAATGGCCCTAACAAGTTTGATTAAAATATTGTATAATAAAGATATATACCTGACGAATAATATTTATATCTTGAATTTTCTGGGAATAGCCTCTGAAGACTACTTTATTCTGACTGAATTTTACGGAATTTTGTATAACGGGTAAACCATAAGAGATAGACAAAAATTTACCAGAAAAAATTGTAGAGCACATTGAAACACACAATTTATGTTACATACATTTTTTTCGTGGAGTTGGTCGTTTTTTGGATATTTCCTGTTTATGGTTTCAGCCTTGAAAAACATACTTTTCTATACAGGAATTTGTCAACTCGTGTCCATAAAAGCAAAGGAACTTCAGTCACTTAGCAACCAGCTTTTGACCATCACTTTAACCTATGGTACGCCCTTTTTTCACCTCTATTTACAAGGAAGCTAGTAATAAGACTATTTCTGCTATTTTTTTCTCGATTAGCATGAAGTAAACAGAAGCATAAGCTTTTTAACAATAATTTGTTGCTGAGATGTAATGAAAGTCATGTGAAGGAACAAATCAGATTTTTTTTTACTTTCTCTACACGAAGTATGTACATAATGTAGGGAGAAGGCATTGCATTTCACCCAAAAATTCAATACCGTGATTTCACCGTAAGTACATGTTTTGGGTACCCCTGAATCCAAAAAAATTCATTTTTGGAGAAAGGTCCTTGAGTGCGTGTGTGCCTGTGCGACTGTGGACAATATCGTCCAAAAACGAAAAGAGCGTTAAATACCAAATTCGGTATTAAGTTTGCTATCTTCCAAGGATACGACACAAAGATTTTCAAGAAAATCACCGCACGCCCAAATAGCCTTTACATGGAACTTTTTTCGAAAATTTTGATTTTCTCAAAAATGGCTGTAACGATTTTGATTAAAATATCATATATTAAAGATATTTACCCGACAAATAAAATGTATATCTTGAATTTTCTGGGGATAGCGTCTGAAGAGTACTATTTCTGCTATTTTTTTCTCGATTAGCATGAAGTAAATAGAAGCATAAGCTTTTTAAGAATAATATTTTGCTGAGATGTAGAGAAAGTTATGTGAAATGAACACATCATATTTTATCTTATTTTTATTTTGGTCCCTGGCTCCACCATATCTGGTGACGATCATCCGAAACGAATTTAGAACGTGCTACATAACAAACTGACAAATCTTTAAATACTCCAACTGTCTCGCACATTTCCAAAACCTCAATGTGATCTCAAATTCACTCTCGAGATATACTTTACAACTCCTCTCCTACACTCGCTTTGTGTGCAAAAAGCATTTAATTATTGAGTCAAGTTCGTTTACAATGACTGAATTGTAATTTTATGTGTTGCAAGTATGAAGCAATTGAGAAATAAATTACAACCAATTAGCCACTTACTTTTGTAAACAAAAAGCAATTGCATTATACTGCTTAATTTTTACTTTCTCTACACGTGCTATATACATAGTGTATAGAGAAGGTATTGTATTGCAGCTAACAAATGGATACCGAAATTTCATCGGAAATAGACGTTTTAGGGTCCCCTAAACGAAAAAAATGTATTTCTAGAAAAAGGTCCGTGTTTATGTGTCCATGTGTCCGTGAACACCATTCTCAAAAACTAAAAGTCGGTAAAATACGAAACTTGGTAATTAAGTTTAGTATTTTCTAAGGATGAGACACGAGGATTTTGAGAAATGTCCCCCCATAAAATTTTTGTTTTCTCAAAAATGGCTACCGGCTTTGATTAAAATATATATTATATTTAAGATGTTTACATGGCAAATTTTCTGGAAATATCGTCTAAAGATATCTTTATTCTGGATGAATTTTGCGAAATTTTCCATTACTGGTAAACCGTAAAATTCATTTAAAACTTACCGCTCAAAAATATAGACCGCGTTAAAACACAAATTATGTTATATACATTTTACTTCGTAGTGTTGACCGTTTTTGAGATATTCCTTGTAGTTTGTTTCAGATTTAAAATACATTTTTTTCAGACGGAAAGCTGTAGCTCCAGGCACTGCATAGGAACGGATTTCAACCACATGGCAACCAGCTTTTAAAAGATTTGACTATCGTTTTAACCTAGTGCATTCCATTATCTTCCTTCTACTTACAATGAGGCAAATTTTAAGACTATTTCTGCTAATGTTTATCTCGAGTATCATAAAGTAGATAGAGGAATATGCTTTTCGACAATAATTTGCTACAACGATGTAGAGAAAGTTATGTGAATTGAACACATCAGATATTTAGAAAAAGGTGTATGTCCGTGTGTTTCAGTCGCATAGTAACCAGCTTTTATCTATCACTTTAACCTATGGTACTCCCTTATTTCGCTTCTACTTACAAGGAAGCAAGTAATAAGACTATTTCTGCTAATTTTTTCTCGATTAGCATGAAGTAAATAAAGAATAAGCTCTTTAACAATCATTTGTACAGATATTTGGGACAGTCATGTGAATGGAACACATTAGATGCTTTATATTTCGAATGGGTATGAAATACGTAGAAGCATTTTTTTAAAAATCCGTAGAATAGAATGTAAATATAGCGGTGTTTCCGGATTGGAGGACTACGACCTGGTGAGCTCAGTGCTATACTTCAGTTCTTAAATGTGCTACTAAGGTCCTTAGAGGTGAACTGAGCTGAAACACTGACGTCAATAAATTCTTTCATAGAAATGTCTGTTTATAGACACATGTCCGGGAATGTATTCACAGCCCTTTTTCGCTACAAAGTCCCCACTTCTGGAAATAAAGAATATGCTACCTAGACATACAGAAAACCCTTGCTTCTTGCACAGAATGTTATCTGGCAGTTGAAGTTTATACAAAGAGGAAATTTGACGGCGCGGGGGAGAAATTCCCTGACGGCACAATACACCTTCCCTCACTCTCCTGATGTGGGTCAAGGTTACATCAGATTGTATCGTATTACACTTCCACTTTCTTCACATGCCAGGCACACTCCACCATGTTCTACATCCAGGTTTTTACGTAGCTTGTGCAGTGCAAAAATCGTAAACAAATGTACTGAAATATCTATTACTTTCTCTACACGTACCATGTACATAGTATATAGAGAACGCATTGTATTGCACCTAAAAATGTAATACCGAGATTTCACCGGAAATACTTGTTTTGGGTCCATCAAAAAAAGCATTTTTGGAAAAAGATCCGTGGGTCTGTGTGATGTTTAAGTTTGGTAGCTTCCAAGGATGCAAAACGAACATTTTGAAGGAAATCCCCCCACCCTAAGCTACCCTTCACATAGAAAAAAGTTCGAAAATTTTGATTTTCTCAAAAATGACTAACGATTTTAATTAAAGTCTCTCATGTTTAAGACATTTACAAGCCAAATAAAATTTATATCTCGAATTTTCTGGGAATAGCTTCTACAGACCTCTTTATTCTGGATGATTTTTATTGAATTTTGCATAATTGCTAAACCGTAAGAGATAGACAAAAACTTACTGCACAAAAAATTTAGATCACGATAAAACACGCAATTTATGTCATTTACATTTTTTTTCGTGGATTTGATCGTTTTTGAGATATTACTTGTTTTTCGTTTCAGCCCTAAAAAACTTATACTTTTCTCATACAGGAATTTGTCAACTGCTGTCCATACAAACAAAGGAACATCAGTCACATAGCAACCAGCTTTTGACTATCACTTTAACCTATGGTACTCCCTTATTTAGCTTCTACTTACAAGGAAGCAAGTAGTAAGACTATTTCAGCTGACTTTTTCTCGATTAGCATGAAATTAATTGAAGCATAAGGTTTTTAACACTAATTTGTTACAGAGATGTAGAGAAATTCATGTGAATGGAACACATCAGATTTTTTGAAAAGAGTTTGAATGTTACAGCACGCTGGTGTGCGGTGCTGAAGGAGATTAACACCAGTAAAGTAAAGGCGTGGGACGTGGAAGTCGAGAGGCCTGTCTAACTTTCCCACAGCGCCTTCCGCCACAAAGCACAATGCTAGTGAAGAGGTCTTTGGTGGAATTCAAAGAGTAAAACTGAGACTTTGCACTAGGTAACATTCTCAAGGTATTTACGAGGACCATTTTTTTCAACCTCCGATAGACTATAAATAAATTACAAGTTTATAGAAAACAGTTATTTTATTACTAAAAGTTTTGTACACTTATGGTTACTTTTGAACATAATCACCGAAAAGTTTGCAACATTTATCGTACCTATGCACAAGCTTTGCAATACTCGCTTCAAATAATGTTGCCGCCAACGATTTCAAACGAGCTGTTCAAGGGTGTAACCAAAAACAAGGAATATCACAAAAACGATCAACTGCACGAACAAAATGTATATGACATAAATTCTGTGTTTTAATGTGCTCTACATTTTTTGTGTGGCATGTTTTTGTTTATCTCTTACGGTTTGGCAGTTATGCAGAATTCCGCAAATTACATCCAGAATAAACTAGTCATCAGAGGCTATTCCCAGAAAATTCAACATATACATTTTATTTTTAAGGAAAATATCTTTAATATACAACATTTTAATCAAAATCTCTAGAGCCATTTTTCAGAAAATCAAAATTTTCCGAAAAATTTCCACGTAAATGGGTTGGGGGAATTTCCTTGAAAATCTTCGCGTCGCATCCTTGAAAGATACCAAACTTAAATACCAAGTTTGGTATTCAACGGTGTCTTCGTTTTTGAGCTATGCTGTCCACAGGCATACACACACATACACAGACCTTCTTCTAATAATGTTTCTTTTTATTCAGGTGGGACCTAAAACGTGCATCTCCAGTGAAATCTGGATATCAAATTTTTGGCTGGAATTCAATGCCTTCTCTATACACAATGCATACATAGTACATGTAGAGAAAGTAAA
This sequence comes from Hymenopus coronatus, assembly GCA_030762935.1. NCBI lineage: Eukaryota > Metazoa > Arthropoda > Insecta > Mantodea > Hymenopodidae > Hymenopus > Hymenopus coronatus. The sequence continues at coordinate 173,145,394 of CM060881.1, read as the reverse complement.
AAGATTATTCCTCTGTCTAGTTGATGATAATCGAAATATATCAGAGATAATGCAATATACTAGGCTAAAACGATAGTCAAATCTTTTAAGGGCCGGTTGCCAAGGTGTTGAAATCCGTTTCCATGCATTGCCACGAGTTGACAAATTTCCATGTGTGAAAATGTTTAAAGCATTTTAAAACTGAAACTAATAACAAGGAATACTCAAAAATGGTCAACTAAAAAAAAATCTGATGATATGAGTTTCTCTATATCTCTGCAACAAATTATTGTTAGAAGGCTTATTTTTCCATTTACTTCATGCTAATCGAGAAAAAATTAGCAGAAATGGTCTTATTACTTGCTTCCTTGTAAGTAGAAGTGAAATAAAGAAGTACCATAGGTTAAAGTGAAAGTCAAAAGCTGGTTGCTATGTGACTGAAGTTCCTTTGTTTGTATGGACAGGAGTTGACAAGATTTTTAATGCTAAAAGCAAAAAAACAAGGAATATCTCAATAACGATCAACTCCATGAAAAAAATGTATTTATGTTATATAAATTGTGTGTTTTAACGTGCTCTACATTTTTTGTGTAGTAAGTTTTTGTCCATCTCTTACGGTTTAGCCGTTTTGCAAAATTCTGTAAAATTCATCCAAAATAAAGCAGTTTTCTGAAGCTATTCCCAGAAAATTCAAGGAATACATTTTAAGTGTCAGGTAAATATCTTTAATATACGATATTTTGATCAAAATCGTTAGCCATTTTTAAAAAAATCAACATTTTCGAAAATTTGTTCAATGTAAAGGGTAGTTGGGGTGTCACATCCTTGGAAGATACTTAACTTAAATACCAAGTTTGGTATTTAACCGACTTTTCGTTTTTGGGTGATCGTGTTCACAGACACAGGGACACACACACACGGACCTTTTTCTGAAAATTCTTTTTTTGGATAGAGGGGACGCTAAAACATATATTTCCGGTGAAATCTCGGTATCGAATTTTTGGGTCGGAGTGCAATACCTTCTCTATACACTATGTAGATAGTTCGTGTACAGAAAGTAAAAAAATATGACATAAATTGTGTGTTTCAATGAGATCTACATTTTTTTTTAATATTAAATATTTGTCTACTTTTTACAGTTTACTAGTTATGCAAAATGCAGTACAATTCATTCAGAATAAAGTAGCCTTCAGAGGCTATTCCAAGAAAATTCAAAATATACATTTTATTTGTCAGGCAAATATCTGCTGCATCTTTGATTGCATGCTGTCTTCTGCAAGAAGCGCTGACTTATCGGAGCGGATAAAACCTTTGAAGAAGATAGTAACATGAGTATTTATTGAAAAATGGCGCAGTATAAATTAAATGAGCAATGTGAATCAGTCAGTTTTCTCAACGAATCCCTCTTCGATGTCTTTTAACTCTGTACAGTTCAGTATTTAAGGTTTAAGGTAGTCTGAACCTACTGAGATTACACCTGTATGCATTATTGTATAAATTATGACAATTATTGCAAGTGGTTGTTTGCTTTAATAACTTATGTGGTCGAGTCTATAAAAAGCATTTCATTCAGCAGAAAAGTAATAAAACTTAGTCTTAAAACATGTGAATACATGTACCTTTTCCTCTGTTATTAGTTGTAATACACAAACACACTTTTGCATTCTTGTTCTTAGTATAATCAGCTATCTTCTGAACCTCAATTATTTAATTATGATACAATTTTAGCATAAATTAAAAATAAATATATTCGCAAGCTAAAAAAGTGGAAATGAGGAAAATATGCAATGTTGTTTCTTTCTTAATATGATCAATAGATAACATCAAAATTGTGGTTCAGGAAGTTTATATGTGTGCTGAATATTTTAGATTTCCAGGTCTCATTACTTTCTAGAAAAAGGGACATAAGTTTCCAAAAATACTGTTTTGAGAAAACTGAAAGGGGCATTGCATAACTGCTTTAAAGAAATGCAGACTAGCATTTAAATTATATTTAAATTGTTTAAAATACTCCTAACTCCCCCAAAAGTATACATTTAGCGTCTAAAACAAAACAAAAAATCTGTGTTCCATTCACATGACTTTCTCTACATCTCGACAAAAAATATTAAAAAAGCTTATGCTTAATCAAAATGGTTGGAGCCATTTTTGATAAAATCAAAATTTGCGAAAAAAGTTCCATATAAAGAGTAGTTTGGGTTGTGGGGATTTTTCTCAAAACCTTCGTGTTGCATCTCTGCAAGATATTTAACTTAAATACCAAGTTTGTATTTTACCGACTTTTCGTTTTTGAGTTATCGTGTTGAGAGACACACGGACACACACACGCGCGCGTAACTTTTTCTGAAAATGCTTTTTTTTGGATGCAGGTGACCCTTAAACTTATATTTCCGGTGAAATCTCGGTATCGAATTTTTGGGTTTAGTGCAATACCTTCTCTATACACTATGTACATAGTACGTATAGAGAAAGTAAAATAGGTATTTCTACCATATAAGAGTACTTTGCCAACTTAGCGCATATTAATTGTAGACTGCGACGTTGTGTAAAGGTGTTTGCTCTCCAGGCATTATTCACATGAGCAATGCCTGGTTGCACACGCGCCCAACAGCTGGCGGTGAAAGAAACAGGTGACGCTAGTCAACAGCTGAACAGAAGAATGCGTGCGGTGTCTTCGAAAACATATTGCGACGTATTATAAAGGAGCGCACGTCTGTCTCTCTTCAGTTGAAGAGAAATGAGTAATGTTGATCGGATGATAGAATGCCAAAACATCAAGTGAAAAACCGAAATAAAAAAATCTGAGGTGTTCCATTCACATGACTTTCTCTAAATCACTGCAACAAATTACTGTTGAAAAGCTTATGCTTCTATTTACTTCATGCTAATCGAGAAAAAATTACCAGAAATAGTCTTATTACTTTATTCCTTGTAAGTAGATGCGAAATAAGGGAGTACCATAGGTTAAAGTGATAGTCAAAAGCTGGTTGCTATGTAACTGAGGTTCCTTTGCTTGTGTGGACAAGAGTTGATAAACTCCTGTATGAGAAAAGCATAAGTTTTTAAAGGCGAAACGAAAAACAATGAATATCTCAAAAAAAGGTATATAACATAAATTGTTTTAACGTGCTCAACATTTTTTGTATGGTAAGTTTTTGTCCATTTCTTACGGTTTAGCAATTATGCAAAATCCATAAAATTGATCTAGAAAAAGGCAGTCTTCAGAGGTTATTCCCAGAAAATTCAAGATACACATTTTACTTGTCAGATAAATATATTTATTATACGATTATTTATTCACAATCATTAGAACCATTTTTAAGAAAATAAAAATTTTCAAAAAAAGTGCCATGCAAAGGGTAGTTTGGGGGGGATTCTTCTCAAAATCTTCCTGTCGCATCCCTGAAATAAACCAACGGTCTTTTCATGTTTGAGCTATGCTGTCCACAGATACATTTATGTTATAACATTTTTATTTGTGGAGTTGATCGTTTTTTTAGATATTCCTTGGTTTTGGTTTCAGCCTTGAAAACGTATACTTTTCTCATACAGGAATTTTGGAGCTACTGTCCATACAAACAAAGGAACTTCAGTCACATAGCAACCAGTCCCATAACAAACAGCTTTTGACTGTCACTTTAACCTATGACACTCCCTTATTTCGCTTCTACTTACAAGGAAGCAAGTAATAAGTCTGTTTCTGATAATTTTTTCTCACTTAGCTTGAAGTAAATAAAAGCATGATCTTTTTAGCAATAATTTGTTGCAGAGATGTAGAGAAAGTCAGATGAATGGACACATTAGATTTTTTTAGATACAGTGGGTCTCAAAACATTTATTTCCGATAACATCTCGTTATCAAATTTTGGGTACATTACAATACCTTCTCTGTACATAGTGCGTGTAAGGAAAGTAAGAACACTGTGTAGAAATAATTTATTGTCGTCCTAAACAAACACAAACGAAAATGTTTTAATCCATTTCTGATTATTTTTATCCATTTAATCATCTAAGTGTTTAAGTTGTCCAAGCATGAAATGCTGACATTATTTGCGCTACAGCATGCAATAAAATAATTAACTCAATTATTTAAACAAAATTAAAAAATGTACTTTAGCAAATATTAAACAAAAAGAAAAAATGTGTTGCCCATGTATTTTTCATTAACTTTGAATATGTTCGCATTTATTTGTCACTTTGTTAAGCAGTATACTACGTTTTGTAATATAACATTTTCCCAGAAATATAAATGTGACAGTTTTTACCTGTTCTTGACACTACATGACTTTTAATCTATTTGCAGATAACCGCTCACCAACCGACAGATTAAAGGTTTAACTATAACAACTTGGGCAGTTTTACTTTCTCTACTCTGTACATAGTGTATAGAGCAGGTACTGTATTGCACTCAAAACCCACATCCAATTACCCTTTACATGGAAACTATTTCGAAAATTTTGACTTTCTCAAAAATGGCTCCTACAATTTTGATTAAAATATTGTATATTAAAAATATTTACCTGATAAATAAAATGTATATTTTGAATTTTATGGGAATAGCCTCTGAAGACTACTTTATTCTGGATGAACTTTGCACAATTTTGCATAACTGCTAAACCATAAGAGATAAAGAAAGACTTACCTCACAAAATATGTAGAATACTTTAAAACACACAATCTATATTATATGCATTTTTTTCGTGCAGTTAATTGTTTTTGAAATATTCCTTGTTTTTGGTTTCAGCTTTAAAAAAAATTATACTTTTCTCATAGAGGAATTTGTCAACTGCTGTCCATGCAAACAAAGGAACTTCAGTCACATAGCAACCAGCTATTGACTAACACTTTAACCTATGGTACCCTCTTATTTCGCTTCTACTTACAAGGAAGCAAGTAATAAGACTATTTCTGCTAATTGTTTCTCGATTAGCATGAAGTAAATAGAAGCATAGCTTTTTAACAATAATTTGTTACAGAGATGTAGAGAAAGTCATGTGAATGGAACACATCAGATTTTTCAAAATATAAATTTGATTCACACAGATTACATTCTCTCTGCTTGCGATTTTATCCGTCTTCTACAAATACTTTTAAGCGTCAAACGGTGTTGCAGAGTCTTATAAGATACCATTAGAATTTTATTCCTGGCATTTCGTCTAACTGCCACTATGACCTTCGGGTCTATTACCTTATCGGCAGGGCAAGATTGACTTGCAGTCAGGATGGATTTATAATGGTGCGATTTGTTTTCCCAAGGCAATATTGACCCCACGACTGCATAAGTATTTCCATTTTACTTTAAGAAAATCCCCCCACGCCAAAATACCCTTTACATGGAAAAAGTTTTGAATTTCTTAAAAATGGCTCTAACGATTTTGATTGAAATTTCGTATGTTTAAGATATTTACTTCACAAACAATATGCATATCTTGAATTTTCTGGGAATAGCCTCTGAAGACTACTTTGTTCTGGATGAATTTTACGAAATTTTGCATAACTGCTAAACCGCAGGAGATGGACAAAAACTTACTACACAGAAAATGTAGAGTATATTAAAGCAAACAATTTATGTTATATAGTTTTTTTTGTGGAATTGACCGTTTTTAAGATATTCCTTGTTTTTTAGTTAGCTTTGAAAAACTTATAATTTTCTCTACAGAAATTTGTCAACTCCTGTCCATACAAACAAAGGAACTTGGTCATATAACAACCAGCTTTTGACTATCACTTTAACCTATGGTAATTCTTTATTTGGCTTCTACTTACATGGAAGCAAGTAATAATTTATTTCTGCTTATTTTGTCTCGATTACTATGAAGTAAAAATATGTTTTTCAGAGATGTAGAGAAAGTCATGTGAATTTAACACATCAGATTTTACATTAAAATCTGCTGCCAAATTCAAATCACTGAATGATGATGAAACATTTCTTTTTATGTTTCAAAATATACATTTAAGTATCAGGAACAGAACTGTCATATGCATTTATCATACCACAATTAGTTCTAGAGGTAAAAAAAATTAAAGCAAGAAACAGACAAAAATTTAAATTTAAATTTATTTATAATAAAATTGTTTTTAAAAATCAGTATCTAAAAGAATAATAGGAATTTTAAAAAATCATATGACAGAAACCCTTTTTTGCTTGTTAAAAATCTACCCTACAATTTTAACAGTGGTTGAATAAAACCTGCATTAGGTAGAACATTTTAAAGTTTTGAAAACGCTGAAAAATAAAAACACGTGAAAATAGTTTTTAGGTTTTAGCATGCTATTTAACACTGTTTCTTTGTAAGTCTTAGAATGTTAAAAATGTTTAAACCAATAATATATGGCATATTCTCTTCTTTTCATTAGTATTATGGTTTCTACCTGATGTGGAAGTGTGTCTGTGCTAGATCCTAATTCTTGACTTCGCCATTCACATCGAAGATCAACCATAGACGTAACTAGACACAGAAACTTGCAGCCAATATATGTATAGGCTCATTCATGATGGTTACATTACATTGATGTGGACATAACCGTAGTACATTAACATAGAAGCTTGCAAATTCCAAGCTTTTGCGTCAAAGTTAACATGTAACGTAGGAATCAACCAATGAGAACACTGCTCGATGTGTTATTAAAATGGCTTCTCTTGATGATTCTCTCTAATTTATCCTCCGCTAATTCGTATTTGATTGAGGGAGTGAATCCACCATTCTCTACAACAAGACAACAGTTCTTTAAAATAAAAAAGACCAAGCAAATTGGCTACTCTAGTTTATATGTAAACGAATACTGTCACATTCTTGTCACTGCCAGCCATTTTATATTGTTATTCTCTAGGCGCAATTCACTTGTTTTAATTTCTGATTGGGTATTGCCTACGTCTGCGTTTGTCATTGACAATGCACATGGTGCATTTATTTTTTCGTCTATATTCTAAATCAGTGAACCTACGCTTAATTTTCAATGTGAATGACCCTTTAGATTTGCTAGAACAAGATGAAGGAAGGGCTGGAAGTGATCCCGAAATTGAAACCGATCCTAATTATAATTCTTAACACAATTCCGATTTAGAACAAGACTACGATTCTGATAATAATTATAATATTACATCTGATAGTTACTTTGGATCTATGGAAGTGGTTACAGAGGTGAGGAATCGCATTCAGGAAGAATAAAAACGATTTACCACGCAAATTCCAGCCGTAAAAGAAGCGAAAATGAGAGAGTATGCATTTAAAAATGGTTGTACAGTAATGTCTTATGTCCCAAAAAGGGCCATTTACATTGAAAATTAACCTTAGACTTAAAATATAGACGCAGAATTAAATGCACCATGAGCATTCTCAATGACAAACGTAAAGACAGGCAATTGGAAATAGACATGGGGGGGATTCATGAACGATTCGTTCATATGAACGACTACAATGAAAGAATCGTAAGAATTGTGTCAATCTTGGCATGAATCGTCGTTTAGAAAGAATCGCGAGAACTGTGCTAGACTCAGCATGAATCGTTGTTCAAAAAGAATCACGAGAATCGTGCTAATCTCAACATGAATCGTCGTTCAAAAAGAATCACGAGAATCGTGCTGGTCTCAAGATGAATCGTCGTTCAAAAAGAATCGTGAGAATCGTGCTGGTCTCAACATGAATTGTCGTTCAAAAAGAATCGTGAGAATCGTGCTGATCTCAACATGAATCGTCGTTTAAAAAGAATCGCGAGAATCGTGCTAGCCTCAACATGAATCGTCGTTCAAAAAGAATCCCGAGAATCGTGCTAATCTCAACATGAATGATCGTTCAAAAAGAATCCGGAGAATCGTGCTAATCTCAACATGAATCGTCGTTCAAAAAGAATCGCGAGAATCGTGCTAGCCTCAACATGAATCGTCGTTCAAAAAAGAATCCGAGAATCGTGCTAGCCTCAACATGAATCGTCGTTTAAAAAGAATCGTGAGAATCGTGCTGGTCTCAACATGAATCGTCGTTCAAAAAGAATCGTGAGAATCGTGCTGGTCTCAACATGAATCGTCGTTTAAAAAGAATCGCGAGAATCGTGCTAATCTCAACATGAATCGTCGTTCAAAAAGGTTCGCGAGAATCGTGCTAGCCTCCACATGAATCGTCGTTCAAAAAAGAATCGCGAGAATCGTGCTAGCCTCAACATGAATCGTCGTTCAAAAAGAATCGTGAGAATCATGCTAATCTCAACATGAATCGTCGTTCAAAAAGAATCGTGAGAATCGTGCTAGCCTCAACATCAATCGTCGTTCAAAAAGAATCGTGAGAATCGTGCTAGCCTCAACATCAATCGTCGTTCAAAAAGAATCGTGAGAATCGTGCTAGCCTCAACATGAATCGTCGTTCAAAAAGAATCGTGAGAATCGTGCTGGTCTCAACATGAATCGTCGTTTAAAAAGAATCGCGAGAATCGTGCTAATCTCAACATGAATCGTCGTTCAAAAAGAATCGTGAGAATCGTGTTGGTCTCAACATAAATCGTCGTTTAAAAAGAATCGCGAGAATCGTGCTGGTCTCAACATGAATCGTCGTTTAAAAAGAATCGCGAGAATCGTGCTGGTCTCAACATGAATCGTCGTTTAAAAAGAATCGCGAGAATCGTGCTGGTCTCAACATGAATCGTCGTTTAAAAAGAATCGCGAGAATCGTGCTTGTCTCAACATGAATCGTCGTTTAAAAAGAATCGCGAGAATCGTGCTGGTCTCAACATGAATCGTCGTTTAAAAAGAATCGCGAGAATCGTGCTGGTCTCAACATGAATCGTCGTTTAAAAAGAATCGCGAGAATCGTGCTGGTCTCAACATGAATCGTCGTTTAAAAAGAATCGCGAGAATCGTGCTGGTCTCAACATGAATCGTCGTTTAAAAAGAATCGCGAGAATCGTGCTGGTCTCAACATGAATCGTCGTTTAAAAAGAATCGCGAGAATCGTGCTGGTCTCAACATGAATCGTCGTTTAAAAAGAATCGCGAGAATCGTGCTGGTCTCAACATGAATCGTCGTTTAAAAAGAATCGCGAGAATCGTGCTAGCCTCAACATGAATCGAAAAGAAGCCTATGAGTCGAAAAGAATTGCATGAATCGTGTCAACCATAGCAGTTATCGTTGTTCAAAAAGAATATTAGATTTGAATAATTGTGATCAGGTATTAGGGTTTGTGTTTCTTTTGCTTCCGCCTTTTTGAAGTACCAAGCCGAGCTTCGACGAAAACTGCCGAGTGCGCACGATGATGTGTACCGGGATTTATAACCATTTATTTTATTGCGAGCAAATAAGTAATGCTGAGGCCATGAGACTAAATATTAATATTATATAAAAATATAAAATACATAAATTATATATTTTTATATACCTACCATATACAATATACACAAGAAAACGAACTCTGCCGATCATTACCGAAGCCACTACGAGCGTTTTTATATTGTTGAGGGATGAGTTATTTATTGTACACGTGGAAGTAAATATACGCACAGCTAAATCGTACTACATTAGCAAGATGAAACCACATTTTACGACCAATAAAGCAATTATGCTGCAACATATTACGCAGGAACATACTAATCTAATACATTAAAATTACCTTGAATATTTCTCAAGAAAGTAATAATTATTCAGGGTACTAGCATTGCCTTATAATAACGTATTTACAGTGGCGCGCAACCGCGGGAGTGATGAATAACAATTACTCTGCGTATTAACATTACGCAAATACCGACATGCAGTTGAAGTTTAGTTTCAATTTTAGACTTAAATTTGTTATGTTGTTTTTTCTGATAATGAAGGAAATTTTACCAAATATGCTTGCGACAGATGGAAAAGAGTAGGGCGTTTTTATATAAATTACTGTTTTTATGCTATAGGAGCAACCATATGACTCACCCCCGTGTATAATGAACGAGACAGAGAAGCCATTGTGATGATTAATGAATCGTGAACGAATCGTATGAATCGATTCATATTGCATGAACGAATCGTATGAATCGATTACTGAAAATGAATCGCTCAATTCAACTCTAATTGGAAATTAAAACAAGTGAACTACGCCTTGCGAGTGAATGACAAACTAAAATGACTGGCAGTGACGTGTGTGGCAGCATTCGTGAACATACAAAGTAGAATAGCCAATTTGCTTGGTGTTTAATATTTTAAAGAACGGATGTCAAGTCGTAGACGAAGGTGAACTTATCCCCTAATCAAAGACGAATTAACGACGGATCTAAATGAAATGATAGAGAACCATCAAGCGAAACCGTTTTAATAACACATCTAGCAGTGTTCTCATTGGTTGATTCCTACGTTACATGTTAGCTTTGAACGCAAAGCTCGGCGTAGTACGGTTATGTCCACATCATTGCAATGTAACCATCATGAATGAGTCTACATATATTGGCTGCACGCTTCTGTGTCTAGTTATGTTTATGGTTGATTTTCGATGTGAATGGCCCTTTAAGCTGTAATTTTAGTTTCCAGCATGCATCACTTCAAAATTGTATAGGCCCTGAAACCGGCAAGTCGGAAATCATTTCCGTTTATAACAATACTAAAAGTGGAGTAGATTTTCAGAAGTATTTGCTCTACAGCAGACGAACACGTAGATGACCACTTGCCATGCTGAACAAAATTGGAGTAAACTCATACATAATACACACATTAATCAAGAGATACACAAGTACACCTCACTTATACGTTTTCAAAGGAGACTACTAAAATACTGTATAAATGAGAAAACGTGTACCTGATTTTCTCTTCTGGTAAGAACCTCATCCAGAATTTTTAATATTTTACCAAGAGTTAAGGATTTTCTTGTTTTCTGCTTTGCTGGTTGATATCCATACATGTTTCTTCTCCTGTTTTTAACTCGAAACTCCACATAAAATAGACAAGTGACTGTTGGAACGATATGACGACAATGAAAAATAAATGACAATGAAAACAGCACACTAGCAGAGAAGTGACTATTGGAACCAAGGTTAATAGATTGTTGGAACGATATGACGACAGTGAAAACTGCAAACCAGGCTATACACAGCAAGCATACCACCATACGTTTTTTTAAAAACGTATAAATGGGTACATTTTGTATATGGGGATGAGAAAACGTGAGCAAAACCGAGAAAACCTATAAGTGAGCAAAATTTTAACGAAGAACGACTGGGTCCCTAAAATGTTAGCGTATAATTGCGGAAAGTGTTGAAGTGAACAATGTATAGGTAAGAGAGTTTCAACTTGTGATTTGACTTAACAAACGCAACTTTCTGAATAATATCTCAATGAAAGACTCATCAATGACTGGCTACCGAAAGAACTCTATATGATAATCTTCAGAATTTTGAAAAAGCCTTATCCTTAAACAAATAATTGCTCAAGGATTAAAGGGGAAATGAATCGCGTTATGTCCCCGTTCTATTGTGAGGAAGACCAAGCAGTATTGTCAAATGTGACTGTCAGTTCTGCCAAACCAGTCGCTCTGGAGTGTGTAAACAGTGTGGAGTAGATGTATGCATTCACATATTCTCTGCAATTGGGTACTGCCCGGTGGCAGAGTTAAATGTACAAACTTTACTTACAATAATAGTAATAATTTAAATTAAAAACAGTAATACAACTAACATATTATAAATACATGGTTTTTTAATACCTAACTACTTATTATTCAGTATAGCAATACTTATGTCAATTACCAGCATGTTTATAAACAGTTATTATGAAGCCTCAACATTAATACTATACATTACTAATATATACATTAATAATAATATACACTAATACAGTTTTTGAATTCCTTAATTACTTCACAATATTTATTGAAATTAGCTAACATGTATTCTCTTTAAATTAACCCTAAACTTCTTTAAGGACAGAGGGCAGCCCTGAAAGCCTGCTACAGGTAATTCATTCCATTTTTCAATGGCCCTACTAACAAAAAAAAATTTTCCTACTCTCGATCTGTACCTTTTACCCTTAATTTTATACAAATGATGTTTTCGCCCGCAGTATGCTGGGTTTTCTAACCTCTTTCTAACGTCCACCCATGCATTTAAACCAGTATAAGCTTTAAATAGTGCGAATGACCTATGTGTTTTCCGCCTAACTTTTAGCGACTCCCATTTATTCTCTTCGCCTTTTGTAAGCCCAAAATCTTGACCTCTCTTTATGAATGTAACCGCCCGTTTCTGTATCAGTTTCATTAACCCTGTATGGTCCCAGCATGCTACTCTATATTCCATAACTGGCCGCACTAAGGTCCCAGCATGCTACTCCATATTCCATAACTGGCCGCAGTAAGGTCCCAGCATGCTACTCCATATTCCATAACTGGCCGCACTAAGGTCCCAGCATGCTACTCCATATTCCATAACTGGCCGCACTAAGGTCCCAGCATGCTACTCCATATTCCATAACTGGCCGCACTAGGTCCCAGCATGCTACTCCATATTCCATAACTGGCCGCACTAAGGTCCCAGCATGCTACTCCATATTCCATAACTGGCCGCACTAGGTCCCAGCATGCTACTCTATATTCCATAACTGGCCGCACTAAGGTCCCAGCATGCTACTCCATATTCCATAACTGGCCGCACTAAGGTCGCAGCATGCTACTCCATATTACATAACTGGCCGCACTAAGGACTGGTAGGCAATTTCCCTGGACTTTGCGCTCCCATTCTTCTGTGTTCTCATTGCGAAGTGCAATGTCTTCCACGCTTTCCTAGATGTAGAATTTGTATGATATTTCATATTGGACACTTGGAAATCAAACTAAAAGAAATTTAAATTGAATTATATATAACGTATCCACAACTATTTATCATTACAATACAACCTTTAAGTTTTGGTGATAATTATAAAATTCATATAATATATTCAAAATGTTCGTGCACCATCGAAAAATTTTCATAGAGGGTTCTTTTCTAATATTTTTTAATATTAATCCTTTTGTGAGAATTTTGTTAGAAGGTATTACAAGCTACGCTAGCATTCGTATGTAATAAAATAATTTGATCAATGCCGCTGTTATAAACAAAATAAAACATAGTATTTAATTAATGTAGTACCATGGCCGATCCCACGATATCATATACGTAACAGAACAGCCACAACCCTGTTTGAGGGATAACTTTCTTAAAATATCTGATGTGTTCCATTCACATGACTTTCTCTACATGTCTGTAACAAAGTATTGTTAAAAAGCTTATGCTTCTATTTACAATCTAATCGAGAGAAGGGAAATAAGGGAGTACCATAGGTTAAAGTGATAACGCCACGAGGCCGGCAGCCAATCGGAGTGCTGCTGTGTTGACATTGCATTCGCGCTTAACTGGGGAGTATCGCGCTAAGTGATTCCCTCTCTCATAAATACTGCTTGCGCTAAGAAAAACATATTCAAACTTTGCAGAAAATAATTCACGAGGAAGATGGGGAGTAATGTTTGTAGCAGAATCTTAAAAAATAAATATCTTTAGCTCAAATAGTTTTCATAATACACATGAATAAACATTATGTCGTCCGGTGTGCGAGTGAGAGGAAAATATGAAAAGAGCGACTGGAACGCAGAACACGATAACGCATCTCATTCACTGCAGAGTAGAACTCTTCCCATTTAAAAAACATTGTAGTTCACTGAGTGAAATGACATAAATACCGGGGGAAGCAACAGATAAAAATCTAATGTGTTCTATTCACATGACTTTCTCTACATCTCCGCAACAAATAATTATTAAAAACCTTATGCCTCTATTTACTTCATCATAATCGAGAAAAAAATTAGCAGAAATAGTCTTATTACTTGCTCCCTTGTAAGTAAAAGTGAAATAAGAGAGTACCATAGGTTAAAGTGATAGTCAAAAGCTGGCTGCTATGTGACTAAAGTTCCTTTGTTTGTATGGACAGGAGTTGACAAATTCCTGTATGAGAAAAGTATATGTTTTTTAAATGTGAAACCAAAAACAACGAATATCTCAAAAGTGATCAACTCCACGCAAAAAAAATATATGTAACATAAAATGTGTGTTTTAATGTGCTATACATTTTTTGTCCATCACTTGCGCGTTAGCAGCTATGCAAAATTGCGTAATTATCTTCAGAGGCTATTTCCAAAACGTTCAAGATACACATTTTATTTGTCAGGTAAATATTTTTAATATACGATATTTTAATAAAAATGGTCAGTCTTTTTTGAGAAAATCAAAATTCTCGAAAAAGGTCCATGGTAAGGGTAGTTTGGGTTGTGGGTATTTTTCTTCAAATATTCGTGTCGTATCCCTGGAAGATACAAAACTTAAATACCAAGTTTGGTATTTTACCGATTTTTGGATTTTGAGTTATCGTGTTTACAGACACACACGGACCTTTCTCTAAAAATGATTTTTTATAAAAGGGATCCAGAACATGTATTTCCAGTGAAATCTCGGTATCGAGTTTTTGGGTGCAATACAACACCTTCTCTATACACTATGTACGTAGTGCGTGTAAAGAAAGTAAATACGGAATAAACTCGCAATACTATTAAACGATTTTTGGTCAAACTGTTGCCAGAATTGGTATTACTGGTAACTTTTATATTGTGTATAATGTGGAATATTTTTACTGTGGATGATATAAGGAGCAGTGTGTATATACATAGTTACCTATAATACTAATTCTGGCAAAGGCAACAGTTTGACCGAATATCGTTTAATAGTATTGTGAGTTTGTTCCGTTATATATATGGTGTTTCAACAAGTGTCCTGCCCGCCTGGTAGTGTGGTGGTAGCGCGTCTGCTTCACGGGTCGTGAGTTCCAATCGCGCTTAGGATGAGTTGCCCGGATAAGGTTTTTGGGGGGGGGGGGTTTTCCCTTATCCTGAGAATACAAATGTCGTGTAACTTTAAGCTCCATGGACCCCCGAGAGCATTTGTGCATCATTTCACCATTTTCATTCATTGTCGATATGACCAACCAAGATCAGGGTGTAAAAAAAAACTCCTATCTTTAAAATGTGATAGCTGCCATTGTTATGGAGTTACAGCAGTCATTTTTTTTCATGTGGTTGCAGTTGTTATTGACAAATAGCCATGGAAAGTTACAGCATTCAGCACGTATAGAAATGGTGAAACTTTATTATCAAAATCTGATGTGTTCCATTCACATAACTCTCTCCACATCTCTGCAACAAATTATTCTATTTACTTCATCTAATCGAGAAAAATTAGCAGAAGTAGTCTTATTACTTGCTACTTTGTAAGTAGAAAGAAATAAGGGAGTACAATAGGTTAAAGTGATATTCAAAAGCTGGATGCTATGCGACTGAATTTCCTTTATTTGTATGGACAGGAGTTGACAAATTCCTGGATGAGAAAAGTATGTTTTTCAAAGCTGAAACCAAAAAGAAGGAATATCTTAAAAACGATCAACTCCGCGAAAAAAATTATATAACATAAATTGTGTGTTTTAGCGTGTTCTACATTTTTCGTGTAGTGCGTTTTTGTCCATCTCTTGCGGTTTAGCAGTTATTCAAAATTGCGTAAAATTCATCCAGAATAAAGTACTCTTCAGAGGTTATTTCCAGAAAATTCAAGCTATAAATTTTATTTGTCAGGTAAATATCTTTAATGTACGAAGTTTTAATCAAAATCGTTGGAGTAATATTTAAGAAAATCAAAAATTTTGAAAAAAGTTCCATGTAAAGGGTAATTGGGGGTGGGGGGATTTTTCTCAGAATCTTAGTGTCGCATCCCTGGAAGATACTAAACTTAAATGCCAAGTTTGGTATTTTACCTACTTTTCGTTTTTGAGTTATACACACACGAACCTTTTTCCGAAAATGCTTTTTTTTAGATAAAGGGGACCCTAAAACTTATATTTCCTGTGAAATCTCGTTATCGAATTTTTTGGTGGAGTGCAATACCTTCTCTATACATTATGTACATAGTACGTATAGAGAAAGTAAAAATGGATCATCTGTTCGCCAAATCTTCCGCGTATTGCGTGAAGTTTACGGTGTGCATCATCGTCCCTGCGAGAGAACGATTCGGCGTTTGATGGATAAATTTGAAAGAAGTGGTTTTGACAGATTTTAAAGAGCGCGTGTACTAATCGACCTAAGCGCTCCAACGAAAACATTCGTGAGAGTGTACGCGAGAAACAAATCAATTGCTCGTCGAGCACAAGAATTGGAGCTTTCGTTGACCCCAACTTGGTGAATTCTGCACTTGGACTTGAAGTTTCACGCTTGTAAAATGGTGTTAACTAAAGCCCAACAAGCATAGGTTGCCTCGGGTATTCGCTGACTGGGCTATGGAGCAATTGGAAGCTGACTCGCATTTTTGTTGAAAAATCATCTTTAGCGTCGAAGCCCACTTTTGGATAGACAGTTGTGTTAACAAACAAAATTTCTGCTATTGGAGCAACCCAATCCAATGCAGATTCAAGAACGACTACTTCATTCCCAAAAGTTACTGTGTGGTGCGGATTTTGGTATGGTGGAATCATTGGTCCATATTTTTTCCCAAGACGAAGATGGAGAAGCTCTGTCATTGGAGAGAGATGCCGGGCTCTTATAAGGGACTATTTTTGGCCTCAATTGGTTGGTACAGATTTTAGAAACATTTGGTTACAGCAAGATGGTGCCACATGTCATAATGCTCTCGAAACAATCGATCTTTTGAAGGAAAAGTTCAGAGATTTCATCATTACCGTGGTGGTGATGTGAACTGGCCCTCGAGGTCACTTGGATTACTTCTTGTGGGGTTGTGTTAAATCTCGAGTTTATGTCAATAAGCCAGAAGCAGAAAATAATCTTATGAAGAACATCACGCGTGTTATTCCTGAAGTTTGACCTAATTTACATTCTTGTGTCACTGAACATTGGGTCAACCGTATAGGCGCAACCCAACTTAACTGATGTTCTTTCACAAACGAAATGGCATCAGTTATGTTCCAGAATAAAAAAGAAATAAACCGTTATTATTTATAGAACGTGTTTTATTTAAGTTCAAAAATAACACACTCTTGTTGAAAGAACCCACATACACGCTGTTTCAAAACGACTCCAAAATAGGATAACAGTCGATTAGCTTACACTTTGACTTGTCCGAAACTTGACGTCGCAACTTTCAAACTCTTCTATTTCAAGTTTAATGTGTGTTTAAAAATAGCATACATTTGGGATTAAGCAGCGAAGGAACGCCACGTTGTCATATGTCACGTAAACAACCTCAGAACGTGTTATACGAAACACATAACAAAACCCACATGCTACGTTTTCCATTACTAAGGTGACCTGTACCGCGCCAGCGTGTCTATCAAGCCACCCCTACACCACGCGATTGGGACCTTCGTTTCCAACCGGCATCTCTCTTGGAGTGGGCCAGACACGTGCCACTTGGTTATGTACGACTGCCTAATCCATGGTGATTTTATGGCAGTATTTGTATGTGCCGAATTTAGAGCTGAAAATTTATATTTACGCATCACGTACGGTATGACCAACAAGGTTCACTTCTTCGTTGGTGTCGTTTTGAAACAGCCATGTAAGAGGGTATTAATGAACTATACCAAAATAATTTGTGAGATTGTGCACGTGACTGATATAAGTAATTTGAGATCGGCGATGCATGGTCCCCGGATAAAGATAACGTTAAACGTGTGGGCATCAGGTGTTGATAAGTCGGTGTTAAATCAAAGCAAGTTGAAAAAAAATGGCTTAGAATTTCTTAAAAGTGCTGCCCGAGTACAGAAATATAGATTTTTAGCAGCTCGTTACTAGCGTTCTCAAGATTTAATGTTGCAAAAATCTGTAAAATCTCGAACTAATCACTTGACAGTGCGACACTGAGCATTCATTAACTACGTTTATGAGTTAACATAGTCAACTCTGGAGGCGTTTTTCAACTGCTCTGGTGGCTTAATGCGTAACGCAGGAAGCTGATATCCCAAAGGTCGTGAGTTCGATTCATATCATAGAGTAAATGTTTTTTATTATTATTTTTATTTCATTCCAGACGAAGTGCCGCGATACGTGGCATACTGGCACTTCAGTAACTTATAGCTGTTACTTCGAAATTTGAATAAACAGGCCATAAGTCTCCTATCTCAAATTACTTATTTAAGTAATCTACATATGCTGTATATATATTTACATTTTGAACATTATGAGCATATAAAAAGTAATGGTTTTGTCCAGTATATATTGCACAGTGCATTGGAGATAAATATTAGCGGTATTAGACTCTCTTATTCCCATTTTTACTTCATCAAATGCTCTATTCCCTAGAATATCACACTTATTCAGCGTTCATGACACAATAATGCAGGAGTCAAAGAAATCAGTTAAATTGCTTTGGGCATTTCAGAGGACTGGCAGAAGGAATGCTTACGCAAATATTTGAATGAAGTTCAAAGGAAAGAATAAAGCGTGAGCCTCTTGCGATTATTTGGTTGAATGGAAGAAGATAGAACTGCAAAAGAAAGTAGAACGGCGCCAGACTTCAAAGAAGCGTTTCCTCGCCTCGGTATGGATGCACAGCTTGCTGTTTTATATAGTAGCACCATCTTCCCTCCGGCTGCACTTACTTCTGCATACTTGAGGTCCAAGTAGCAAACCTCTCGTACAAAATGTTGATATCACCCGAATATTGTCTCTCATCAACTGCTTGTAAAATTACCCTTAAAGTTCTTGTAGTCACTCGATGCGTTTTATGATTTTTACACTATTACTTTCTCTACACGTATCTACCATATATAGATAAGTTATTGTATTGCACTAAAAAATTCGATACCGAGATTTCACCGTAAATACATGTTTTGGGTCCCCCTGAATCCAGAAAAAGCATTTTAAGAAAAATCTTATGTGTACCATACACATGACTTTCTCTACATCTCTGCAACAAATTATTCTTAAAAAGCTTGTACTTCTATTAACTTCCTGCTAATAAGAAAAATTTAGCAGAAATAGTCTTATTAATTGCTTCCATGTAAGTCGAAGCGAAATAAGGGACTACCATACGTTAAAATGATAGTCAAAAGCTGGTTGCTATGTCAATGAAGTTCCTTTGTTTATATGGACAGCAGCTGACAAACTCCTGAATGAAAAAAGTATGTTTTTCCTACCAGAAACTAAAAACAAGGAATGTCTAAAAAAACGATGAACTCCAAAAAAATGTATATAGTATAAATTGTGTGTTTAAAAGTGCTCTACATTTTTTGTGTAGTAAGCTTTTGTCTATCTCTTACGGTTTACAGTTATTCAAAATTCCGTAAAATTCATCCAGAATAAACAACTCTTCAGAAGCTATTCCCAAAAAATTTAAGATATACATTTTATTTGTCAGGTAAATGTCTTAATTATACGATATTTTAATCAAAATCGTTAGAGCCATTTTTGAGAAAAACGAAATGTTCGAAAAAAGTTTCATGTAAAGGGTATTTTAGGGTTGGGGGGATTTTTCTCAAAATCTTCGTGTCGCATCCTTGGAAGTTACTTAACTTAAATACCAAGTTTGGTATTTTACTGACTTTTCGTTTTTGAGTTATCGTGTTCATAGACACTCGGACACACACACACACACACACACACACACGGACCTTTTTGTGAAAATGCTTTTTTTGGATATTGAGGACCCTAAAACATATATTTCCGTTGAAATCTCGGTATCGAATTTTTGGGTGGAGTGCAATACCTTCTCTTTTCACTATGTACATAGTGCGTGTTGAGAAAGTAAAAAAGGCCGTGTGTGTATGTTTGTGTGTGCCTGTAGGGAAGCATAGCTCAAAAACGAAAAGATCGTTAAATACCAAACTTGATATTTAAGTTTGGTAGCTTCCTAGGAATAAGTGACACAAAGATATTCAAGAAAATCTCCCCACTTTCAACTACCCTTTTGAAAAAATTTCGAACACTTTGATTTTTTTCAAAAATGACTATTTATGATTTTGATTAAAATACCGTATATTAAAGATATTTATACAGAAAATAAAACGTATATCTTAAATTTTCTGGGAATAGCCTCTAAGGACCAATTTATTCTGAATGAAATTTGCTGATTTTTGCGTAGCTGGTAAACTATAAGAGATAGAAAAAAACTGACTTCACAAAAACTGTGGATCAGTTAGCACAATTTATGTCATATAAGTTTTATTTCGTCGAATTGTCCATTTCTGAGATATTCCTTGTTATTTGTTTCAGATTTAAAATAAATAAACTTTTTCACACGGAAAGATGTAAATACTGGCCTTGCATAGAAACGGATTTCAACCACATAGCAACCGACTTTTAAAAGATTTGACTATCGTTTTAGTATAGTGTATTTACTTATTTACAAGGAGGCAAATAATTAAGACCAGTTCTGCTAAAGTTTATCTCGATTATCATTAAGTAGGTGGAAGTATAAGCCTTTTAACAATAATTTGTTACAGCGAGGTAGAGAAAGTCATGTGAATGGAACGCAATTTTTTTTATAATATCAGCTATCTTCCCTCCGGCTGCACTTACTGCTGCATACTTGAGGTCAAGGTAGCAAAAATCATGAAATCAAAGATTATACTTTTTATTATGTTTATTATTACCTTCTCTACATGTACTATGTACATAGTGTACAGAGAAGGCATTCCATTCCATCCAAAAATTCGATACCGAGATTACATCAAAAATACATGCTTTCGGTCCCCCTGAATCACAAAAATATCTTCAAGCTAATTGAGAAAAAATTAGCATAAATAGTCTTATTACCTGCTTCCGTATAAGTAGAAGCGAAATAAAGGAGTACCAGAGGTTAAAGTGATAGTCAAAAGCTGGTTGCTATGTGACGGAAGTTCCTTTGGGTAGGTAGATTCAGACTGAAAAAGTCAATGCCATAGCCGGGAATTGAACCACGGATCTCCCGGTTTCTAGCCGGTTGCTATGCCAGCATGGTCCATGTGGCAAAGCAATGAATTTCTCAACTGACTCGCATGTTTCCCGGTAAACCACAAGGTGATGTCAAATTATTTTGAGATGACAACCCCAATGGCGACTTACAATGTTGTAAGTACTTTAAGTCCCAGGATTCTTAGTATAGCCACTATTATGGTCAAATGGTATTGGAATAATTTTTTTTTTTCACACAAGCCTTGTGTAAGACAGAGTTGCATAGGTCCCACACCCGGCTTGTGAGAAAAAAGCAATTAATACAGGAAGTTTCTTTGCTTGTATGGATTGAAGTTAACAAATTCCTAGATGAGAAAAGTATAAATTTTTCAAATTGGAAGCTAATAACAAGGAATACCTTAAGAGCGATCAACTCCACGAAAAATATTTATGTAACACAAATTGTGTGTTTTAACGTGCCCTTCATTTTCTCTGTGGTAAGCTTTTGTCCATCTCTTACGGCGTAGCAGTTATATAAAATTCTGTAAAATTCATCATTATTCATGATGAATTTTACAGAATTTCAGAGGCTATTCCCAGAAAATTCAAGATATACATTTTATTTGTCCGGTAAATATCTTCAATATGCGATATTTTAATCAAAATCATTAGTTATTTTTTAGAAAATCAAAATGTTCCAAACAGTTGCATGTAAAGGGTAGTCCACTGACACACACACACACACTCGTACACACACGGACCTTGTCTCAAAAATGCTCTTTTGGATTCATTGGGATCCAAAACATGAATTTACGGTGAAATCTGGCTATTGAATTTTTGGGTGCACTACAATACCTATACAAGGTGTACATAGTACTGTAGAGAAAGTAGAAAGCATTTTCAGAAAAGCTCCGTGGGTGTGTTTGTGAAAAGTCGGAAGTACCAAACTTGGTATTTAAGTTTAATATCTTCCAGGAATGTGACACAAACATTTTGAGAAAAATCCCTTCACCCCAAACTACCCTTTATATGGAACCTTTTTCGATATTTTTTATCTTCCCAAAAAAGGCTCTAACGATTTTGATAAAAATATCATATATTAAAGATATTTACCTGACAAATAAAATGTATATTTTGAATTTTCTGGGAATAGGCTCTGAAGACTACTTTATTCTGAGTGAATTTTACGGAATTTTGCATAACTGCTAAACCGTAAGAGATGGACAAAAACTTAGAACACAACAAATGTAGGGCACTTTAAAACACACAATTTATTTTATATACATGTTTTCGTCGAGTTGGTTTCAGCTTCGAAAAACTTACTTTTCTCATATAGGAATTTGTCAACTGCTGTCCATATAAAAAAATCTGATGTGTTCCATTCACATGACTTTCTCTATATCTCTGTAAGAAATTATTTTAATAAGCTTATCTTTTATTTATTTCATGCTAATCGAGAAAAATTAGCAGAAATAGTCTTATTTCTTGCTTTATTGTAAGTAGAAGCGAAATAAGGGAGTACCATAGGTTAAAGTAAAAGCCAAAAGCTGGTTGCTATGTGACTGATGTTCCTTTGTTTGTATGGACAGGAGTTGACAAATTCCTGAATGAGAAAAGTATGTTTTTCAAAGCTGAAACCAAGAAAAAGGAATGTCTCAAAAACGATCAACTCCACGAAAAAATGTATATAACATAAATTGTGTGTTTTAACGTGCTCTACATGTTTTGTGGCTTAAAATTTTGTCCATCTCTTACGGTTTAGTAGTCATGAAAAATTCATCCAGAAAAAAGTAGTCTTCAGAGGCTATTCCTAGAAAATTCAAAATATACATTTTATTTGTCAAGTAAATAAATTTAATATACGATATTTGAATCAAAATCGTTAGAGCCATTTTTTAGAAAATCAAAATTTTCGAAAAAAGTTCCATGTAAAGGGTAGTTTGGGGTGGGGGGATTTTTCTCAAAATCTTCGTGTTGCATCCCTGAAAGATACTAAACTTATATACCAAATTTGGTATTTTACCGACTTTTCGTTTTTGAGTTATCGTGTTCACAGACACACGGACACACACACACGTACCTTTTTCTGAAAATACTTTTTTTTGGATACAGGGGACCCTAAAACATATATTTCCGGTGAAATCTCGGTATCGAATTTTTTGGTGGAGTGCAATACATTCTCTATACACTATGTACATAGTGCGAATAGAGAAAGTAAAAAGGAACTTGAGTCACATAGTACCAAGCAGGTTTTGACTATCACTTTAACCTATGGTACTCCCTTATTTCCCTTCTACTTACAAGGAAGCAAGTTATAAGACTATTCCTGCCTAATTTTTTCTCGATCAGCATGAAGTAAATAGAAGCATTAAGCTTTTTAAGAATAATTTTTTGCAGAGATGTAGGGAAAGTCATGTGAATGGAACACATCAGCTTTTTGTGAACTAAGTTTACTTCTATCTCTTACGGTTTAACTGTTGCAAAATTCTGCAAAGCTCATGTTATAAAGCGGTCTTCAGAGGCTAAACTCAAAATATAAATTTTATTTGTGGTGTTACTATCTTCAATACGCGGCATTTTAATCAAAAATCGTTAGGCCATTTTTAAGAAAAACAAAAATTTTCAAAAATGTTTCTATGTAAAGGGTAGATTGTGATTGGGGAATATTTTTTAAAAAATTCGTGTCTCATTCTTATGCGGTACTAAATCTAAATACCAAGTTTGGCTTTTAATGACCTTTTCGTTTTTGACCTTTTTTGTCCATAGACACACACACACGGACCTTTCTGTAAAAATCTAATGTGTTACACTCACATGTCCTTTTCTAGTTGTTCTACAAACAAACTTCTTGCAAAAGATTATTTTTCTTTCTACACAATGCCAATCGAGATAAACTTTAGTAAAATGTTCTTGTTACTTAGTTCCTTATAAATAGAAGGGAACTAAAGGAATGTGCTATGCTAAAGTGATAGTCAAATGTTTTAAAAGCTGTCGTTATGCGATTGTCACTTCTTTGCTTGGCCCGGAGTAGAACAGAAGAAAATTGGACACTTTCTGTCTGAGAAAAGAATAAGTGTTTTACAATTGAAACCAATAACAAGGGATATCTCAAAAACGGTTATCTCCAGAAGAAAAACTTAATGACAAATTGTGTGTTTTTATCTACGTTTTTTGTGAAGTAAGTTATTGTCTATCTGTTAAGGTTTAACAGTAAAGTAAAATTCCGTAAATTCAACCAGAATAGAAAGATGTTCAGAAGCTATTCCCAGAAAATGTAAGATATACATTTTATTTGGGATGTAAGTGTCTTTGGTATACTGTATTTTAATTAAATTCGTTAGTAAGTTTTGAGAAAATCAAAGTTTTCGAAAATTTTTCCATGTAAAGGGTATTTGGGAGCGGGGGGATTTGCTTGCAAATCTTCGTGTCTTATCCTTAGATGATACTAAACTTAAATACCAAGTTTGGTATTTAACCGACTTTTCGTTTTTGAGCTATGCTGTCCAAAGTACACACAGACAGAGAGAGAGAGAGAGAGAGAGAGAGAGAGAGAGAGAGAGAGAGACACACACACACACATGGACATTTTTCTACAAATGCTTTTTTTTTTTTTTTTTTTTTTTTTAGGATTCAATGTATTTGCAGTGAAATGTCGGTATGGAATTTTTGGGTGAAATACTACACCTTCTGTATACACTATGTACATAGTACGTGTAGAGAAAGTAAAAAATGGTTTAATAAAATAAATATGGAACTAGTTTCCTTAAAAGGCTGTGGAACTTGAAGAATCATAACGTAATTACTCCGTACGAGTAAGGCATGCCATGTATTTCCCCTCAGATAGACAGTTTCAATAACTGGAGAGAATTATGGGAATTAATGTGGAGTTGATAACGTTCAGTGACGTACTTGTTAGTTTATGTGCAATATAAAATGACCTCGTTCCTTTCCCAGGTGAAACGGAGCAAATTTACATGCCACTGACTCTCGTAAATGCGAGGTAGAGGTTAAAAGTGTCCATCACTAGAGTCATAAGGTGCCATGTGCTAGCCAACCTCCTGGCAGAGGACCATTTCTGTTTGCTTTGTCTGCCTTTATATGTGTTTGTTTAACAGACAGAGATGGCAAATTGACTGGGGAAGTGTTTCCGTCACCGCAAACACGATTATAATCTAGGGAAACTAACATTTTCTAAAAAGCTAATAACGTACCTGGTAAGTGATACACTCACGTGACCTTCTCTGCCCATTCATTTATACAGTATATGTATATAAAGTACAGTTTAGAATAAGTAAACGAAACATTGAGGCAGATCACCATACGAGGCCATTGTGGCTTTTAGCCATGATCCATGGGAGGGCGGGATGAGAGAAAAGGCTCGAAGGGACGACAAGGAAAACCATTGGCGTGGTGTCTTACAGACAGTTCCATATATTATATCGATTCCAGTTGTTGTCGAACCAATTACATTAACTGACACAAATCTTAATAAATCTTACTTCTAGACAAACGTTTATGTTTTAACTCTCCCAGGATTTGGTACAGTTGCTATTCAACAGGAAAAAAAATCCTTTAAAATCATTTGTATATTTCATGTGCATTAGTAGGCAAGATTGCTTACTAGGAATATTAAAAATATATTTTAATAAAAAGAAACATTTTTCGATATAAGGAAGCGATGGAGCGTTATGCAAATTTTTATGTAAACAATCTGATGTGTTCCATTCACGTGACTTTCTCTACATCTCTGTAACAAATTATTGTTAAAAAGCTTTATCCTCTATCTACTTTATGATAATCGAAATAAATATTAGCAAATATTGCCTTAATTCTTTGCTTCCTGTAAGTAGAAGGAAAATAATCGAATACGCAAGACTAAAACGATAATCAAATCTTTAAAAAGCTGCTTGAAATCCGTATCTATGCAGGGAAAGGAGTTTACAACTTTCCGGGTGAGATAAGTTTAAGTATTTTAAAGCTGAAACGCAATACAAGGAATATCTCAGAAATGGTCAATTCCACGATTAAAATGTATGTGACATAAACTGTATATTTTATGGTGATCTAAATGTTTTGTGCAGTAAGTTTTTGTCTCTCTTACGGTTTGCCAGTTATACAAAATTCTATAAGCTTCATCCGAATAAAGTAACCTTCTGAGGCTATTCCTATAAAATTCAAGATATACATTTTATTTGTAATGTAAACATATTAAACATAAAAGATTTTAATCAAAATCGTTAGAGCCATTTTTGAGAAAATCAAAATCTTCGAAAACTTTTCCATGTAAAGGGTAGTTTGTGGTGGGGAGATGTTTTTTAAAATCTTCGTGTCAGATCCTTGGAAGATACTAAACTTAAATACCAAGTTTGGTATTTAACGGTCTTTTCGTTTTGGAGCTATGCTGATCAGACACACAAACACACATGGATCTTTTTTTTACAAAATGCTTTTTTCGGACTCAGAGGTCTTCAAAACATATATATCCGTTGAAACCTCAAGTTCGAATTTTTTCGGTGCATTACAACCACTTCTCTTTCCCTATGTACATTGTACATATAGGGAGAGCAAGTAAAAATCGTTTATATATTACATTTGTACTACTAGATAAGATTGCTTACTAGGATAATTAAAAGCATATTTTAATAAAAAGAAAAACGTTTTGATTTACGAAGGCATATATGGTGATGATCGTTATGCAAATTTGTGTGTAGAAGGTTATAAGTGTATACGCTATGTGAGTTATTCATTCTGAAGCCATTGTGGCCTTTAGCGACTTAGTGATCCATGGGAGGGCGGGATGAGAAGAGAGACCAAATGGACGACAAGGAAAACCATTGATGGGGCGTCTAGCATTTGCAGATTGAAAGCATCCATCATCCGGGAAGTACACAGAAGCTCCGAGCTTCCGGGGGTCCTCCAAAAGTGCATCCGAACACATTGATCCTGAACCCAAGGAACAAAATTCACAAAACGTAGAGCCTATAGGAAAGTCGTGGTAGAAGATCAACTACCCCTGCATTCGCATCAACCACGAAGAAAAACATGGGTCAAAGTGGGTATCACACAAAATCGAACCCGGGATCACACACCTACTTGAACCACCTCATTTGTTAAAATAAATATATAATGGTAGTTGAATTAGATTTTAGATAGAGCATTTCTTAATATTTGAGAAACAGACAATGTTTTGTGCAAGTTCTGAGTTCCCAGTTAAAAGTTAACTGCAAATAAAGAGAAAATGATAATATTTACAGACAGCTCCAAATATTATTATTATCAATTGCAGTCTTTGTCGGATCTATTACATTAACTGAACAAAATCTTAATAACTGGTACTTTAAGACAAAAGCGGACATTCGGAAGTTCGTATTTTAACTCTCCCAGAATTTGGTATATTTTCTAATGTCGTTTTATATGCAAGAGGAAAAATCTGATGCGTTACATTCACATGACTTTCTCTAGCCGTTCTAGAAACTTCTTACATAAGATTATTCTTCTTTCTGCACCATGTTAATCGAGGTATTCAGCACAATGTTCTTAATACTTAGTTCCTTATAAGTAGGAACAAAATAAGGGAATAGATTAGGTTAAATCGATAGTCAAATGTTTTAAAAGCTGTCGTTATGCGATTGTCATTACAAACCACTTCTTTTCTTGGCCAGGAGTAGAACAAAAGAAAAACGGACACTCCTTCTGAGAAAAGTATACGTACTTCACAAATGAAACTAATAACAATGAATACCTCGAAAACGGTAAGCTCCACGAAAAAAATATATATGACGTAAATTCTGTATTTTAGCAAGGCCTACATTTTTTGTGTAATAAGTTTTTGTCTATCTCTTACGGTTTATTGGTTATGCCAAATTAAGCAAAATTCATCAAGAATAAATAGGTCTTTAGAAGCTATTCCCAGAAAATTCAAGATATGCATTTTATTTGTCAGATAAATATCAAAATGTGTGTTTTTTTTTTTTTTTTTTTTTTTTTTTTTTTTGATTCAGGGGGACCCAAAACATATCATTCCGGTGAAATCTCGGTATGGAATTTCTGGATGCAATAAAATACCTTCTCTATACATTATATACATAGTGCGTGTAGATAAAGTAAAATGTTAAACCCAATTATAGATTTCCTGTACCTAAGGTAAGAACAGGCAAATGATATTAAATTAGTTGGAAATATATATCTATGAATGTGCCGTGCAGAATTCATAAATCGGCCTCAATATCCGATATTTGAATTTCCGATTTATTAGTAGACACTGATTAAGCAGATATCACATCCGCGCGCTAAGATCGATGTCACTAGTTCGTACCTCTGAAGAACATCTGAGTAATCTAATGATCTAAGGCTACAACCATTAAGGTCGTCCTCTAATACTGGGTTACTCTCTCTGGAAGTGGACAAAATCTGTTGTGTTACACACACATGATTTTCCCTACCTGCTCTACAAACAAACTTCTTACAAAAGAGAATTCTTCTTTCCACACAAAGCTAATCGAGATAAACATTCGCAGAATGTTCTTACTTAGTTCCTTATAAGTAGCAGGGAACTAAAGGAATGTGCTATGTTAAAGTGGTAGTCAAATGTTTTAAAAGCCCTTTTGCTTGGCCAAGAGTAGAACAAAAGAAAAACGGACACTTCCTATCTTAGAAAACGTACGTACTTAATAATTGAAACAAATAACAAGGAATATCTCGAAAACGGTAAACTCCACGTAAAAACGTGTATGACACAAATTATTTATTTTAACGAGATTTAAATTTGTTGTGTAGTACGTTTTTGTCTAACTCCTACGGTGCACTAGTTCTGCAAAATTCAGCAAAATTTATTCAGGTCTTTAGAAGCTATTTCCAGAAAATTCCAGATAAATTATTTATTTGTGATGGAAATGGCTTTAATATATGGTATTTTAATCAAAATTGTTAGTCGTTTTTAAGAAAAAAAATATCGAAAATGTTTCCATATAAAATGTATTTAGGGGTGGAGGTATTTTGTTGAAAATCTTCGTGTCACATTCTTGGAAGATACTAAACTTAAACACCATACAGAACAAACTTTTTTTGGATTTAGGAGTTCCTAAAACATGTATTTCCGGGGAAATCTCGGTATGGAAGTACAATATCCTGTCAAAAACTGTTGCAACAGTAGTATTTTCTATTGCTTACTGCCATCTGGCACGTAGCGTGACGTCAGTCTCTGCAAATGCACACTACTACATATCTCACTCGTGTTTACATGTTCACTTTCGAGTGCCATTACTGAAGTAACCCTTCAGGAGCTCCCATCAAGCTTGCCACGCATTTGCAGAACACGATCGCTCAACCTTATACATCTTACATGCTCACAAGTACTTAATGATTTTACTTTCTCTAGCCCACAGGTGCTATGTACATAATGGATAGAGAAGCTATTGTATTCCATCCAAAAATTCCATGTCGAAATTTCACCGGATATATATGTTTTCGGGTCCCCTGAGTCCAAAATAAACATTTAAGAAAAGGATCCGCTTGTGTGTGTCTGTGTGGCTGTGGACAGCATAGCTCAAAAACAAAAAGACCGTTAACAACCAAACTTGGCTGCCACACGAAGATTTTAAAGAAAATCCCTCCACTACAAACTACCCTTTGCATGGAAAAATGTTAGAAAATGTGTATTTTCTAAAAAAAAATAAATAGTTGTAATGTTTTTGATTAAAATACCTTATATGAAAGATATTGTCATCCCAAATAAAATGTATATCTTGAATTTTCTGGGAGTAGCCTCTGAAGACCTCCTTATTCTGAATGAATTTTGTCGAATTTTGATTAACTGCTAAACCGTAAGAGATAGACAAAAATGTACTGCACTAAAAATTTAGATCTTGTTAAAACACACACTTTATGGCATATCCAATTTTTTCGTGGAGTTGACCGTTTTTGAGATATTCCTTGTTATTAGGTTCAGCTTAAAAATATGTTCTTATACAGGAAATTGTTAACTCGTGTCCATACAAAGAAACTTCAGTCACATAGCAACCAGCTTTGGACTATCTCTGTAACCTATGGTACTTCCTTATTTCGCTTCTACTTACAAGGAAGCAGGTAATAAGACTATTTCTGCTAATTGTTTCTCGATTAGCTTGAAGTAAGTAGAAGAATATTCTTTTTAACAATAATTTTTTGCAGAGATGTAGAGAAAGTCATGTGAATGTAATGCATGAGATTTTTCAATGGCGGGCGCGGTAACCTCTCGTTCAGCATCTTCAGCTGATGAAGTGCCTCTCGCGCCGGAGACCTTGTAGCATGACCGAGCTCATCACAGAAGTGCCGCTGCAGAAATAAACATTGAATGGATATGAGAGAGGACGCCGAAAAGAAAGGGGAAAAAGTAATAACAGCACGTAATCGAGTTTCACAAAGACGAGAATGAGTGGAGGGTAGTCTATCATGAAGGGCAGAATGTAATAGAGGTCCAGAATTTCTCGGGTCCACGTAAAAAGCGTGAAATGAAAGTAGGCAAAGAGATGGTGAATAGAAGAAAACGTCAATGCCAGAAGAGGGAGGGAACGAAAAAAGAAACCCATCCACTCCCAAATTTATTGCAACTTCGCAAAACCGCAAATGAATTCTCTCCCTCATTCTTTTCTCTCCCTCTCCCCTTTTCAAGTCCTTTATTTCTCTCCAGAGACATCTTTTCTTCTACTTTTCTTCGGTTCAATCTCGGCGCGCGCGCGCCAATATCTCAGGGCTGCCACCATCCCGCCATTAGGGCCCCTAACAATGCAGACACTACTTTAATCCAAATGACACCACTAGTGTCCCCTTCCATGCTTTATCACCATATATCCATCTTTTTTTCCTTTTCAGCGAAAGCTCCGGATGGCGGAACTAAATCCGTCTCCGGTAATAATACCCAACTTCAGGTATGTTATGGGTGTGATAAAATGCTTACCCTTATCGGCCCCTTAAGGTCATTAGGAAAACTACCCAGTATAAAGAAATAGATCCGGGAAAATATGTGCTCCATTAGAGCAGCTGGAATAACTTTGAAATGGCAGATAATCCATGTGCCCTTCATATAACGGTAACAATCCACCTAAGAATGCGCTGCCTAAAGTACGCTAAAAAAGAATTTTGAATTTTATGTATGTAAGTAATGTATGTAATGTATGTAAGTAATGTATGTAATGTATGTAAGTACCGTATGTATGTATGCATATGGTATGGTATGTTATGCTATGTATTGTATGTATTTTATTCTCTGCAATTGGTTACTCTCCGGTGGCAGAGTTAAATGTACAAAATTGACTTAACAATAATAATCATAAGTTAAATTAAGAACAGTAATACAACTAACATGTTATAAATACATGTTTTTTTTAAATGCCTAACTATTTATTATTCAGTATAGCAATACTTATGTCAATTACCAGCATTTTTATAAACAGTTATTATGAAGCATCAACATTAATACTATACATTACTAATAAATAGATTAATAATGTTATACAATAATACAGTTTTTGAGATCCTTAATTACTTCACAATATTTACTCAAATTAATTAACATTTATTCTCTTTAAATTATCCCTAAAGGTCAGAGGGCAACCCAAAAAGGCTGCTACAGTCAATTCATTCCATTCTTCAATGGTCCTATTAACAAAAGAAATTTTCCTATGTCGGTCCTGTAACTTCTACCCTTAGTTTTATACAAATGATCGTTTCGCCCGTAGTATGCAGGGTTTTCTAACCTATGTGTTTTCCGCCTAACTTTTAGCGACTCCCATTTATTCTCTTCGCCTTTCCTAAGCCCAAAATCTTGACCCCTCTTTATGAATGTAACCGCCCGTCTCTGTATCAGTTTGATTAACCCTGTATGGGTCCCAGTTTGCTACTCCATATTTCATAACTGGCCGCACTAAGGTCCCAGCATGTTACTCCATATTCCATAACTGGCCGCACTAAGGTCCCAGCATGTTACTCCATAACTGGCCGCACTAAGGTCCCAGCATGCTACTCCATATTCCATAACTGGCCACACTAAGGTCCCAGCATACAACTCCATACTCCATAACTGGCCGCACTAAGGTCCCAGCATACAACTCCATACTCCATAACTGGCCGCACAAAGGTCCCAGCATGCTATTCCACATTCCATAACTGGCCGCACTAAGGTCCCAGCATGCTACTCCATATTCCATAACTGGCCGCACTAAGGTCCCAGCATGCTACTCCATATTCCATAACTGGCCGCACTAAGGTCCCAGCATGCTACTCCATATTCCATAACTGGCCACACTAAGGTCCCAGCATACAACTCCATACTCCATAACTGGCCGCACTAAGGTCCCAGCATACAACTCCATACTCCATAACTGGCCGCACTAAGGTCCCAGCATGCTATTCCACATTCCATAACTGGCCGCACTAAGGTCCCAGCATGCTACTCCATATTCCATAACTGGCCGCACTAAGGTCCCAGCATGCTACTCCATATTCCATAACTGGCCGCACTAAGGTCCCAGCATGCTACTCCATATTCCATAACTGGCCGCACTAATGTCCCAGCATGCTACTCCATATTCCATAACTGGCCGCACTAAGGTCCCAGCATGTTACTCCATATTCCATAACTGGCCGCACTAAGGTCCCAGCATGCTACTCCATATTCCATAACTGGCCGCACTAAGGTCCGAGCATGTTACTCCATATTCCATAACTGGCCGCACTAAGGTCCCAGCATGCTACTCCATATTCCATAACTGGCCACACTAAGGTCCCAGCATACAACTTCATACTCCATAACTGGCCGCACTAAGGTCCCAGCATACAACTCCATACTCCATAACTGGCCGCACTAAGGTCCCAGCATGCTACTCCACATTCCATAACTGGCCACACTAAGGTCCCAGCATACAACTCCATACTCCATAACTGGCCGCACTAAGGTCCCAGCATACAACTCCATACTCCATAACTGGCCGCACTAAGGTCCCAGCATGCTACTCCACATTCCATAACTGGCCGCACTAAGGTCCCAGCATGCTACTCCATATTCCATAACTGGCCGCACTAATGTCCCAGCATGCTACTCCATATTCCATAACTGGCCGCACTAAGGTCCCAGCATGCTACTCCATATTCCATAACTGGCCGCACCAATGTCCCAGCATGCTACTCCATATTCCATAACTGGCCGCACTAAGGTCCCAGCATGTTACTCCATATTCCATAACTGGCCGCACTAAGGTCCCAGCATGCTACTCCATATTCCATAACTGGCCGCACTAAGGTCCCAGCATGTTACTCCATATTCCATAACTGGCCGCACGAAGGTCCCAGCATGCTACTCCATATTCCATAACTGGCCACACTAAGGTCCCAGCATACAACTTCATACTCCATAACTGGCCGCACTAAGGTCCCAGCATACAACTCCATACTCCATAACTGGCCGCACTAAGGTCCCAGCATGCTACTCCACATTCCATAACTGGCCGCACTAAGGTCCCAGCATGCTACTCCATAATTGGCCGCACTAAGGTCCCAGCATGCTACTCCATATTCCATAACTGGCCGCACTAAGGTCCCAGCATGCTACTCCATATTCCATAACTGGCCGCACTAAGGTCCCAGCATGCTACTCCATATTCCATAACTGGCCGCACTAAGGTCCCAGCATGCTACTCCATATTCCATAACTGGCCGCACTAAGGTCCCAGCATACTACTCCATATTCCATAACTGGCCACACTAAGGTCCCAGCATGCTTCTCCATATTCCATAACTGGCTGCACTAAGGTCCCAGCATGCTACTCCATATTCCATAACTGGCCGCACTAAGGTCCCAGCATGTTACTCCATATTCCATAACTGGCCGCACTAAGGTCGCAGCATGCTTCTCCATATTCCATAACTGGCTGCACTAAGGTCCCAGCATGCTACTCCATATTCCATAACTGGCCGCATTAAGGTCCCAGCATGCTACTCCATATTCCATAACTAGCCGCACTAAGGTCCCAGCATGCTACTCCATATTCCATAACTGGCCGCACTAAGGTCCCAGTATGTTACTCCATATTCCATAACTGGCCGCACTAAGGTCCCAGCATGCTACTCCATATTCCATAACTGGCCGCACTAAGGTCCCAGCATGCTACTCCATATTCCATAACTGGCCGCACTAAGGTCCCAGCATGCTACTCCATATTCCATAACTGGCCGCACTAAGGTCCCAGCATGCTACTCCATATTCCATAACTGGCCGCACTATGGTCCCAGCATGCTACTCCATATTCCATAACTGGCCGCACTAAGGTCCCAGCATGCTACTCCATATTCCATAACTGGCTGCACTAAGGTCCCAGCACGCTACTCCATATTCCATAACTGGCCGCACTAAGGTTCCAACATGCTACTCCATATTCCATAACTGGCTGCACTAAGGTCCCAGCACGCTACTCCATATTCCATAACTGGCTGCACTAAGGTTCCAACATGCTACTCCATATTCCATAACTGGCCGCACTAAGGTCCCAGCATGCTACTCCATATTCCATAACTGGCCGCACTAAGGTCCCAGCACGCTACTCCATATTCCATAACTGGCCGCACTAAGGTCCCAGCATGCTACTCCATATTCCATAACTGGCCGCACTAAGGTCCCAGCATGCTACTCCATATACCATAACTGACCGCACTAAGGTCCCAGCATGCTACTCCATATTCCATAACTGGCTGCACTAAGGACTTGCAGACAATTTCCCTGGACTTTGCGCTCCCCTTCTTCCGTGTTCTCATTACGAAGGGCATGAGCATTTTGCCATTAATAACATGTA
Source organism: Hymenopus coronatus (assembly GCA_030762935.1). Lineage (NCBI taxonomy): Eukaryota > Metazoa > Arthropoda > Insecta > Mantodea > Hymenopodidae > Hymenopus > Hymenopus coronatus. The sequence continues at coordinate 173,110,755 of CM060881.1, read as the reverse complement.
ACGAATATTAGTGACGAGTGTCTGTATATGTGTATTACCATTTGTTACTTATAATGAAGATTCGTCACTCACGTTATAATTTATAACATTTAAACATTATTTTTATATCCCTTTACCTACTTTGCTGTTATGATACCCATCCATTTGAATGTTTCTACTGTCTGCAATATTTGTGATGCATCAACAAATGTATCTTTGTTAAACATATTTACATATTTATTTAATATATATTAGGAATATACTTTTTTTAAAAGGAAACTCGTCATTCATTTTTTTTTCTTTTGTAGTTTAACGTCCCTTAACCTAATCGGACGATGAATGAAATTGGTGAAATGATGCTGAAATGATCTCGGGGTTCGTGGAGCTTAAAGTTACTCGACATTCGTCTTCTCAGGATAAGGGAAAACCCCAAACAAAACCTTTTTCGGGTAACTCACCCTAAGCGAGATTCGAACTCACGACCTTTTGAATGTGAGGCAGACACGCTATCACCACACTACCCGGGCGGGCTCATTCATTTTTGTTGTGGTCATTCAAAATTTAATGTTATCGGTTAGCGATAGCTTTCAAATATCAGATCACTATCGTTTTAACTTAGTGTATTCCCTTATTTCCCTTCTGCTTACAAGAAATTAAGTATAAGACCATTTTTAATAAAGCGCTCTCGTTTAGCATGAAGTAGATGGAAGAATAATTTTTGTTGGTTTTGTTTGGCAATGGGCGTACCTTTGTAGCGCTGACACTCACAAGCCAATACTTGGGATCAACGTCTGGGAGCCTACGGAACGAAACTATAGAATGGAGAACCTGTTACGAGGGGTAGTCAGGCATGAACATGAGGAAGTGAATGATATCAAATGTAAGCGAAGTTGATGATATGAAAGGTGATGATGGAACAATTGGTGGAATGAGTGGCGGAGGAGAAAACCTTCCCAGACGCCACGAACCCCACATGCGGGCGCTCGGGACCGAACCCGGGCCGCCTAGATGGAGGCGAGCGGTCTATCCACTCACCCACGGCGCCGCCAAAATCTTTTGTAAGAGTAGTAAAAATAAAAACCAAAACAGGTAGACAGAACTATATGAATTGAATATATAAGACTTTACATATGTATGCAATAGATTTCGAAAAATCACGTAGTTTCCATTAACATCATTTGTAAACATATGCAGCGTTTAGGAAAGATTCTCATGTGTTCCATTCACATAACTTTCTCTACAGCTCTGCAAAAAAATATTATAAAAAGCTTATGTTTCTGTTAACATCATGCCAATCGAGAAAAAATTAGCAGAAATAGTCTTATTACTTACTTCCTTGTAAGTACAAGGGAAATAAAGGGAGTAGCATAGGTTAAAGTGATAGTCAAAAGCTGTTTGCTATGTGACTGAAGTTCCTTTCTATGGACTGTTGAAAAATTCCTGTATGAGAAAAATATAAGTTTTTCAAAGCTTAAACCAATAACAGGGAAGATCTCAAAAACGATCAACTCCATGTAGCAGTTATGCAAAATAACGTAAAACTCGTCCAGAATAAAGTAGTCTTCAGAGGCTATTCCCAGAAAATTCAAGATATACATCTTATTTGTCAGGTAAATATCTTAAATGTACGATATTATAATCAAAATCGTTAGTCATTTTTGAGAAAATCAAAATTTTCAAAAAAGTTCCCTGTGAAGGCTAGTTAGGGGTGGGGGGATTTTCATGTAAATCTTCGTTTCGCATCCTTGCAAGATACCAAACCTAAATACCAAGTTTGGTTTTTAACGGACTGCCCTCCCCCCCACACACACACATTCACACAGACACACACGCGCGGACATTTTTCTAAAAATGCTTTTTTGGATTGAGGGTGTCTCAAAACATATATTTCCGGTGAAATCTCGGTATTTCAGTACGTATCTGTGTGAAACAGATTTATTATTAAATCACAAAATATTACTATAATTTAGGTATATTGTACCTGCCTTTATTTCCCTTTAGTTTGTATACTGTATTATACACTAGTGTGTTAAATAGAACTAAAAGGAAGTGCACATAAGTTTTTTTCGAGGGTTGAAGCTTATAAAAACAATTAAAATAAATTTTAAAAACGTTATTAGTTTTGTTCGACACCAAAAGTGTTTTTCTTTACTACGCCAACTCCTAGTTCTTTCAGCGACCAGAGAAATATCTTGTTACCTGTTTACAAACATGTAAACTGGTAACAACTACATTACTATTAAATCCTGCCCTATCAAAAATGTGTATTTAAACTAAAACATTAAACAGTCAATATCTTTGCTTTCTCTACGCGTATTATGTACATAATGTACACAGAAGGTAATGAATTGCATCCAAAAATTCGATACCTCGATTTCGCAGAAATACATGTTTTGAGACCCCCTGAATCCCGAAAAGAAAATATTTAGACAGTATACCCCACAAACGAAAAGTCCGTTAAATTCCAAACTTGGAATTTAAGTTCAGTATCTTCCAAGGATGCGACACGAAGATTTTCAAGAAAATTCCCCCACCCCCAACTACCCTTTACGTGGAAAAATTCTTGATTTTGATTTTATCAAAAATAGCTGTAGCTATTTTGATTAAAATCTCTTATATTTAATTTATTTACATGATATTTAAGATGTATATCTTGAATTTTTTGTGAACAGCCTCTGAAGATATCTTCATTCTGGATGAATTTTGTGGAAATTTGAATAACTGGTAAACCGTAAGAGAAATACAAAAACTTATTTCACAAAAATATAGAGCCTGTTTAAACACACAGTTCATGTTATATAGTTTTTATCGTGGAGTTTACCGTTTTTGAGATATTCCTTGTTATCGGTTTCACTTTAATACCAATGTTGGTATTTAAGTTTGGTATCTTCCAAGGACGCGGCAAGAAAATCCCATCACCCCCGAACTACACTTTACATGCAAAGAAAATTTCCAAAATTTTGATTTTCTCAAAAATGGTTCTGATGACTTTTATTAAAATCTCTGATATTTAAGATATTTTTATGGCAAATAAAATTTTAATTTTCGGGAATAGCCACTGAAGATCTCTTTATTCTGGATGAGTTTTATTTAGCATAACTGGTAAACCGTAGGTGATAGATGAAAACTTACTAAACAAAATTATGTAGATCACGATAAAACACACAATTTATGTAATAGTGAAGTTGATCGATTTTGAGATATCCCCTGTTATTATTTTTATTGTTTCATTTACATAGCCTCCTTTAACATCTAAGATCATATCGGGGGCTTTACATTAGAAACAACTCGTCTGTAGGTTCTTTACGTTTGGTTTAAATCATTTTATTTTCTTCAAACACACACATTCACTCTCACATACGTACTTTTAGACTCTGTGGGGTATAGGGAATAATTCTGGCTAAAGAAAAGTTTCTCGCCCCAGCCGGGAATCGAACGTGGAACCTCCGGGTGAGAAGTCTGCTCGCTGCCCACTCGACCACGGAGGCAGTCATTTCCCTGTTATTGGTTTCAGCTTTAAAATACTTAAACGTTTCTAATACGGAAACTTGTCAACAACATTTGACTATCGGTTTGCCTAGTACATTCAGCTAAGTAATTAGAACATTCTGCTAATGTTTGACGGGATTTGCAAGCAGATAGAAGAATAACGTTATTAACAAAGAGGTAGAGACACTCTTGTGAATGGAGCATGTTATGTTTGGGGCACCGCCTTCCACCAAGTCGAACCTAGTGGTAAGACTGCTTACAACATATCGCCAGGTGCTTGTAAATGTGCACCACCTGCAATAGAAGTAGAGGACTTCCCCTTTCTTGACTCTTCTCCTTCCTTCAAATTAAACACTGGGCAGTCATCACTGCAACTTCTACTTCCTCTGCCAAAACTTAGATATCACGTTTTGGGGATCAGAATATCAAACAATTAGAAAAAATACCAGGCTGTTCCCAGAAGTACTCGACCTGACTATTTTTAACGGTTGTTGTTTTAAACATCAACAATAGTAAACAGTATCAACCGTAGAGACGATTCTACATTGTTTAGCATTTCTTAGGCAGCCATTATTGGTGAATGCTCTCAGCGAATTTGTAAACAAAAAACTGGTCGTCGTTATGTGATACTATACTTTCATTTGAAAGGTCTTAGTCCAACTAATATTAAAGCTGAGCTAGATTCTACTTTGGGGGAGTCTGCTCCTTCGTTTACAACAATAAAATATTGGGTGGCAGAGTTTAAGCGCGGCCGTACGAGTTGCCAAGACGAGTATTGCAGTGGTCGACCCAATGAGGTTAACAGTCCAGAAATTGTAAAGAAAATCCACAAAATGGTATTGGATGACCGTTCATTTAAAGTGCGCAAGCTAGCAGACATTTCAAAAAGTTCTGTACATTGCCTACTGACTAAAAATTTGGATATGAGAAAATTATGTGTATGGTGGGCTTCGTGAAGATGTTTCAGTTGAGTGTTTGGCAAGGTCTCGCTGCAATAAAGCTGAGTTTTGCTTCCATTCATAACAAAGGATGAAACCTGAGTCTATCTCTTCACACTGAGACAAAGGAACAATCAAAACAATGGATTGGAAGGGGAGAATCGGCTCCAAAGAAGGCGAAGACAGTTCCATCTGCAGGCAGGATCATGGCGTCAGTTTTGTGGAACGCACGCGGGATAATGTTCATTGATTATCTAAAAAAGGAAAAGTAATCAATGGCGAATATTGTGCGAACCTGTTACAGCGCTTCAGTAATGAAATCGACCATTTAACGAAAAAGAACATTTTGTTTCATCAAGACAATGCACTAGTTCAATGAGTTTTAAGTTCGAACTGCTTTGTCATGCACTCTATTCACCAGGTTTAGGCGCCTCTGATTATTTGCTGTTTCCAATAAGAGAACACTATGCCAAAGCAACATCCAGGCTTCCCTAGTAAGAACTCTTTTAACGCAAATACGGGGTACTTACTGAGTGCCCGATTTGAGTACCTGGGTACCCTTCAGTCTGCAGTGCAGTATTTAACTTTATAGACAGTTTAATATGTAAAACGGCGCATAAGAAGTCAAAGGCGGTAAGAAATGGTGAATCAAGTTTCCGTTTATTGATAGAAGACTATGGAAAAATTATGATGTGTTACACTCAAATGACTTTCTCTAGCTCAACTACAAGCTTCTTAGAAAAGATTATTCTTCTTTTTATACCATGCTAATGTTCCAATTACTTAGTTCCTTATAAGTACAAGGGAACTACGGTAATGCACTATGCTAAAGTGACAGTCAAATGTTTTAAAAGTTATCGTTATGCGATTGTCATTGCAAATCGCTTCTTTGCTTGGCCAGGAGAAGAACAAGAAAAACTGACATTTCTTGTCTGAGAAAAGTTAAAGTACTTCTTTATTGAAAGCAATAACAAGGAATATCTCGGAAAGGGTTACCTCCACAACAAAAACGTAAAGAACATAAATTGAGTGTTTTGACGTGATGTACATTGAGTTGATGTGTATATCTTACGGTTTAGCAGCTAAGCAAAATTCGGCCAAATTCATCCAGAACTAAGAGGTCTTCAGAGGCTATTGGGAGAAAATTCGGATTATAAATAGTTTTTATATACGGGATTTTAATAAAAAATTTCGAAATTTTTTCCATATAAAGGGTAGTTTCTAGTGTTTATTTTTATTTTAAATCTTTGTGCCGTATCCTTGGAAGATACTAAAGTTAAATACCAATTTTGGTATTTAACGGTGTTTTCGTTTTGGACCTTTTTTTAAAACCACTTTTCTCGGGCTCAAGGCACCCCAAAACATATATTTCCGGTGAAATCTCGGCATCGAATTTTTGGGTGCATTACGATACCTTCTCTATCGCTAGGTACACATGGGGCTAGAGAAAACAAAGAATAAAAGGATCTCTCGTGATGAAGGAAATGCCGCACGTTTAGTTTCTTGTCATCAAATTCCGTTCCGTAGCTTGGTTAATAAACTTGGCTAATTAGCAGTTAATGGAGCTAATGTTTGTCGTTTATACTGCAAATTATTTGATAATTACCAGTCAGGCAATCTCGGCGGATTTGGAATATCAGCGTTGCGTCATAACAGGCTTGGTAAATATTGTGCAAACGAGTGAAGTAATTATTCATTTTACTCGTGTTTACCGTGATGGGAATTTTGTACAACGTTTTTACGTCTGCTTTGATCATGTTGTATGGCCCGCTGGCAATTGAAATTGCAGAGAGACCCGCACATTCTGCGCAAGTCTCCTTTCTATGAATATTGAAGTCACCATGACTCTGGAAATGTAAATGATGTCACAACCTCTCATTATTTGCTTTATTTGTCTCCGCTTAATTCCATATCCCAATTTATAATTTTTAAATTGCATTTCTTTATTTTTAGTAGTTCTGAGGGTAACTTAGGACACATAATACACTATCATTTCTTCTTCTTCTTCCTATCCTCCTCCCCCTTCAAGTCATCCTTTGCTTGTTTTGCCTTTTTACTTTCTCTACACGTACTATGTACATAGTGTATAGAGAATCTATTACAATGCACCCAAAAATTCGATACCGAGATTTCACCGGAAATATACGTTTTAGGGTCCCTTTTATCCAAAAGCAACATTTTCAGAAAAACGTCCGTGTGTCTGAGAACACGATAACACAACGAAAAGTCGGTAAAATAGCAAACTTGGTATTTGAGTTTAGTACTTTCGAAGGATGCAACTCCAAGATTTTGAGGAAAATGCCCCACCCCAAACTACCCTTTACATGATACTTTTTGTCGAAAATTTTGATTTTCTCAAAAATGGCATTAAGGGTTTTGATTAAAATATCATATATTAAAGCTAATTCCATCAGAAATAAAATGTATATCTTGAATTTTCTGGGAATAGCTTCTGAAGACATGTTTATTCTAGATGAATTGTGCTGAATTTTGCATAACTAGTAAACCGTAAAAGATAGACAAAAAACGTAAATCTCTTTAAAATACACAATTTATAACATATAGATTTTTTTCGTGGTGTTTGCCCTTTTCGAGATATTCCTTGTCATTAGTTTCAATTGGAAGGTACTTGTACTTTTCTCAGACAGAAGGATTCCGTTTTTCTTTTGTTCTACTCCTGGTCAAGCAAAGAAGCGATTTGCAACGACAATCGCACAACGAGAACTTTTAAAACATATGACTATCACTTTAGTGCATTCCTTAGTTTCCTTCTTCATTTAAGGAGCTAAGTAATAAGGGCATTTTGCTGTTTATCTCGATTAGCATTGTGTAGAAACAAGAATTACCTTTTGTAAGAAGTTTGTTTATAGAGCAGCTAGAGAAAGTCATGAGAGTAACTCATATGTTTAAATTACATTTCTATATTTATAGATTCATAGAAGTTCTGAGGGTAACAGGAACAAACAATACACTATCACTTCTTCATGTTCTTCTCCTCTTCCTCCTTCACGACATCCTTTGCTTGTTTTGTCTTTTTTTTTATAAATATATCTGATATGTTCCATCTCATGACTTTCTCTACATCTCCGTAATAAATTATTGCTAATAAGCTTATTCTTCTATCTATTTTACTTCGCGGCCGCGCCGTGGCCGAGTGGTTAGACCACTCCCCTCTCACTTAGACGGCCGGGGTTTGATCCCAAGAGACCGCATATGAGATTTGTGGTGGACAAAGCGGTGTTGGGGCTGGTTTTCTCCGGGTACTCCGGTTTCCCCCGCCATCGCATTCCACCGGTACTCCATCATTCATGTATCATCAGTGTCACCGCCTGCGGTGCCATAAGTAGTTAAAGCGGGCGTTAAACACTACCAAAAAGAATTTAACTTCTCAAAAACGTCTTATTACTCAGTTCCTTTATAAGTAGAAAGGAAATAAGGGAATACACTAGGCTAAACCGACAGTAAAATGTTTTAAAATGTAGTTGCTACATTTTAAAGGTGAAATAAGTTACAAGGAATATCTCTAATACGGCCAACTCCAAGAAAAAAGTATATAGGACATAAATTGTGTGTTTTATCGTGATCTATATTTTTTGTGTAGTACGTTTTTGTATACTCTTACGGTTTAGTAGTTATGCAAAAATTCAGAAAATTCATCTAGAATAAATGTCTTCAGAGACTATTCCCAGAAAATTCAAGATATTTATTTTATTTGTCATGTAAATATCTTAAATATAAGAGATTTTAATCAAAATCGTTGGAGCCATTTTTGAGAAAATCTAAATTTTTGAAAATTTTCCAAGTAAAGGGTAGTTGGAGGTGGGGGAATTTTCTTAAAAATCTTAGTGTCAGATCCTTGGAACATACCAATTTGATCGCTTTTGAGCTATGCTGTCCACAGGCACACACACACACACACACACACACGCACGCACGCAGACGGACCTTTTTCTGAATATGCTTCCTTTTTGGTTTCAGGGGGACCGAAAACATGTTTTTCCGGTGAAATCTCGTTAGCGAATTTTTGGATGAAAGCAATACCTTCTCTATACCTAATGTCCATAGTACGTGTAGAAAAAACAGAAGTACAGTTCTGGAGTCTTTGTCAGGACTCCGCGCTGTATTTCTTTTTCTCTTTTTAGCTTTTCTTTCCAGTTTTGTATGTTTCCTGTTTATTTGCCATTTTGTTTATAGTTACACATACACAAAAACATCATGCCCAAGGCGGGACTGGAAGCCACGATCCCCTGTGCCACGAAGTACCAAAGCTAGGCACTTTAGCGAGCGGGGCAATGGGGACCGGTTTCCTAGAAGTATTAGGTGATCTTCATCTGTTGTTGACTGGAATAGGTAAAAATCAGCTAATATTTGGAAGTGAGAAGAAAAGAATAGGTAGAAATTATACGTGTACTTTCTGTCCTAAGTCTCAGAGCTCTAAAAATAACTAATAAGCAAGTGTTTACAACTATAATTCTGTGATCTAGGCAGAGGTTTATCATAAGTGTGTTCTCCTGCGTTAGTGTTTTAATGAAGGCTTTAATAATTACGATATGTAAAATTCACGAGCTTCGAGTTTTAATCTTGTCGATAATATGCGATTTGGGAGCCGGAGCTTCTACAAAAATATGATGTATTCCTTTCACATGACTTTCTCTACATCTCTGTAACAAAATATTATTAAAACCACATTCTTCTATCTACTTTATTACCCGGAACTCCCTTCAATCCTTCCTTAACACCCCGGGTGGCAGTCAGGACACCTTGGTCATGTCTGTCCCCCGTAACCCCTCCCCCCTTCTGCTGGACCACCATTATTTCGGCAGCTTCCGTACTAACGAGGGTGCTCAGCGGAACCTCCCTACCCCGAGTTATCTCTTTAGAATCCGACACTTCCTTCCCTTTCCCGCACTTCATCCAATGGCGAGATAAGCTATACTTTCTACCTCCCAACTCTCTTTCTGTCTCCCCTTTTAAAAAAAATAATTGAGATAAACATTAGCAGAAATTGTCTAAATTACTTGCTTTCTTGTAAGTAGAAGGGAAATAAGGGAATATACTAGCCCAAAACGATAGTCAAACCTTTCAAAAGCTGGTTGCCATGTGGTTGAAATCAGTTTCTATGCAGGGCCAAAAGTTTAAAACTTGACGCGTGAGAACATTTTAAGTAATTTAAATCTAAAACAAATAACAAGGAATATCTCAGAAATGGTCAATTCCACGAAGAAAACGTATATGATATAATTGTAGTTTTTAACGTGGTCTACATGTTTTGTGCAACACTTTTTTGTCTATCTTTTATCGTTTAACATTTAAGGAAAATTCATCAAAATTCATTCGGAATAAAGAGGTCTTTAGAGACTATTTCCAGAAAATACAAGATATATATTTTATTTACCATATAAATGAAGGTAATATAAGACATTTTAATCAAAATGGTTAGCCAGTATTGAGAAAATCGCATTGCTGTTCCGTCTCTCAGCTCATCCGGGGCCGCCTCCTCTTGGGCGAGGATACAATAAGCTCAGATTTGGTGCCCTATCCTGTTATTTGCAACTATTCTTGGACTTTGATTCAAGTATGAAATTGAGACAGCTGAAGGAATATTAAAAGTCTTGTACCGTTTAATAGCTACGATAAATGACACGGGAAAAGCCACAGCTTCAAGAGATAATGTTTTTTTCTTCCTTAATGGCAAACTTTTATTGGCTTTTAATCTTTGAATTACGTAAAACTATATCATTTTATTGGTCGTCTACTTAGCGCATCTGCATGCCAAGCGGGACACCCTGGTTCGATTCCCGATACCGGCGTGGGGATTTTCCCCCGCTGGGAGACCTGGTCCGGAGTGCACTCAGCCTCGTGAGGTCACTAGGGAGCTACTTGATGGAGAAGTAGTGGCTCCAGGTCACGAGCACCGCATTAACCGTACGGGAGGGATTGAGGCGCTCGCCGTCATAGACCGAGGTGGGGGACGCAGCGGCCGGGAGGTAGACCAAGGTTCCTTGTGAGCTGTCGTGCCATGGAACTACACTTATTATATTTATACCTGTGTTAAAATAAGAGCATTTATTCCTGGAACCTAGCTCTTTACTTTCTCTACACATACTATGTACATAGTGTAAAGAGAAGGTATTGTATTGCACCCAAAAATTCCATACCGAGATTTCACCGGAAATACATATTTTGAGTCCCTCAGGTGCCTGTGTGTGTGTGTGTGTGTGTGCGCGCGCGCGCGCGCCTGTGGACAGCAAAGCTCAAAAGTGAAAATACTATAAATTCCAAGGATGCGACACGAAGCTTTTAAAAAAACACCCCCCAACTACCCTTACATGGAAAAAATTCGAACATTTTTATTTTCTCAAAAATGGCTCTTAACGATTTTAATTAAAGTCTCTTATATTTAAGAAATGTACATGACAAATAAAATGCATATCTTGAATTTTCTGGGAATAGCCTCTGAAGACATCTTTATTCTGGATGAATTTATTTCTGCTAATTTTCTCTCGATTAGCATAAAGTAAATATTATGCTTCATAAGCTTTTTAACAGTAATGTTTTGCAGAGATATAGAGAATGTCATGTGAATGGAACACATCCATTTTTTTTCTCGCAGTAAGACGCAACATAAGACATTCATAACTAATTTCCTACTCTAATCTGAAGGTCTCACATCTCGCCAGGAAATTTTGAAAACAGGAATCAGGTCATGTGTGCAAAGTTAATACTTCAGACTTCTATAACAGGATATCGCATGATTGATCTATCTACAAAAACTTTCTTGAAGCCATAAGCAACTTCCTCAGCATGATGACTTGTTTTCTGCTTGATTGTCTTCATATTCTCCAGATTTGTTAGAGCAGACATATCCAATTTGAAGTTTTATAGCGCCAATACGAAGGTCATACAGAAAGTGACAGACGATTTGGTATAACTAAATAATAAAAAGTTATCAACGCAAAACTTTATTTACAAAGTTACACTACCTTATTCTATTTCTCAACGTAATCTCAATTCTGTCAAGATATTTATTGTCACGTGGTACCAGTTTTTCAATGCCGATGTTATACTTTTCTACCGCCAAAGAACCTATTCGGTTTTTTTAATGCACAAAATGTCCAGCCAATGTAATTTTATAGGCAAATGCATAAATGTATAGTGATAATGCAATGAATGAGTCTTTAGTGAGGAAATGGCGCATAATTTACGAGTAATCAAGGAAGAACCAGTGTCTACGATAAAGACCGGAGTGGAAGTTCATCAATCGTTATGAAGGAGTTGAAAGCAAATGTTGATAAAAGATTAAAAAAAAAATTGGTCAACATACATGACTTCTTGAGTGGAACAGGTTTCGCAACAGGTGAAAACTTCAACATCTTGGATCAGATCTTTAGCGGTGGAAAAGTATAATATCGGCATCGAAATACTGGTACCACGTGACAATAAATACCTTGATAGTAATGGTGATTACGTTGAGAAATAGAGTAAGGTAGTGCAACCTTGTAAATAAAGTTTTGTATTGATAACTTTCGTTATTGTTTAGTTATGTCAAATCGTCTGTCACTTTCTGGATAACCCTCGTATACGAGGGTCGGCTGATAAGTCCCGGACCTCACACAGATATGGCGCCACTAGGGTCGGCTGATAAGTCCCGGGCCTCACACAGATATAGCGCCACTAGGGTCGGCTGATAAGTCCCGGACCTCACACAGATATGGCACCACTAGGGTCGGCTGATAAGTCCCGGGCCTCACACAGATATGGCGCCACTAGGGTCGGCTGATAAGTCCCGGGCCTCACACAGATATAGTGCCACTAGGGTCGGCTGATAAGTCCCGGACCTCACACAGATATGGCACCACTAGGGTCGGCTGATAAGTCCCGGGCCTCACACAGATATGGCGCCACTAGGGTCGGCTGATAAGTCCCGGGCCTCACACAGATATGGCGCCACTAGGGTCGACTGATAAGTCCCGGGCCTCACACAGATATGGCGCCACTAGGCCAGTTAGATGGTAGCATCGTAAAATTTAACTCTAGACTAGCTTGTATCCATAGTTACAGGTCAACAGCTTCTTTAGATTTCTGATGACAGCATTTTAAACAAGACAACTTTAGAGTTTTCACGAAAATGGAGCATTTGGAAAAACGAGCAGTGATTAAATACTTCCATTTGAAAGGCTTAACGCGTAAAGAAATCAAGGAGGAAATGGACAGTACATTGAAAGACTCTGCCCCTGCATATTCAATGATTAAAAGGTGGGTTGCACAGTTTAAAATGGGACGTACGAGCACTAGTGATGAGCCTCGCTCTGGACGCCCTCTAGAAATGACAAATGAAAAAATTCATCGTTTAGCACTGGAAGACCGTAAATTAAAGTTGTTTGAGATAGCAGAGGCTGTAAAGATATTAAAAGAGCGTGCAGGTAATACTTTAAGAACTATTTTACGCCATCCCAAGCTTTGCGCAAGATGGTTGCCGCGTTTGATGACATCTGATCAAAACTTGCAAAGAAAAACTTTTTGTTTTTTTTAATGTGGAGCTCTACCGTAAAAATCCCAGTGATTTTTTGGATAGCTTATTACAATGGATGAAACTTGGATACATCACTACACTCCAGAAGGTAAAACACAGTCAAAACAGTGGATTTCGCCAGGTGAACCAACTCCAAAAAAAAAAGATTACAGATTAATTTTATCAGATTACAAGGTTATGGTGAGTGTTTTTGGGATGCACAGGGAATTAATTATTTTTATTGATTACTTGGAAAAGGGCAAAAGTATAACTAGTGACAACTACGCAAGCTTACTGCAACGTTTGAGTATTGAGCTAAAAAGAAAAATACCTTATTTGACAAAAAAAAAAAAATGCTCCGGCCCATCGTTCAGTCATTGCAATGGGAAAAATGTGCGAATTAAAGTTGGAATTGCTTGAATATCCATGCTATTCGCCAGATTTAGCACCCGGTGACTACCATCTGTTCCCAAACCTCAAAAAAGTTCTTGGACGAAGATTTCACAGCAACGAGGTAAGCAGCTATTTTGAGGACCTTGATAAATCGCACTACAGAGATGGTTTATTTAAATTAGCCTTTCTGGAGATTATGTTGAGAAATAAAGAAAAAAAAATGTTTTTTCATTGAGAGGCCCGGTACTTATCAGCCACCCCGAGTATAACAAAGCGAAAACGTTCTCTTGCTGTTAAAGGTTGATGAGTGTTTTGTAAAGAAAATAAAGTTATAGAAAGAAAGGAAAAGTGTCTTTTTGGAAAACGTAATTGCCACGAAACACGCATGTAAACTTATATTTTACGTGCTTGCAAAGAACACCCATGTTTAAATTACAGTCCATTAAATGGGAAAGATAAGGAAGGCCTGCTGTGATGAGGTCGCGATTATTTTGAAAAAGACGAATCTATTTGAATTTATGTGTATGAGAGGGCGTTTTGCGGTAATACTTCACCCCTTCCTTGAGGGAGATATCCCTCGTTATTGGAGCCGAGAAGAAAATTGGATTCTGAGGAAATAAATGATCACAGTCTACCAGTGTTATCCCAGACCTGGTTTAAAACGACTGCTACCGTGTTTTATATATATAACGTTACTTGTGCAAAATGTATGGAGCCCAATACCAAAGGCTTGCGGACCCATCGCGGTTTAGATTTATCGAATTTTCCTTCTCACGTATATTTTAACTTGTTTCGAGGGCATTCCTGCACCAAACGCTTTTTTAAGGTTTACAGCAGATGTTAACACAGCTCTTAGGCTTTTCTTTTAATGGTCACAAATTCAGTTGGTATTCATGAGTACTACTGACACGAGTTCATCCCAGTTTTTACTTTCCCTATGTGTATAGAGAAGGTATTTTAATGCACCCAAGAACTCCATACCGAGTTTTCACAGGAAATACATGTTTTGGTGGTATTTAAGTTTGGTGTCTTCCAAGGATGCTACACGAAGATTTTCAAGAAAGTCCTCCCACCCCCAACTACCCTTTACATGGAACTTTTTTCGAAAAATTTTATTTTCTCAAAAATGGCTCCAGCGATTTTGATTAAAATATCGTATATTAAAGATATTTACCTTATAAAATAAAATGTATATTTTGAATTTTCTGAGAATAGACTCTGAAGACCTCTTTCTTCTGGATGATTTTTATTGGATTTTGCATAAATTGTAAACCGTAAGAGATAGACAAAAAGTGTAGATCACGATAAAACACACAATTTATATCAATACATTTTTACGTGGAGTTGATCGTTCTTTAGATATTCCTTGTTATTGTTTTCAGCTTTAAAAAACGTATATTTTCCTCGTACAGGAATATGTCAATCCCTGTCCGTATAAACAAAGGAACCAGCTTTTGACTATCACTTTAAACCTATGGTACTCCTTTATTTCGCTTCCACTTAGAAGGCTCAAGTAATAAGACTATTTGTGCTAATTTTTTCTCGATTTGAGTGAAGTAAATAGAAGCATAAGCTTTTTAATAATTCTTTTTGGAGTAATGTGGAGAAAGTCAAGTGAATGCAGCACATAAGATTTTATATATAACGTTACTTTTGCAAAATATATCGAATTTTCCTTCTCACGTAAATTTTAACTTGTTTCGAGGGCATTCCTGCACCAAACGCTTTTGTAAGGTTTACAACAGGTTTGCTTTTAATGATCACAAGTTTGGTTGGTATTCATGAGTTCTACTGACACGAGCTCATCCCAGTTTTTACTTTCTCTACACGTACACAATTAATCTTACAGTGTTGTTAAAGGATGTGTTACATTCCTCTTGTCAGGCTACTCTGCACAAACTAGTACTCCAAAAGCTTATTCTTCTGTATGTTTCATGCTAATCAAGACAAACATTTGAATAACTGGTTTTATTGCACATTTTCTTATAGGTGCAACACTAGGATAATACTTACATAAAACTATAGTCAAAGTTTTTAAGATGATTATGGCTAATTGATATGTGTTGGCCTTGAACCTCATTGTATTTGCTGCATCAGAACAAAAAAGAGGAAGAAGCAGAAGAATGACTCTTCAATCGAGGAGTTATGAATAGATAAATGTGAACATACAGCAAGGAATAGCTCAGAAATGGTTAACTTCACGATAAAAATGTATACGGCATAAATTATAATATAATATTTTTTTTCAAATTTAAAAATTCTCCCCGATATGACCTTAGTTGTTAAAGGAGGCTATATAAACTAAACAATAAAAACAAATAAAAAGATGCACCCCGAAATGTTATAGGCTGGATTGAAATACCTTTTTTCTATATAGCATTCATCTTTGTTTTTATTTTAAAATTATTATTCCAGCTAAATCGTAATTGAAGACGACCGCGGTTCACACTTGCCGCATTAAACGGTTTCTACTGTATAATATATTCTACTGGATGACATCAAAAAATGAATCTAAATGTTCAGGTCACTTTTATTTGTATGTTTATATACAGAAGTATACCGAAATATTTTCAAGAATATGTAGATTACTTAAATAAGTCATTTGAGATAGGGGACTTATGGTCTGTTTATTGAAATGTCGAAGTAACGGCTATAAGTTTCTGAAGTGCCAGTACGCCACTGGCTAATCTATCAACCATTCGAGAGCATAACACGAAAACCGAAGGGACATATTACACGTACCTCTCTAGCGTAGTGGTTATCATACTGGCTTTCAAGTGAAAGATAGTTTCCGAGTTCGGGTCTCGTTCACGTATCACGGCACTTCGTCTGCAATGAAAAAAATAATAAAAAATATTTACTTTGTCAAGTTCGAGATTTTATAGATTTTTGCGACATTAAATCTTGAGAACGCTAGTAACGAGCTGCTAAAAATCGATATTTCTATACTCGGGCAGCAGTTTTAAAGAAATCCTAAGCCATTTTTTCCACCTGCTTTGCTTTAACACCGACTTATCAGCACCTGAAACCCACACGTTTAACGTTATGTTTATCCGGGGACCATGCATCGCCGATCTCAAATTACTTATATCAGTCATGTGCACAACCTCGCAAATTATTTCGGTGTAGTTCATTAACACCCTGTATACATATTTACTTTCTCTACACGTGCCATATACATAGTGTATAGAGAAGGTATTGTATTCCATCCAAACATTCGATACCTAGATTTCACCAGAAATACATGTTTTATGTCCCCCTGAATCCAAAAAGAAAAGCATTTTTCGAAAAAGGTCAGTGTGTTTGCGTGTATGTGCATGTGTGTGTGTGTGTGTGTGTGTGTGTGTGTGTGTGTCTGTGGACAACATAGTTCAAAAACGAAAAGACCGTTAAATTCCAAACTTGGTATTTTTAAGTTTGGCATCTTCCAGGGATGTGACATGAAAATTTTCAGAAAATTCCGCCACCCCAAACTACCCTTTACACGGAAAAAAATTCAAAAACTTTCGATTTTGATTAAAACCTCTTATATTTAAGACATTTACGTGCCAAGTAAAATGTATATTCTGAACTTTCTGTAAATAACTTCTTAAGAGCTTTTTTTGTGAATGATTTTTATTAAATTTTACATAACTGGTAAACCATAAGAGATAGACCAAAAACTTACTGCATAAAAAATGTAGATCACGATAAAACACACAATTTGTCATATATATATTTGAGTTGATCGGTTTTTAGATATTCCTTGTTATTGGTTCCAATTTTAAAAAACTTAAACTTTCCTTGAAGGAACTTGTCAACTCCTGTCCATACAAACAAAGGAACTTCAGTCACATAGCAACCAGCTTTTGAATTTCACTTTAACCTATGGTACTCCCTTATTTCTCTTCTACTTACAAAGAAGCAAGTAATAAGACTATTTCTGCTATTTTTTTCAGATTAGCATGAAGTAAATAGAAGCAAAAGCTTTTTAACAATCATTTGTAGCAGAACTGTAGAGAAAGTGAGTGAATGGAAAACATGAGAGTTTTCTTAGCTGCCTTCATTCCTATTTAATATCACAAGGTTATAGTTAGCTGTTTACAGAGTAATAAACTCATTGCATAGTTATGATTGTCGCATTATTCCCGTCGTCTGTCTGCTTCCTCTTGCGTTCTGTTCTTCCTGATCACCAGCATTCACATCGCACCCACCACTACTACCATTAGTATACCATGATGATCATCATTGAAACTATCTTGGTGATACATTGAGATCATGAATTCTTTCTGCCCTCCTAGAATAATAGGCTTCACTGTAAATGTAAAATGAACATGCATGTAAAAACATCCATCCATACGCTCATGCATCCATTCGTGCGGCCAGTGCATCCCTCCGCCCGTCCGTCCCTCCATTCATTCATTCATTCATTCATTCAGCCGTCCCTCCGTCCCTCCATTCAACCATCCATCCGTCCCTCCATCCATCCGTCCCTCCCTCCCTCCATCCGTCCTTCCCTCCCTCCCTCCATCCATCCATTCGTCCCTCCATCCATCCCTCCGTCCCTCCCTCCATTCATCCATCCTTCCCTCCGACCCTGCCTCCATCCATCCATCCATGCGTCCATCCGTCCCTCCCTCCATCCGTCCCTTCATCCGTCCATCCATCCATCCGTCCCTCCATCCATCCATCCATCCATCCGTCCCTCCATCCATTCGTCCCTCCCTCCATCCGTCCCTCCCTCCATCCATCCATCCCTCCATCCATACCTCCATCCATCCATCCCTCCCTCCCTCCATCCATCTATCCATCCATCCGTCCCTCCGACCCTGCCTCCATTCGTCCCTCCCTCCATTCATCCATCCATCCCTCCGACCCTGCCTCCATCCGCCCATCCATCCATCCCTCCCTCCATGCATCCATTCATCCCTCCGACCCTCCCTCCATTCATTCATCCATCCCTCCGTCCCTCCATTCATTCATCCATCCATTCCTCCATCCCTCCCTCAATCCATCCCTCCGTCTCTCCCTCCATTCATCCATCCATCCCTCCGTTCATCCATCCACCCATCCATCCCCCCGTCCCTCCATTCATCCATCCACCCATCCATCCCTCTGTCCCTCCATTCATTCATTCATCCATCCCTCCGTCCCTCCTTTCATGCGTCCCTTCATTCATCCATCCATCCATCCGTCCGTAATAAATGAAAATTGAATTACAGTACTGAGTGTAAGGGTGATCCGAAATAGTATCTTATTTCTCATAGTATTTTGCAGCGGAAAATTGAGTTCGTTTTGAATGCAATTCAGACATGACGCGAATAAATTTTTGAGCAAAGAAAGCTGAAGTAGCACTGACCTTTGCAGTCTGCATCTACTACTTGACATTCTCATAATACATTTACAGCATTTTTTTCATATTCCATCACAGAGATAGCTACAGAGCATTGCTTCCAATAGAATAGTAGCATCATTTATCCAAAGCATCTCTGCAGCTTCGCGACACTAGAGACGTATTTTCCTGTGCATCCAGTTGTAAACAAAAAGTATTGTTTAAATGTCCACCTCTTTGCAAATAGATAAAAAAATCACATTAGCTGAGCCCACTGCTTTACTAATACACCTAAACCTAAATTCTTATATATTTCTTCTAATTAATTATTAATACAAAATTAGTGAGAATTGCCCACTTTTATTGAACTCAGATTTTGTTAATGGTGCAGCTGATTCAACTTGACTTTGAGATACACGTTTCTAACTCAAAAGAGCAATTATGTCATCATAAAATATTTAAAATTTTCGGTTTGGTTACTTTCAAGTCACTGTGAGACAGTATATGAGTCACGGGGTTAAAGGTTGTCTAAAAGGGAGATATCAATTATATCCAATAAAATATAAATTATACTAAGAGCCGACATTGAGAATGGCAAGGACAAACATATTGTAAAACACGTCTAAGAAGGCAAGGACAAACAGTTGTCACGAGCTGACAAGTGACCAGGTAGGATAGTACCGTTAAGGGAAGGACATTGAGTGAGGTTACACTGTCCGAGAGTGAACATAACAAGAACAAACAGTTGTCACGAGCTGACCCAGGTAGGATAGTACCGTTAAGGGAAGGACATTGAGTGAGGTTACACTGTCCGAGAGTGAACATAACAAGGACAAACAGTTGTCACGTGCTGATAAGTGACCAGGTGGGATAGTACCGTTAAGGGAGGGACATTGAGTGAGGTTACACTGTCCGAGAGTGGACATAACAAGGACAAACCGTTGTCAGGAGCTCCATGTGACCAGGTAGGATAGTACCGTTAAGGGAAGGACAATGAGTGAGGTTACACTGTCCGAGAGTGAACATAACAAGGACAAACAGTTGTCAGGAGCTCCATGTGACCAGGTAGGATAGTACCGTTAAGGGAAGGACATTGAGTGAGGTTACACTGTCCGAGAGTGAACATAACAAGAACAAACAGTTGTCACGAGCTGACACGTGACCAGGTAGGATAGTACCGTTAAGGGAAGGACATTGAGTGAGGTTACACTGTCCGAGAGTGAACATAACAAGGACAAACCGTTGTCAGGAGCTCCATGTGACCAGGTAGGATAGTACCGTTAAGGGAAGGACAATGAGTGAGGTTACACTGTCCGAGAGTGAACATAACAAGGACAAACAGTTGTCAGGAGCTCACAAGTGACCAGGTAGGATAGTACCGTTAAGGGAAGGACATTGAGTGAGGTTACACTGTCCGAGAGTGAACATAACAAGGACAAACAGTTGTCACGAGCTGACACGTGACCAGGTAGGATAGTACCGTTAAGGGAAGGACAATGAGTGAGGTTACACTGTCCGAGAGTGAACATAACAAGGACAAACAGTTGTCACCAGCTGACAAGTGACCAGGTAGGATAGTACCGTTAAGGGAAGGACATTGAGTGAGGTTACACTGTCCGAGAGTGAACATAACAAGGACAAACAGTTGTCACCAGCTGACACGTGACCAGGTAGGATAGTACCGTTAAGGGAAGGACAATGAGTGAGGTTACACTGTCCGAGAGTGAACATAACAAGGACAAACAGTTGTCAGGAGCTCACAAGTGACCAGGTAGGATAGTACCGTTAAGGGAAGGACATTGAGTGAGGTTACACTGTCCGAGAGTGAACATAACAAGAACAAACAGTTGTCACGAGCTGACACGTGACCAGGTAGGATAGTACCGTTAAGGGAAGGACATTGAGTGAGGTTACACTGTCCGAGAGTGAACATAACAAGGACAAACAGTGGTCACCAGCTGACAAGTGACCAGGTAGGATAGTACCGTTAAGGGAAGGACATTGAGTGAGGTTACACTGTCCGAGAGTGAACATAACAAGGACAAACAGTTGTCATGAGCTGACAAGGGACCAGGTAGGATAGTACCGTTAAGGGAAGGACAATGAGTGAGGTTACACTGTCCGAGAGTGAACATAACAAGGACAAACAGTTGTCAGGAGCTCACAAGTGACCAGGTAGGATAGTACCGTTAAGGGAAGGACATTGAGTGAGGTTACACTGTCCGAGAGTGAACATAACAAGAACAAACAGTTGTCACGAGCTGACACGTGACCAGGTAGGATAGTACCGTTAAGGGAAGGACATTGAGTGAGGTTACACTGTCCGAGAGTGAACATAACAAGGACAAACAGTTGTCATGAGCTCACAAGTGACCAGGTAGGATAGTACCGTTAAGGGAAGGACATTGAGTGAGGTTACACTGTCCGAGAGTGAACATAACAAGGACAAACAGTTGTCACGAGCTCACCCAGGTAGGATAGTACCGTTAAGGGAAGGACATTGAGTGAGGTTACACTGTCCGAGAGTGAACATAACAAGGACAAACAGTCGTCACGTGCTGACAAGTGACCAGGTAGGATAGTGCCGTTAAGGGAAGGACATTGAACTGAAGGGGTGAGGTTACACTGTCCGAGAGTGAACGTAACAAGCACAAAGAGTTGTCACGAGCTGACCCAGGTAGGATAGTACCGTTAAGGGAAGGACATTGAGTAAGGTTACACTGTCCGAGAGTGAATATAACAAGGACAAACAGTGGTCACCAGCTGACAAGTGACCAGGTAGGATAGTACTGTTAAGGGAAGGACATTGAGTAAGGTTACACTGTCCGAGAGTGAATATAACAAGGACAAACAGTGGTCACCAGCTGACAAGTGACCAGGTAGGATAGTACTGTTAAGGGAAGGACATTGAGTGAGGTTACACTGTCCGAGACTGAACAAAACAAGGACAAACAGTTGTCACGAGCTGACCCAGGTAGGATAGTACCGTTAAGGGAAGGACATTGAGTGAGGTTACACTGTCCGAGAGTGAACATAACAAGGACAAACAGTTGTCACGAGCTGACCCAGATAGGATAGTACCGTTAAGGGAAGGACATTGAGTGAGGTTACACTGTCCGAGAGTGAACATAACAAGGACAAACAGTTGTCACGAGCTGACCCAGGTAGGATAGTACCGTTAAGGGAAGGACATTGAGTGAGGTTACACTGTCCGAGACTGAACATAACAAGGACAAACAGTTGTCACGAGCTGACCCAGGTAGGATAGTACCGTTAAGGGAAGGACATTGAGTGAGGTTACACTGTCAGAGAGTGAACATAACAAGGACAAACAGTTGTCACGAGCTGACAAGTGACCAGGTAGGATAGTACCGTTAAGGGAAGGACATTGAGTGAGGTTACACTGTCCGAGGGTGAACATAACAAGGACAAACAGTTGTCACGAGCTGACCCAGGTAGGATAGTACCGTTAAGGGAAGGACATTGAGTGAGGTTACACTGTCCGAGAGTGAATATAACAAGGACAAACAGTTGTCACGAGCTGACCCAGGTAGGATAGTACCGTTAAGGGAAAGACTTTGAATGAGGTTACACTGTCCGAGAGTGAACATAACAAGAAGAAACAGTTGTCACGAGCTGACCCAGATAGGATAGTACCGTTAAGGGAAAGACTTTGAATGAGGTTACACTGTCCGAGAGTGAACATAACAAGAAGAAACAGTTGTCACGAGCTGACCCAGGTAGGATAGTACCGTTAAGGGAAAGACTTTGAATGAGGTTACACTGTCCGAGAGTGAACATAACAAGAAGAAACAGTTGTCACGAGCTGACCCAGATAGGATAGTACCGTTAAGGGAAGGACATTGAGTGAGGTTACACTATCCGAGAGTGAACATAACAAGGACAAACAGTTGTCACGAGCTGACCCAGGTAGGATAGTACCGTTAAGGGAGGGACATTGAGTGAGGTTACACTGTCCGAGACTGAACATAACAAGAACAAACAGTTGTCACTAGCTGACCCAGATAGGATAGTACCGTTAAGGGAAGGACATTGAGTGAGGTTACACTGTCCGAGACTGAACATAACAAGAACAAACAGTTGTCACTAGCTGACCAGGTAGGATAGTACCGTTAAGGGAAGGACATTGAGTGAGGTTACACTGTCCGAGACTGAACATAACAAGAACAAACAGTTGTCACTAGCTGACCCAGATAGGATAGTACCGTTAAGGGAAGGACATTGAGTGAGGTTACACTGTCCGAGAGTGAACATAACAAGGATAAACAGTTGTCACGAGCTGACCAGGTAGGATAGTACCGTTAAGGGAGGGACATTGAGTAAGGTTACACTGTCCGAGAGTGAACATAACAAGGACAAACAGTCGTCACGTGCTGACAAGTGACCAGGTAGGATAGTGCCGTTAAGGGAAGGCCATTGAGTGAGGTTACACTGTCCGAGACTGAACATAACAAGAACAAACAGTTGTCACTAGCTGACCCAGATAGGATAGTACCGTTAAGGGAAGGACATTGAGTGAGGTTACACTGTCCGAGACTGAACATAACAAGGACAAACAGCTGTCACTAGCTGACAAGTGACCAGGTAGGATAGTACCGTTAAGGGAAGGACATTGAGTAGGTTACACTGTCCGAGAGCGAAGATAACAAGGACAAACAGTTGTCACGAGCTGACAAGTGACCAGGTAGGATAGTACCGTTAAGGGAAGGACATTGAGTGAGGTTACACTGTCCAAGAGTGATCATAACAAGGACAAACAGTTGTCACGAGCTGACAAGTGACCAGATAGGATAGTACCGTTAAGGGAAGGACATTGAGTAGGTTACACTGTCCGAGAGCGAAGATAACAAGGACAAACAGTTGTCACGAGCTGACAAGTGACCAGGTAGGATAGTACCGTTAAGGGAAGGACATTGAGTGAGGTTACACTGTCCGAGAGCGAAGATAACAAGGACAAACAGTTGTCACGAGCTGATAAGTGACCAGGTAGGATAGTACCGTTAAGGGAAGGACATTGAACTGAAGGGGTGAAGTTACACTGCCAGAGGGTGAGCTTAACAAGTACAATAGAAACAGTTCTCTAGCTAGGAATATTCACAAGCTAGGAGCATTCTCGGAGGTAAGATGTGATATTTGAATGGAATCGATTGGTCTACACATGACCGTGACGAAATGTTGTTAATGTAATACGGTCGAATTCACTAGCCCTGGAAGATGCGCAGAGGTAAGATGTGATATCCGACTCAGCGGTAGAAATGAACGGTAGAAACAGTGTTTATTTGATTCACCAATAGACGGTCAAAAGTAATAAGGATAGACAGGCGCGGTCGTGTAAAGCCTAGTTGGAAAGGAGAAAATTTAGGTGGGATGCATGTGTGTTTGACGCAGAAAAGACCGAACAAAATGAATAAATGAGTTCAACAATAATGTGGAAGTCGAAGAAAATCACTTGTGTCTTACCACACCTGAGAAAGACTCCACGCCAACAAAATCCTGAGCTGGACACCCACATATCCACACCATTCCTTAATATCCAAGACCTGCACCCGAGATACGAACCCGCTACCCCTAAAATACATTCCCGTCGCAACTGTAAGAAAAGTTTATGTTTTCTTGCTCTGGGTAAGAAAGAATGAAATAAATGTAGGGGAAAATCAGCTAAAGCGGACTCAAACTTACAAATATGGATTGAAATTTCCACTGGCTTTAGTATTTGATTAAAATGCTCAGCTTTGATAATTATGTAAATTGAAAATTGTTTCGAATTGATAGGCTTATGCCCCTGTAAAAGCTATTAAAGGATTACCCAGAGATTGAAAATTAAATGATTTTTCTCCCCTCCCTTTTAATCGCCATCCTATTATAGCCATTTGATATACAAAGCGAGAAATTTTGACACGTGGAATGTCATCTGTTTTAAGGTAGTTTTGCGCCAATGATTGAATGAACTTTCATTGAAAATAAAAGAGCTAAATACCTTTTGTAATAACAGCAATATTTTAGCTTTTACTTTTTTAGGGCTTCTGGGATATTTTGACAGTTAAATTGCTCTGTCTGGGAATATAGGAAATCGCATTTGCGCTCGTGCATTAATCATTACTGTTAATGCAGTGGCACACAATCTGTAATATAAAAGTCTGATGTGTTCCATTCACATGACTTTCTCTACATCTGCAAAAATTATCGTTAAAAAGCTTATGCTTCTATTTACTTCATGCTAATCGAGACAAAATTAGCAGAAATAGTCTTATTACTTGCTTCCATGTAAGTAGAAGCGAAACACGGGAGTACTATAGGTTAAAGTGATAGTCAAAAGCTGGTTGCTATGTGACTGAAGTTCCTTTGTTTGTATGGACAGGAGTTGAGAAATTCGCGTATGAGAAAAGTATATTTTTTAAATATGAAACCAAAACCAAGGAGAATCTCAAAAATGATCAACTCCATAAAAAAATTATATGACATAAATTGTGTGTTTTAATGTGCACTACATTTTTGTATTGTAAGTTTTTATCTATCTCTTACGGTTTAGCAGTTATGCAAAATTCTGTAAAATGCATCCAGAATAAATTAGTCTTCGGAGGCTATTCCCAGAAAATTCAAGATATATATATTTTATTTGCCAGGTAAATATCTTTAATATACCATATTTTAATCAAAATCGTTACAGCCATTTTTGATAAAATAAAACATTTCGCAAAAAGTTGCATGAAAAGCGTAGTTGGGGTGGGGAGATTTTCTTGAAAATCTTCGTGTTGCATCTTTGAAGGTTACCAAACTTAAATACCAAGTTTGGTAATTAATGGTCTTTTCGTTTTTGAGCTATGCTGTCCACATACACACACGTACACGCACACGCACACACACGGACGTTTTACCAGGAATGCTTTTTTTGGATTCAAGGGGACCCAAAACATGTATTTCCGGTGAATTTTGGTATCGAATCTTTGGATGCATTACAATTAGATGTGTTACACTAGTATGACTTTCTCTAGCTGCTCTACAAACTTCTTACAAAAGATTATTCTTCTTTGTACACAATGCTAATCGAGATAAACATTAGCAGAATGTTCTTATTACTTAGTTCTTATAAGTAGAAGGGAACTAAAGGAATGTGTCATGCTAAAGTGATAGTGAAATGTTTTAAAAGCTGTCGTTAAGCGATTGTGACTGCAAATCGCTTCTTTGCTTGGTAAGGAGTAGAACAAAAGAAAAACGGACACTTCCTGTCTGAGAACTTTAGAACTGAAACTAATAAATAACAAGGAATATCTCTGAACCGCTAAACTCCACGAAAAATAGTGTATATGACCTAAATTGAGTATTTTAACCACATCTACATTTTTGAGTAGTAAGTTTTTATCTGTGTTTACGGTTTACTAGTTATGAAAAATTCATCCCGAATAAACAGGTCTTCAGAAGCTATTCACAGAAAATTCGAGATATACATTCGTAGAAATGGCTTTAATATATGGTATTTTAATTAAAATTGTCAGTCATTTTTAAGAAAATTAAAATGTTCGAAAATTGTTCCATGTAAAGGGTAATTAGGGGTGGGGGGAATTTCTTGCGAATCTACGTGTCGCATCTTGGAAGATACTAAACTTAAATACCAAATTCTTTTTGTTTTTGAGCTATGCTGTCCATAGACAGATAGACAGACACACACATACACACACACACACACACACACACGGAGCTTTTTCTGTAAATGCTTTTTTATTCAAGGGGTCCTGAAACATGTATGAAATAGCTCTAAAACGAAAAACATTTGGTATTCAAGTTTCGTATCTTCCAAGGATGCGACACGCAGATTTTCAAGAAAAGATCCCCGCCCCAAACTATCCTTTACACGGAACTTTTTTTAGAAATTTTTGATTTTCTCAAAAATGGCTCTAGTGGTTTTAATTAAAATATCGCATTTTAAATATATTTAGCTGACAAATAAAATGTATATCTTGAATTTTCTGGGAATAGCCTCTGAAGACTACTTTATTCTGAATGGATTTTACTGAATTTTTCATAGCTGCTAAACCGTAAGAGATGTACAAAAACTTGCCGCACAAAAAATGTAGAGCACGTAAAAACACACAATTTATGCTATATATATTCGTGGAGTTCAGATATTCCTTGTTATTGTTTTCAGCTCTGAAAAACGTATACGTTTGTCATACAGAATTTGTTAACTCCTGCCCATACAAACAAAGGAACTTCAATTACATAGCAACCAGCTTTTGACTATCACTTTAATCTATGGTACTCCCTTATTTACCATCTACTTACAAGGAAACAAGTAATAAGACCATTTATGGTAATTTTTTTTTCGATTAGCATGAAGTAAGTAGAAGCATAAGCTGTTTAGCAATAATTTGTTGCAGAGATGTAGAACACATTAGAGTTTTTGGTCATTTTAGTCTGATATTTATGCGTGATGAAGGAATGTAGATTTCGGAATCTTTGCGTAAACAAACAGTTTGCAAAGCAAGAGAATCACACAGCGTAAACAAATTTGAAGTTTCGAATGTGAGTTTATCCTTATCCATTTGGCTTCGTATTAAATGTGTCCCCAAAAGCAGGAACTATTGATGTCTGCACTTTTTGTGTTCAAACATGCAGTGTAACATGTTTGCGTCTGGAAAGTGTTTTGTTGAAAGTTTATAGGACAACACGTCTATGTAGATGTTCAAATGTGTGCAGTGAGTCAATCTTGTTTTCCTTGCGATCAACAATTCAAGAGACTGTCGCTTGTAAGAGGATGGTCGCTTGGCGTGTTTACCTTTAGCACAAAGAACATCGTGAGGAATGTCCATTTCTTGACTCGAAGACGTCTTTATACAACAGCGGTAAAAGGAACTCAAGTGCAAAGTGAGTAAACAAATAGATTAAAATATAAAGATATACCGGGTGACCCATATAAAGTACCTCTTAATGTCAAGAATTCCAACGGGCTTATAGCAGCAACGGACCTTCCAAATTGTGACATGGAAAATATAGTGATTTATGTAAAACTGACACATTTCTTTCCATAATTATTCCGTTGGAAATCCATTCAGTGACCCAATTTTAGCACCAAATTAAGCAGAATATTCTGGAGTTTTCATTCCTTGTCACTAGATGCGCAGATGTTTATGTTTTATTCCTAATTGCATTGTTGGCAGCTGTTTCGACATTTTGTTCTTGTAGTCAACGTGAAAATGCAGCACAATGTAGAGCTGAGTCAAGGATATTTTCAGCAAGATGGTGCTACATGTCATACATCAAATTAATCCTAATTGCAAGTTTCTTTGACGACCGGATAATTTCTAGGAACCTGTGGCCACCGAGATCTCCGGATTTGACATCGCCGGACTTCTTTCTATGGAGTTACTTAAAGACAGGGTTTACGCCACACGTCCACAGACATTGGATGATCTGAAGCACAACATCACAAAGGAGAGTCAAGCTATCGACAAGAGTCCTCTAACGAGTGTCAGTACGACGTGTTGAGTTGTGTCTTATGCAGGATAGAGGACATTTTCAATATTTGCTGTAGAGGTAAATAATCTCCCAAAATTCCCCTACAATTTAGGTATAATAAGTTGTCGCTAGCATAACACGTTTTGAAACAATTAATGAAAGAAATGTGTCAGCTCTGTATAAATCACCCTGTATTTTCATAGGGCCCCTCATAGCATTTTACAGAGCTCACAGGGCCCAACCTCAGAATTTTAAATGAAACTAGTAAGGTTTTTATTATTCCTATGTTGGTTTACCTGAAAAACGGTAAAACTGTTTTCGTCCAAAATAATCCCTTTCCATTGCTATAATGTCTTTTTATTAGGTATCTATTCCGGATAATAAATTTATATTTTGTATATGCGTGGCCCACTAGTTACTTTCTCTACACTTATTATTGACATAGTGTATAGAGAAGGTATTTTATAGCATCCAAAAATTTCATACTGAGATTTCACCGGAAATACACTTTTGTGACCCCCCCCCCCGAATCCAAAATAAGCATTTGTTGAAAAAGGCCCGTCTGTGTGTAAATGACGTGTTATTTATGGACGATCTTTAACTGCTGTGGTTCTCAGCGTCCCATTCTATACTATGTGTGAAAGACCGCTTAATTTTGCTCAGAGGACTCTATCAGGCTAGAGGTTCTTTTACGTGCCGTAAATCTACGACCAACGGCTTCACTTTCCTTCCGAAGGAATCCATGCTAAGGAATTTTACGCCCGAAAAAATTCATTGTCCTCCGCCAGATTTGAGCCCGCGACCTTGGGTATATGAAGTTAGCATGGTAAGTACTACTCCACGGAGGGTGAAGTGTGTGTGTGTGTGTGTGCGCGCGCGCGCGAACAGCATAGCTCAAAAACGAAAAGTCCGTTAAATACCAATCATGGTAAGCACTACTCCACGAAGGGTGAAGTGTGCGTGTGTGTGTGCGCGCGCGCGCGAACAGCATAGCTCAAAAACGAAAAGTCCGTTAAATACCAATCATGGTAAGCACTACTCCACGAAGGGTGAAGTGTGCGTGTGTGTGTGCGCGCGCGCGCGCGCGCGAACAGCA
Source organism: Hymenopus coronatus (assembly GCA_030762935.1). NCBI lineage: Eukaryota > Metazoa > Arthropoda > Insecta > Mantodea > Hymenopodidae > Hymenopus > Hymenopus coronatus. Next base: position 173,081,563 of record CM060881.1, on the reverse strand, counting down.
TAGCACAAAAACGAAAAGTCCGTTAAATACCAATCATGGTAAGCACTACTCCACGAAGGGTGAAGTGTGCGTGTGTGTGTGTGTGCGCGCGCGCGCGAACAGCATAGCACAAAAACGAAAAGTCCGTTAAATACCAATCATGGTAAGCACTACTCCACGAAGGGTGAAGTGTGCGTGTGTGTGTGTGTGCGCGCGCCCGCGAACAGCATAGCACAAAAACGAAAAGTCCGTTAAATACCAATCGTGGTATTTAAGTGTGGTAACTTGCAAGGATGCGACACGAAAATTTTCAAGAAAATCTCCCCACCCCCAACTACCCTTTTCATGCAACTTTTTTCGAAATTTTACATAGCTGCTAAACCGTAAGAGATAAACAAAACCTAAGATACAAAAAATGTAGAGCACATTAAAACACACAATTTATGTTATATACATTTTTTTTGTGAAGTTAATCGGTTATTAGATGTTCTTTGTTTTTGGTTTCAGCTTTAAAAAGAACTTATACTTTTCTCATATAATAAATTGTCATACAACCAATCACATAGCAACCAGCTTTTGACTATCACTTTAACCTATGGTACTCCCTTATTTCGCTTCTACTTATAAGGAAGCAAGTAATAAGACTATTTCTGCTATTTTTGTTCTCGATTAGCATGAAGTAAATAAAAGCATAAGCTTTTTAACAATAATTTGTTACAGAGATATAGAGAAAGTGGTGTGAATGGGGTAGATCAGATTTTATTTTTTTCTAAAATGAATTGAGCTATTATGCGATATTTTCTTTGAAACAACCTCATGAACTCGAGAAGAAAGTAAATTATCAAATGAAAGAACATGGGTATTGTGGTTTCAAAGCCTCCGGAACACACAAAACACAACACCTTACGTAGTTATAGCCTTGTTGATGCTCCTCAAAATTTAAAAGAAAAAATCTGAAGTGTTCCATTCACGTGACTTTCTCTACATCTCTGTAACAAGTTTATTCTTCTATTTACTTCTGCTAATCGAGATAAGCATTAGCAGTAATTCTCTTATTACTTGGTTCCCAAGAAGGGGAATAAAGGAGGAGTTCACTAGGATAAAGCGATAGTCAAATGTCTCAAAATCTGGTTGCTATGTGACTGAAATCCGATTCTTTAAACGACCAGGAGAAAAGTTTAAATCATTTTAAAAATGAAACAACGAATATCTAAAAAATGATCGGCTGCACGAAAAAAATGTATATGGCATTAAATGTGTATTTTAACGATATCTACATTTTTGTTTAATAAGTTCTTGTCTATCTGTTACGGTTTATCAGATTGCAAAGTTCATCCAGAATAAAGTAGACATCAGGATACTCCTAGAAAGGTCATCATATACTTTTCTTTTGTGGATTAATACCAATCTTTAATATACCGTATTTTATTCAAAATTGTTAGAGCCATTTTTGAGAAAATAAAACTATTCGAAACTTTTTCCAATTAAAGAATAATTTCCTGTTGGGGGATATTTTCCCAAAATCTTCAAGTCCCATTCTTGGAAGATGTTAAACTTACACACTGTTTAGTATTTTACTGCCTTTTCTTTTTTGAGTTTTCGTGTTCACAGGCACACGGATGTTTTCCTAAAAACGTTTTCTTATACAGCGGACACTATAATGTGTATTTCCGGTGAAATTTCAGTTTCAAATTTTTGGGTACAGTGTAGTGCACACATACCAGTACAATGTTGAGAAAATAAAAAATGACAAATGTTGATGTAAAGGTGAATCCAGGAGAAATGCGTCAGTAGTGTCCAACAAGAGATACGAAATGCAAATTTCACATATGAAATTTAAAGACTGGAAACACAACTAAGTATAGAGTGAAATCAAAAGTGAATTATAAAAATAGTATCGATTGTCTTCCTGCTGTATAAATAAGTCAACATGACTTGCCAAAGACAATGGGAATAGCCGCACTTCTGTACAGCAGATAATAAAGCAACAGAAATACAACGTTTATGTATATGAGTAGGTATGTAGTAGATATGTAGGTATGTATGTAGGGGTATGTAGGTAAGTAGATATGTATGTACATGTATGTAGGTATGTATGTACTGTCCGGTGTACAGAATTCACTTATAATAATAATCTTACAATTAAATTAAGAATAGTAATGCAACTAACGTACTATAAATACATGTTTTTTTTTATACCTAACTAGTTATTATTCAGTATAGCAATACTTATGTCAATTACCAGCAGGTTTATAAACAGTTATTATGAAGGCTCAACATTAATATTGTTGTAAGATTTGATGGGAGAAATCACTTTCCAGTACAAGGACCAGCAGTGAATCCACAAAGATGCAAGATGGATGGCTGTACAAGAAAGTCACGTTATTGTTGCACCAAGTGTTATTTGTGTACTTTAGGCAGTGATTTGTTTTATAAATATCACACTCAGAACTAATTTGACAGTGATATGGAAGCTTACATAGGAGTGCTATGTGTGCTCGCTAGTTACTTTTGGTTATAATAATAAGAATTGATTACTTATATATACTTATGTATGCCATAATATATCTTGGATTAACAATGTTTCAAATACGGTATTAGTTTTGTCAGCACTAGCTGGTAATAAAGTTTCTCAGAGATCACTGAGTATAATGCCAATACCTGATGTCTACTTTTGTAGACGTTAAAAATTTCATGGACCTTGTTAAAAAAAATTCTGAAAAAATTTAAACAGAGAAAGTGGGTATTAAAGTTTCCTGAAATTATTTTAATGGGAAAGTATGCTAGGTAATAAAGGGTTAATAGTATATACATTAATAATAATATACACTAATGCAGTTTTTCAGATCCTTAATTACTTCACAGTATTTACTAAAATTAACTAACATTTATTCTCTTTAAATTATCCTTAAACTTCTTTAAGGTCAGAGGGCAGCCCGCTACAAGCATGTGTTTGCATACCAAGAGATTTTACAGTTTGATTTCATCCCGAACACAAGTGTTCAGCTACAGAACGTTTATTTGCGACTGATGACGGGTCCTCCGCGTCTCCTATAAACGAACACCCTCTTCTCCGCGGCCTGTACATCCCACTGTCAGGCGACTCAAACGGATTATGTTAAGTGTGAATTCTCCTGAAGGTATTTATTTTGGAGCTTTTACCCACGTACCTTTCATTCGTTTAGCCCCCTTTAACTTCAATGGTCACATCGGGGGCTTTGACTTGTGAAACTGTAGGTTCAGAACATTAGGTTAATAAACTTTATATTATTAAACACACGCACATTCACTCTCACATTCATACTTCCAGACTCTATTGGGGATAGGGAATAATTCTGGTTAGAGAAAAATTCTCCGCCCCAGCCGGGAATAGAATCCTGGACCTCCGGGTGAGAAGGCAGCTCGCTAGCCACTCCCTTTCATTTTTATTATGCAATTCGTTATCACAATTGTAATGTATCCATGATACAGTAAAGTTATCCATAAAAGAAAAAAAAAAAAAGATTTTTAGCATCGAGTAACTTTTTTGCGAGTGTTTATCCAATGGCATTGCAGAGAATGGTTCATTCTTGGCAAACATATCATTTTTAGAGAAGTAACATTATTAAATATTGGACAAGTTAACAGACATACGAGTAATATGCATTATTGGACATCTGAAAGCCGCAAATGGATCGTTGGTCGCTAAATGTTCTTACCCTTATTTCTTTGAAAGCACAATAATTGCTGGTTAATCACGTTGCCATTTCCGAACCATGAATTACCTCCCTTATTGGAAAACATTTCCTTCAGTGTAAGAATACAAACGTGATATCACGCATGAACTTCTAAATGGGGAACTTGGTGATAATGCAGACTGAATGTGCTGGACCTATCATCTGGCCTCCTCGTTCTCCCGACTTAACACCCTTACACTTCTTTTTATGGAGATACACCAAACAGAAGATCACGTTTAAAGCACCTACAACCAAAGATAATATGAAATTTCGAATACGTGAAGCTTGTCGTTCTATTAGCGTTGAATGTTGTTAACAGTTAACCTATATTTCCAAAAGAATTGCCAAATGTTAATGGAGGTAACCTTGAGCATTTACTAAAGTAACTCAAAGTAATTCGACTTATTTTAGTACTATTTTCTACTAAGTTATAGATACTTCAAATAAAACATTGTTTAACAGCTCAACAAATCATTTTAGACTGCCTCCGTGGTCGAGTGGTCAGCGTGCGGACTTCTCACTCGGAGGTCCCGAGTTTGATTCCCGGCCGGGGCGGGGAATTTTTCTTAAAGCGGAATTATTCCCTACCCCCCCATAGAGTCTGCGAGTATATATATATATATATATATATATATATATATGTCAGAGTGAATGTGAGTTTGAGGAAAATAAAACAATTTAAACCCAATGTAAAGGACTTGCAGACAACGAATTGTTTCTAATGCAAAGTCCCTAATATGACCTTAGATGTTAAAGGGGGCTATATAAATGAAACAATAAGAAAATTAATTTTAGAAAAGCAATGTTTTAATAATAGTTGCTTAGTTTATTGTAGGGAACAAGAATATAGAACAAATTAAAATGATTTCTATAAAATTCTGAGTTGGCTCATTAGGGATGCCATAGAAATAGTCTCTATATCACAATTTAGAAGACCCTTTCTTCCTAATTTGTTTTTGTTTTTTCTGTTCGTTTAAGAGATATTCACCTTCCATCTATATATAATATATGTATAATTAATAATAATAATAATAATAATTTTTAAGTTTAATAATATTTAATAGAATGGCCTAGGTAAAATGTTGCAAGTGAATATCTCTTAAACGAACAGAAAAAAACAAAAAACAAATTAGGAACAAAGAACATAATCAGATGGGTAACAATTACAACTTTTTCTCTATCCATTATCAATAGAAAACAAACATCATCCATTGCTTATTGAAATACTTCATTAATTTCATTCACTTTAATAGACAACTGATTCAAACCTAACAAACAAATACTAGTCCTGAAGAAAGACAGGCGTTAAATTAAATTGGAAAGACCGTAACTTTTCAGTAAAACTATGTTTGCATTATTTGGGAATACTAGGATTTGAATCTCGATTTTGTTTTCTGTGCTGATGCTCTACTTCAGAACCTCACTGACGAGGTGTGCAGTAAATATTAAACGTCCTGCTTTGGTATATGCATTCCGATAAACCTCAAAGCAGATCTCAATTTAACTGAGGTGACTTTGTCGGTTTTTGGGCTCTCTAGTTAATGGTGGTTTAGATTACTGTTATTAGCCGTGTAAATTAGGAAAGTTGAACAATATATTCTGCTGTAACTCTGTGTGTGTCAGCTTCAATGACGCAAGTACTAGGGCTAGAGATTGCAAACCAAGCGCAAACAAAACAAAAAAAAAGCTGCGAGCTATCAGTAACCAGTCAAACTGAACAGCGCTTGTTTTGACGATTGACACTGCGATATTAAAATATTGACTCCCTGTCAATTCTGCACTCTTCGTGTCTGTAATCCGTGATTCGACTATTTTTTTCTCTAACCTCATTGACTGGAAGAACAGTGATTACATTATCAATTGTTGATCATGGTTATCAAATTGTAATAGCATTGCAGGTTTTTGGAACATAAAACATGATTAAGTCTCGCACGGAGCCACAAAGATAACTTCTAGATATAGTTTTGATGGCAGCTCGTGGACCTGAAAGGAATGCGTATACAACACACACATGAGTACAGATAAGGAGACACTGACAGATAGAAACGGTATTGTAGTGTATCTTAATAGATTAGTGGCCGTGCCAATTCTGAACACAACACGCACATGAGTACAGATAAGGTGACACTGACAGATAGAAACGGTATTGTAGCCTATCTAAATAGATTAGTGACCGTGCCAATTCTGAACACAAGACACACATGAGTACAGATAAGGAGACACTGACAGATAGAAACGGTATTGCAGTCTATCTTAATAGATTAGTGGCCGTGCCAATTCTGAACACAACACACACATGAGTACAGATAAGGTGACACTGACAGATAGAAACGGTACTGTAGCCTGTCTTAATAGATTAGTGGCCGTGCCAATTCTGAACATAACACACACATGAGTACAGATAAGGTGACACTGACAGATAGAAACGGTATTGCAGCCTATCTTAATAGATTAGTGGCCGTGCCAATTCTGAACACAACACACACATGAGTACAGATAAGGTGACACTGACAGATAGAAACGGTACTGTAGCCTGTCTTAATAGATTAGTGGCCGTGCCAATTCTGAACATAACACACACATGAGTACAGATAAGGTGACACTGACAGATAGAAACGGTATTGCAGCCTATCTTAATAGATTAGTGGCCGTGCCAATTCTGAACACAACACACACATGAGTACAGATAAGGTGACACTGACAGATAGAAACGGTATTGTAGCCTATCTAAATAGATTAGTGACCGTGCCAATTCTGAACACAAGACACACATGAGTACAGATAAGGTGACACTGACAGATAGAAACGGTATTGCAGTCTATCTTAATAGATTAGTGGCCGTGCCAATTCTGAACACAACACACACATGAGTACAGATAAGGTGATACTGACAGATAGAAACGGTATTGCGGTCTATCTTAATAGATTAGTGACCGTGCCAATTCTGAACACAACACACACATGAGTACAGATAAGGTGATACTGACAGATAGAAACGGTATTGCAGTCTATCTTAATAGATTAGTGGTCGTGCCAATTCTGAACACAACACACACATGAGTACAGATAAGGTGACACTGACAGATAGAAACGGTATTGTAGCCTATCTTAATAGATTAGTGGCCGTGCCAATTCTGAACATAACACACACATGAGTACAGATAAGGTGACACTGACAGATAGAAACGGTATTGCAGCCTATCTTAATAGATTAGTGGCCGTGCCAATTCTGAACACAACACACACATGAGTACAGATAAGGTGACACTGACAGATAGAAACGGTATTGTAGCCTATCTAAATAGATTAGTGACCGTGCCAATTCTGAACACAAGACACACATGAGTACAGATAAGGTGACACTGACAGATAGAAACGGTATTGCAGTCTATCTTAATAGATTAGTGGCCGTGCCAATTCTGAACACAACACACACATGAGTACAGATAAGGTGATACTGACAGATAGAAACGGTATTGCGGTCTATCTTAATAGATTAGTGACCGTGCCAATTCTGAACACAACACACACATGAGTACAGATAAGGTGATACTGACAGATAGAAACGGTATTGCAGTCTATCTTAATAGATTAGTGGTCGTGCCAATTCTGAACACAACACACACATGAGTACAGATAAGGTGACACTGACAGATAGAAACGGTATTGTAGCCTATCTTAATAGATTAGTGGCCGTGCCAATTCTGAACATAACACACACATGAGTACAGATAAGGTGACACTGACAGATAGAAACGGTATTGCAGTCTATCTTAATAGATTAGTGGCTGTGCCAATTCTGAACACAACACACACATGAGTACAGATAAGGTGATACTGACAGATAGAAACGGTATTGTAGCCTATCTAAATAGATTAGTGACCGTGCCAATTCTGAACACAAGACACACATGAGTACAGATAAGGTGACACTGACAGATAGAAACGGTATTGCAGTCTATCTTAATAGATTAGTGGCCGTGCCAATTCTGAACACAACACACACATGAGTACAGATAAGGTGACACTGACAGATAGAAACGGTACTGTAGCCTGTCTTAATAGATTAGTGGCCGTGCCAATTCTGAACATAACACACACATGAGTACAGATAAGGTGACACTGACAGATAGAAACGGTATTGCAGCCTATCTTAATAGATTAGTGGCCGTGCCAATTCTGAACACAACACACACATGAGTACAGATAAGGTGACACTGACAGATAGAAACGGTATTGTAGCCTATCTAAATAGATTAGTGACCGTGCCAATTCTGAACACAAGACACACATGAGTACAGATAAGGTGACACTGACAGATAGAAACGGTATTGCAGTCTATCTTAATAGATTAGTGGCCGTGCCAATTCTGAACACAAGACACACATGAGTACAGATAAGGTGACACTGACAGATAGAAACGGTATTGCAGTCTATCTTAATAGATTAGTGGTCGTGCCAATTCTGAACACAACACACTTGAGTACAGATAAGGTGACACTGACACATAGAAACGGTATTGCAGTCTATCTTAATAGATAAGTGGTCGTGCCAATTCTGAACACAACACACACACATGAGTACAGATAAAGTGACACTGACAGATAGAAACGGTATTGCAGCCTATCTTAATAGATTAGTGACCGTGCCAATTCCGTATCCAATTCTGATCACGCTGCTTAATTTTCTGAAGAAGAAGAAGAATAAGAAGAGGAGGAAGAGGATTGTCTGTGTGTGTTGTCTGACTGTCATAAACGAAAAGCTCGTTAAATACCAAAGCTGGTACCTCTTTAAGTTCAGTGTCTTCCAAGATGCGACACAAAGATTTTCAGGAAAAACACCAACCTCCACTACCGTGTGCGTGTGTTATTTTTCGGCAATTTTGTTTTTCTCAAAATTATCTTTAACAATCCGCCCTCAAGGAAAAGGTATTCTCTCTTTGACGATGGGCGATCATTTCCTGGCTGTGGGTATTCGTTTCTCCTGAATATAAAATCATGCATTATTCTTCGTAAAAGGACAGTATCAGAGTCCTTGATTTGAACAACAGTGTGTTTTGGTCTAGTTTTTCTTCTTTTTCCAAAAGTGCTCAATACACTAGTTCCTCCCCTTGACCAAAGTTCTATCTTCTCCTTTCGATTTCTCTGTATCATTGATATGGAAATACTAGTATAATATGGAACCCCTTTGTTGCTTTGGATATAAATACTGTTTATTCAGAGCTTCCTCATCATATTTATCTATAACGGTACTTATAATGTCACGCCCTTCTGAATGCACTACCGTACATTTCTTAACTTCAGACATGGTGAAAAGAATACAAATCTTTCTACAACATTGAAACACTTCTCCACCTTATTATACTAAGTAGGCTATGCTATGTTATGTTAATACACATATCTGCAGGAATGATTACTGCATAACAGCTTACCGGGTAACTAGACATCGCTTTCCCCTCTCCCCACACCTCATCCTCACGAGCCCAGAACACAACTATAGGACATTGAAGAACCATTAATATACAACAGTTAACGTTAAAGGTATTTACCACAAATCATAAGTTCGGTAAATTTAAAGGCGTGGCAAGGTCAATTACAGAACGATTAATATTGGTGATGAAGTCACCGTGCATGGTGAGACCCAGGGAACACGTGCGACTCGTATTTATGAGATCCACGGTTTCCTTCCTCGTCTGACACATGGTTACTTTTAACGCAGACGCGAAAAGGTTCACCACCTCTTTGGAGGTAGTAGATTTCGGCCTCCTTGAATCACTTCAGTGTTTCCACTTGGTATTTAGGTTTAGTATCTTCCAAGGATGCGACAGGAAGATTTTCAAGAAAATTCCACCACCACAAACTACCCTTTACATGGAAAAATTTTCAAACATTTTGATTTTCCCTAAAATGGCTGTATGATTTTGATTAAAATCCGGTATATTAAACATAATTACATGGCAAATAAAATGTATATTTTGCATTTTCTTGGAATAGCCTCTGGAGTCCTCTATATCCTTGATGAGTTTTTTTGCTGAACTGCCCAACCGTAAGAGATAAACAAAGAGGTAACCGTTTCCAAGATATTCCTTGTAATTGGTTTCAATTGAAAAGTTCTTATATCTTTCTTAGACTGCAACTGTCCGTTTTTCTTTTGTTCTGCTCCTGGCCAAGCAAAGAAGCGATTTGCAGTGACAATCGCATAACGACAGCTTTTGAAACATTTGACTATCACTTTAGCACAGCGCATTCCTTTAGTTCCCTTCTACTTATAAGGAACTAAGAATAAGAACATTCTGCTAATGTTTATCTCCATTAGCATTGTGTAGAAAGCAGAATAATCTTTTGTAAGAAATTTGATGAGCAGCTAGAGAAAGTCATGTGAATGTAACACAACAGAGTTTTACTTTCTCTATACGTACTATGTACATAGTGTATAGAGAAGGTATTGCATTCCACCCAAAATTCGATACTGAGATTTCAGCGGAAATGAATATTTTGGGTCCCACTGAATCCAAAAAAAAAAAAGCATTCTCAGAAAAAGGTGCGTGTGTGTCTGTGGACAGCATAGCTCAAAAGCGAAAACACCATTGAGTACCAAACTTCGTATTTAGGTTTGCCATCTTCCAAAGATGGGAAACGAAGATTTTCAAGAAAATCCCCCCACTTCCTTAAATGAAACTTTTCTCGAACATTTTGATTCTTTTAAAAATGGCTCTAACGATTTTGATTAAAGTATCATATACTACATATACTTACCTGACAAATAAAATATATATCTTGAATGTTCTGGGAATAGTCTCTGAAGACTACTCTATTCTGGATCAATTTTACGGAATTTTGCATAACTACTCAACCGTAAGAGATGGACAAAAACTTACCACACAAAAAGTGTAGAGCACGTTAAAACACACAATTTATGTAATATAATTCTTTTTCGTGGGGTTGATTGTTTTTTAGATGCCTCTTCTTTTTGGTTTCAGCTTTGAAAAAATTATATTTTCCTCAAACAGGAATTTGACAACTCCTGTCCATACAAACAAAGGAATTTCTGTCACATAGCAACCAGCTTTTGACTATCAGTTTAAACTATGGTATTCGCTTATTTCGCTTCTACTTACAAGGAAGCAAGTAATAAAAATATTTCTGCTAGTTTTTTCTCGATTAGCATAAAGTAAAGAGAAATGGAGAGAAAGTCATGTGAATGTAACACATCCTATGCTTACTTCGTGCTATAAAGGAAGTTAAACAGAAACTAAGCCCTATCCAAACTAATCACAGCCGTTGTATACTTAAACTGGACGTCTGTGTTGGTTTATTGGAAAATGCATTCGTTCTTAATGACTATAAGTTGTAACATGTACGCTCAGTGCATCGTGGTGTAATGGTTACCATGCTAACTTCATGTACCCAAGGTCACGGGTTCAAACCCGGCGGAGGACGATGGACTCTTTAGGCCGTAAAAATCATTAGCGTGATTTTTTTCGGAAGGGAAGTAAAACCGTTGGTCCCGCGTAGTAGATTTACGGCACGTAAAAGAACCTCAAGCCTGATAGAGAGGCCTCTGAGCAAAATTAAGTGGTCTTTCATACCTAGGATACAGTGGGACGCTGAGAACCACAGCAGTTAAAGAGCGTCCATAAATAAAACGCCATTTACATATTTCTGTACAAATAGATACTTTTTAATGATCTCGGGGTCCATGGAGCTTAAAGTTACTCTCAGGATAAGGGAAAAACACGAAGAAAACCTCATCTGGGTAACTCACTTCCCAGGCGGGCACAACAGATTGATGGTGAATCCACTAGTGGGTCGGGTAGTATTTCTTACCTATGTTAAACCTGATGGTGTTTTAACAACAATTAGGTGCTCAGATTTATAGACTCGGCTAGGCACAATTAGTTGGCAAACCAAGGCATAATTACAACATCAATTCAGTTATATTTTCCGGTAGCGACTGTCAGTAAATTGCTGTTGCTCTCCTGACAGATGTATATGAGATCTAAAACGCCAATTGCGCACATTTACTGAGTTTCCTCATTTGCTGGCTAAATGTGCGGAAGACACTGACCGAATGATTTCATTTGTTAGTGACAATAGTGTGCCGCGGCTGTCCGGATCTTGCACTCTCAGGTAACAACATGCGTCAAATATCACAAATATTAGCTGAAACAACCAGCCTTGTTCACAACTTGACGATTTCAGTTGTTAGTAACAATAGTGTGCCGCGGCTGTCCGGATCCTGCACTCTCAGGTAACAACATGCGTCAAATATCACAAATATTAGCTGAAACAACCCGCCTTGTCAACAACTTGACGATTTCAATTGTTAGTGACAATAGAGTGCCGCGGCTGTCCGGATCTTGCACTCTCAGGTAACAACATGCGTCAAATATCACAAATATTAGCTGAAACAACCAGCCTTGTTCACAACTTGACGATTTCAGTTGTTAGTAACAGTAGAGTGCCGCGGCTGTCCGGATGCTGCACTCTCAGGTAACAACATGCGTCAAATATCACAAATATTAGCTGAAACAACCCGCCTTGTCAACAACTTGACGATTTCAATTGTTAGTGACAATAGAGTGCCGCGGCTGTCCGGATCTTGCATTCTCAGGTAACAACATGCGTCAAATATCACAAATATTAGCTGAAACAACCCGCCTTGTTCACAACTTGACGATTTCAATTGTTAGTGACAATAGAGTGCCGCGGCTGTCCGGATCCTGCACTCTCAGGTAACAACATGCGTCAAATATCACAAATATTAGCTGAAACAACCAGCCTTGGCAACAACTTGACGATTTCAATTGTTAATAACAATAGTGTGCCGCGGCTGTCCGGATCCTGCACTCTCAGGTAACAACATGCGTCAAACATCACAAATATTAGCTGAAACAACCCGCCTTGTCAACAACTTGACGATTTCAATTGTTAGTGACAATAGTGTGCCGCGGCTGTCCGGATCTTGCACTCTCAGGTAACAACATGCGTCAAATATCACAAATATTAGCTGAAACAACCCGCCTTGTCAACAGCTTGACGATTTCATTTGTTAGTAACAATAGAGTGCCGCGGCTGTCCGGATCTTGCACTCTCAGGTAACAACATGCGTCAAATATCACAAATATTAGCTGAAACAACCCGCCTTGTCAACAACTTGACGATTTCAATTGTTAGTAACAATAGTGTGCCGCGGCTGTCCGGATCTTGCACTCTCAGGTAACAACATGCGTCAAATATCACAAATATTAGCTGAAACAACCCGCCTTGTCAACAACTTGACGATTTCAATTGTTAGTGACAATAGTGTGCCGCGGCTGTCCGGATCTTGCACTCTCAGGTAACAACATGCGTCAAATATCACAAATATTAGCTGAAACAACCCGCCTTGTCAACAACTTGACGATTTCAATTGTTAGTAACAATAGTGTGCCGCGGCTGTCCGGATCTTGCACTCTCAGGTAACAACATGCGTCAAATATCACAAATATTAGCTGAAACAACCCGCCTTGTCAACAACTTGACGATTTCAATTGTTAGTGACAATAGTGTGCCGCGGCTGTCCGGATCTTGCACTCTCAGGTAACAACATGCGTCAAATATCACAAATATTAGCTGAAACAACCCGCCTTGTCAACAGCTTGACGATTTCATTTGTTAGTAACAATAGAGTGCCGCGGCTGTCCGGGTCCTGCACTCTCAGGTAACAACATGCGTCAAATATCACAAATATTAGCTGAAACAACCCGCCTTGTTCACAACTTGACGGTTTCATTTGTTAGTAACAATAGAGTGCCGCGGCTGTCCGGATCCTGCACTCTCAGGTAACAACATGCGTCAAATATCACAAATATTAGCTGAAACAACCCGCCTTGTTCACAACTTGACGATTTCAGTTGTTAGTAACAATAGAGTGCCGCGGCTGTCCGGATGCTGCACTCTCAGGTAACAACATGCGTCAAATATCACAAATATTAGCTGAAACAACCCGCCTTGTCAACAGCTTGACATTTTATTCTTACAGCATTTAGCCTTAGGTTTCACTTGACCAGCAAACGTGCAATTCTTTGGACGCATTTAGGAATTATTACGCAACACTCTTAAACAAACAGATACTTATCGCTATATGAGTCTGCTAGGTAACGAATTGGTCGCAACAGTAGTCGATAGGTGACTGCCTGGCACAACAGTTTTTACTTTCTCTACACGTACTATGTACATAGTATATAGAGAAGGTATTGTAATGCACCCAAATATTCAATAGCAAGATAGTGTGTGTACGAAGATTTTGAGCAAAACCCTACCCCTTACATGTAATTTTTTTCGAAGCAAGTAATAAGACTATTTCTGCTAATTTTTTCTCGATTAGATGAAGTAAATAGAATAATTTGCTGCAGAGATGTAGAGGAAGTCATGTGAATGGATAACATCAGATTTTTATATACGGGACCCTAAAACGTGTATTTTCGGTGAACCGTCGGTATCGAATTTTTGTGTGGAATGCAATACCTTCTCTATACACAATGTATATGGTACGTGCAGGTAAGAAGTGCAGGAAATACTGTTAGAATGGATGCGCAGCAATATTTTAGCGCGCGTGCTGTAGACTTTATTATTATCGACATCATTTATAACGTGGACATTTGCTTTGTTTTGGCTGGGATGGTGTCCGGAAGAGTCTCCAGATAGCAGCAGCCTTGCGTCTTTTTTAGGAGACATCATTTATCACAATCGTTGGAGTGGAAGCTAAGCGAACAAAAGACAAATTGCATTGCGCTGTCAGGAAGCGATATGACTAGGACAACACCATCATATGTTGAATGTTCTCCTTGTCTTATATGCTCCTCTCATATTTTCTGCGCTGCTAACTTTTTCCCCCCAAAAATTTAATATTTTTTAATCACACTAATTTTTAATTTTTCTACACTTACTATGTACATAGTGTATAGAGAAGGTATTTAATTGCACCCCGAAATTCAATACCAAGATTTCACCGGAAATAAATATTTTGAGTTGAGTCCGTTAATTAGCCTCGTAATAGTAATAACAATCATTTTTATTAATTATCTAAATATATTTAAAGAAAGTTAATATTTAATAAGTTGTATGCATAGGAACCAAGAAGCCAGTTGTTTACTTAAAAGTTACTCAGAATCATGACGCCAGACTGGATAGAGGGGTGAGAAGTTGCTTCTTTTGTGAAAGTCACGTTCGAGTTTAGTATAAGGGGAAACCACAGTTTAAAGATCACAAGGGGACTTCTTCTTTATATTCGTGGTATCACGTGATTATTATGACGCATTCTGGGAGATTTGCAATGGTTTCAGGGTAACGATGGTGTCATTTTGGCGGACCTTCCAACCAATCAGAAAAAAGCCACCATGACACCGTTTTTTGTATATAAGAAGTAAGGTTTTGGCACATCGAGGTCGTTTTGTTAAGAATTCGCCCGTGAGAGAGGCAACGTCGTTTTGCTAAGAATTCGCCCGTGAGAGAGGCAACATCGTTTTGTTAAGAATTCGCCCATGAAAGAGGCAACGTCGTTTTGCTAAGAATTCACCCGGGAGAGAGGCAACGTCGTTTTGCTAAGAATTCGTCCGTGAGAGAGGCAACGTCGTTTTGCTAAGAATTCACCCGGGAGAGAGGCAACGTCGTTTTGCTAAGAATTCACCCGGGAGAGAGGCAAAGTCGTTTTGCTCAGAATTCACCCGGGAGAGAGGCAACGTCGTTTTGCTAAGAATTCACCCGGGAGAGAGGCAACGTCGTTTTGCTAAGAATTCGCCCGTGAGAGAGGCAACATCGTTTTGTTAAGAATTCGCCCATGAAAGAGGCAACGTCGTTTTGCTAAGAATTCACCCGGGAGAGAGGCAACGTCGTTTTGCTAAGAATTCGTCCGTGAGAGAGGCAACGTCGTTTTGCTAAGAATTCACCCGGGAGAGAGGCAACGTCGTTTTGCTAAGAATTCACCTGGGAGAGAGCCAAAGTCGTTTTGCTCAGAATTCACCCGGGAGAGAGGCAACGTCGTTTTGCTAAGAATTCACTCGGGAGAGAGGCAACGTCGTTTTGCTAATAATTCGCCCGTGAGAGAGGCAACGTCGTCGCATGTTAAGAATTCGCCCGTGTGTGAGGCAAGGTCGTTTGTTAAGGGTAAGTAAGTTTATTATAATAAGAAACTGTATCTGAATTAAAGTAACGTCGCTCACCTATTTAACAGTCGGCTCGTAATTAGGTGAAAGTGAATTGTGGCATGCACTCAACTAAAACAGTGTAATTGAAAGTACTTGTGAGTAAGTGTTAAAGAGCATCAGTCAGCAGTATAAAGTGTATAACCAGGTGCTTGTCTTCAAAACTCCTTTAGAATAAACAGCAGTAAAAGGTTACAAGTGTTTTCTTAACAATTACAAGATCACTCCTACAACTCCTCCCACTAGCCAAATCCACGCCTGGGAGAGTCAATGTTCATGCCAGACTGAGCAACGCCGTGGCAACTCATCCCAGAAGAGCTTCAGTACCAGGTACGTGAGTGTAGTGGAGTGGATTGGAAGTGACACTTAGTTACGCTGCACACAAGCACCCAAAGGGAGGCGTAAAATCAACAAACTAAAATGCTCCCGAATATGGATTACAACGTGCACCTCTAACAAAACATCTAAATCTCCGCTGCATGTACCTCTGAATCCAAAAAAGTATTTTTAGAAAAAAAGTCCGTGTGTCTCTCTGTGGCCAGCATAGCTCAAAAACAAAGTGTCCGTTAAATACCAAACTGGGTATTTAAGGTTAATATATTCCAAGGATGCGACACGAAGATTTTCAAGAAAATCCTCCCACCACACCAACCACCCTTGATATTCTTCAAAAATGGCTCCTCGATTTTAATTAAAATCACTTATATTTAAGATATATACATATCAAATAAATTGTATATCTGAATTTTCTGGGAATGTCCTCTAAAGAGCTTTTTATTCTGGATGATTTTTATTGAAATTTTGTGTAACTGGTAGACAAAAACGCACTACACAAAAACAAAATGTAGATCGCGATAAAAACCATTTTTTTCGTGGAGTTGGTCGTTTTTGAGATATTCCTTGTTATTAGCTTCAGATTTAAAAAATTTACAATTTTCCCATACAGAAATTTGTCAACTCGTGTCCATACAAACAAAGGAACTTCAGTCACATAGCAACCAGCTTTTGACTATCACTTTAATCTATGGTACTCCCTTATTTCGCCTCTACTTACAAAGAAGCTAGTAATAAGACTATTTCTGCTAATTTTTACTTTTTCTACACGTACTATGTACATAGTGTAATAGAGACGGTATTGTAATGCACCCAAAAATTCAATACCGAGAGTTCACTGCAAATACATGTTTTGGGTGCACCCGAATCCAAAAAAAGCATTTTTAGAAAAAGGTCCCTGTGTGTGTGCATGTGTGCGCCCGCGCCTGTGGACAGTATAGCTCAAAAACGAAAAGATCGTTGTATACCAAACTTGGTTTCTAAGTTTGGTATCTTCTAAGGATGCGACACGAATATTTTCAAGGAAATCCCCCCACCCCAAACTACCCTTTACATGGCAAAAGTTACGAAAATTTTGATTTTTCTCAAAAATGGCTGTAACGATTTTAATTAAAATCTCTTATATTTAAGTTAGTAAGATGTATAGCTTCAAGAGCCTCTACAGACCTCTTTATTCTGGATGATTTTATAGAATTTTGCATAACTGGTTAACCGTAAGAGATAGATAAAAACTTACTACACAAAAAATATAGATCTCGATAAAACACAATTTATGCTTTACACATTTTTTTCGTGGAGTTAACCGTTTTCGAACTATTCCTTGTAGTTGATTTCAGTTTTAAAATACTTCAACTTTTCTCTTGTTTAATTAATGTACAGTTTATGACGAGTCTATCTCTACAGTGTATGGCAACAGACAATAAATATACCAACTTACCTACCTAACCTAACCTAACCTAACTTAACCTAACCTACCATTCAATAATTTGTCAACCCTTGGCCACCCAAAGTACGGAGTTCAATCCCATAGCAACCACATTTTAAAACACATAGTGTATTTCCCTTATTTCTTTTCTACTTATAAGGAACTAGGTAATAAGACCGTTTCTGCTAATTTTATCTTGATTAGCATGAAGTACATAGAAGAATAAGCTAATTAAAACTAATTTGTTACAAGGATGTAGAGAAAGTCATGTGAATGGGTCACATCAGATTTTTATGGAATGTATTGTTGAAGAATGGGTAGTTAGTCTTATGAATTTTAACAAAGAAATACGGAAATGGTTCCAATTTGGTGTTGGAAGGCGAAGGAATCCTCTGCAATCTGCTGTAAGCGAAATTTTGTGTTGGCTCTATCAATTCTTCGCTGATAAACTAGAAGCATTGAAACAATATCCGTTACTCAGGTCGTGGAAAGAACGGCCGCAGTCAAATTCTACGAAACCCTTATGTATGCGTATATACTGTCGCCATGACAAACTGTGTTTGAAGGAATTGCAGGCTGAACTAGAGTATTATCAAGGGAGTCGGTCAGATAGCATGGAAGTGCTACAGCAATTTAAAGTTACCAGTCTCTCTCTCTCTCTCTCTCTCTCTCTCTCTCTCTCTCTCTCTTTCTCTCTCTCTCTCTCTCTCTCTCTCCCTAAATCTGATAAACCAGCCGGACTCTAATGATAAACAACATTTAAACTATTTGAATAATGTAATATTGTTATAGCTAAAACTACTTAATATTTTTGTGCTACTTTATTTAAAGCTTCTTTTGCATGAAAATGTTAGTTATGGATGAATACATTTCTTTGATTCGCTATATTATTTTTATTTTCTCTATGCGCACTATGTACATAGTGTATAGAGAAGGTATTGCACTCCACCCAAAATTCGATACCGAGATTTCACTGGAAACATATGTTTAGGGTCCCCTGTATCCATAAAAAGCATTTTCAGAAAAAGGTCCGTGTGTGTGTGTGTCCGTGTGTCTGTGAACACGATAACTCAAAAACGAAAAATCAGTAAAATATCAAACTTGGTATTTAAGTTTAGTATCCACCAGGGATGCGACACTAAGATTTTGATAAAAATCCCCCCACCCTAAACTACCCTTTACATGGAACTTTTTTCGAAAATTTTGATTTTCTAAGAAATAGCTAACGATTTTGATTAAATATTGCATATTAAAGATATTTACCTAACAAATAAAATGTATATCTTAAATTTTCTGGGAATAGCCTCTGAACACTACTTTATTCTGGAAGAATTTTACGTAATTTTGCATAACGGCTAAACCGTAAGAGATAGACAAAAACTTACCACACAAAAAGTGTAGAGCACGTTAAAACACAGAATTTGTATTATACACATTTTTCTCGTGGAGTTGATCGTTTTTTAGTTATTTCTTTTTTTTTTTTATTTCATCTTTAAAAAAATATGTTTCTCTCAAACAGGAATTTGTCAACTCCTGCCCATAACAAACAAAGGAGATTCAGTCAAATAGAAACCAGCTTTTGACTATCACTTTAACGTATGGTACTCCCTTATTTACCTTCTACTTAAAGCAAGCAAGTATTTCTGCTAATTTCTTCTCGATTAGCATTCAGGAAATAGATGCATAAGCTTTTTAACAATATTTTGTTGCAGAGCTATAGAGAAAGTCATGTGAATGGAACACATAAGATTTTTTAATTTGCGTATTTTGAGAAAAATTACTTTGAAATTGAATTGAAATATTAAAAGTACTTTTAGCAGTATGTTTTAATTATTTAATCTTTAACTGCATGCTCCATGGTTTGTGTAACCATTTTTTAAATATGCATAAAGGAAAATACTTTATTTTTATGTTAATATGAGTACCAACTTTTAGGTAAATTATTCAACAGAAAAATCTATTTGCGAAAGAAATTACTTAACTATTTCGCTTTCATGAAATATTTCATTTAATAGTGTTATTTGGTTAAAATCTTTTGGCACAATAGATAATGAATGAATTAGTGAAACGAAGGACCTAATATTGCCATGATGACTAAACAAGGGTTAAATTTGATGTTTTCCATTAACATAACTTTCTCTACTTATTTTGCAATTAATTATTCATACCACATCTAATCTTTTATGCACTTCATTTTTCTTGAAACATAAAAATAACCACATATTGTCTCACGGCATAAACGTGAACAGAAATGGAGTTTATACTTATTTCCTTGTAGGTACAACGGAAATAATGAAATAAATAAAGATAAATGATAGTCAAGTATTTCAAAAACTGTTCACTATGTTTACACTTTAACATTTCCTTTTGCATGAAAAAGGAGTGGAAAAAGTAGGACTACTTGCCATAAGTTGTGCAAACTTAAACCAATAACAATTTGTATATTGGAAATGCGTAACTCCATAAAACAGAGCCTGTTATAAATTATGTGTTTTAATAAAATCTACTTTTGAGAGGGGTAATTTAACGTCCTTTGAGTATGAGCCCAGGGTCCACATTCGTCTTCTCAGCACAAGGGTAAACGACAAAAAAAGAGATTATGAAAAGCAGACATTTTACCACTACATTTTCGTGTAGTAAAATGTTTCTATCTCATGCGGTTTACCAGTTTTTCAGAAGTCATCCATAAGTCTTCAGAGGCTATTCTCAGAGGATTTTATTTATCATGCAATATCTTAAACATGTGATATTTTAAACAAAATCATTTTACATTTTTTAGCAAATCATAATCTTTGAAATTGTTTCACATAAAGGTTAGTTTGGGGTGGGGATTTTCTTCATAATCTTCGCACTGAACTTAAATATCAAACACTCCCTTAAACACACACACCCACACACTCACGCAGACGAACTGACACGAAGGACCGTTTACTGTTTTTATTCAGGTATCCTCAAAACAGATATTTCCGGTTAAATATCGTTACCGAATTTCTGGGAGGATACAATTCTGTACCTAATATGTATACTGTACATGGTAGAGATAGAAAAACAGTGAAAACTACAGTCTAAAACCGGCACTCGAGTCCAGGCTCGAAGACTGAAGGGTAAAACTCATATGGCTACGCTACTCGTTGGATTATTTTTAACACGGACAGAACCCCGGAGCGCCTATTAGCATCAGCTTGTACGTCTCTTTACATGAAAGTAATTATGAGTCGTTACTCACCTGCAACTGAAATGGATTTGAATGTAATATTTCAAATTTGCTTGAAATAGCTAATAAAAACTAATATTGCTCACAGGAGAAAAATGTTAACATTTCGTGTTTGCCAAGCTATGCATTACATTAAAATTGTAACAAAATACATGTTCTTTCTTATTATTAATACTTAACGTTGAATTATTTTCGTTAATTATTATGCTAAATTAGATCGTGATGTATTTTACACATATGAAGTGTAATACTATGTCCTTTTACTTTCTCTACACGTACTATGTACATAGTGTATAGAGAAGGTATTGCACTCCACCCATAAGTTCCATACTGAGATTTCACCAGAAATATGCGTTTTAGGGTCCCCTGAATCCAAAAGAAAAAAAAAGGCATTTTTAGAAAAAGATCAGTGTGTGTGTGTGTATGTTTTTTTTAGCGTGTGTCCGTGTGTCTGTGAATACGACAACTCAAAAACGAAAATTCAGTAAAATACTAAACTTGGTTCTTTATTTCAGTATCTTCCTTGGATGCGACACGAAGCTTTTGAGAAACCCTCGCACCACCGAAAAGTACTCCTTACGTGGAAGAAAATTGAAAACATTTTATTTTCTCAAAAATGGCTCTACCGATTTAGATTAAAATGCCGCATATTACAGATATTTACTTGACAAATAAAGTGCATATCTTACATTTTCTGGTAATAGCCTCTAAAGATCTCTTTATTCTGGATACATTCTTCCGAATTTGGCATAACTGGTAAACCGTAAGAGATAGATGAAAAGTTACTGCATAAATAATGTGGATCTCTTTAAAACACAAAGTTTATTCTAGATACTTTTTTCGTGGAATTGACCATTTCTGAGATATTTCAAGTTATTTGTTTCAGATTTGGAAATATTTAGTTTTCTCACACTTTTCTCCTGGTCGTGCATAGAAACGGATTGCAACCGCATGGCAAGCAGCTTTTAAAAGATATGACTATCACTTTAGCCTAGTACCTATATTCCCTTATTTTCTTTCTACTTACAAGGAAGCAGATAAATAAGTCAAATTCTGCTAATGTTAATCTCTATTATCATATAGTATATAGAAGAATAATGTACCACACTGATGTAGAGTAAGCCATGTGAATGGGACACCTCAGATTTTACTTTATTTAAATAAAAGTATTACTTTAAGCATTCATTTAATTAATAAAATAATTCGAAAAAACAAAAACAAAAAAAAAACGGGAAGATATGCGCCGTATTAGAATTTTATTAAAATGTTTAGTAGTATCTGTAATTTATTTTGATATTGCACTAAACATTTATAAATACCGGTTGCTTTAGCTGGAGTTTGCAAAAGTTGTTTTCATCTGTCCAATAGTAATTGCAATGTACATAGCGTATAGAGAATGTATTGCACTCCACCAAAAAACTCGATACCGAGATTTCACCGGAAATATATGTTTTAGGGTCTCCTGTATCCAAAAAAAAGTATTTTCAGAAAAAGGTCCGTGTGTGTGTGTCTGTGAACTTGGTATTTAAGTTTAGTATCTTCCAGGGGTGCGACATGAAGGTCTTGAGAAAAATCCCCCCACCCCAAACTACCCTTTACATGGAACTTTTTACGAAAAGTTCGATTTTCTCAAAAATGGCTCTAACGATTTTGATTAAAATATCATATATTAAAGACATTTACCTAACAAATGAAATGTATATCTTGAATTTTCTGGAAACAGCCTCTGACGAGTAGTTTATTCTGGATGAATTTTACGGAATTTTGAATAACTGCTAAACCATAAGAGATGGACAAAAACTTACTACACAAAAAATGTAGAGCACGTTAAAACACACAATTTATGTTATATACATTTTTTTCGTGGAGTTGATCGTTTTTGAGACATTCCTTGTTTTTGGTTTCCGCTATGAAAAACTTACACTTTTCTCATACAGGAATTTGTCAACTGCTGTCCATACAAACAAAGGAACTTCAGTGACATAGTAACCAGCTTTTGATTATCACTTTAACCTATGGTACTCCCTATTTCGCTTCTACTTATAAGGAAGCAAGTAATATGGCTATTTCTGCTAATTTTATACTGATTAGCATGTAGTAAATAGAAGAGTAAGCTTTTTAAGAATAATTTGTTGCTGAGGTATAGAGAAAGTCATGTGAATGGAACACATCAGATTTTTACTTTCTCCATACGCACTATGTACATAGTGTATAGAGAAAGTATTCCACTCCACCAAAATATTCGATACCGAGATTTCACCGGAAATATATGTTTTAGGGTCCCCAATATCCAAAAAAAAGCATTTTCACAAAAAGGTTCGTGTGTGTGTGTGTGTGTGTGTGTGTGTGTGTGTGTGTGTGTGTCCGTGTGTCTGTGAACGCGATAACTCATAAACGAAAAGTCGGTAAAATACCAATCTTGGTATTTAAGTTTAA
Organism: Hymenopus coronatus; assembly: GCA_030762935.1. NCBI lineage: Eukaryota > Metazoa > Arthropoda > Insecta > Mantodea > Hymenopodidae > Hymenopus > Hymenopus coronatus. The sequence goes on along the minus strand of CM060881.1, from coordinate 173,058,275 downwards.
TTTGAACTCACGACCTTTTGAATGTGAGGCAGACACGCTACCACCACACTACCCAGGCGGGCGAATCCTTCTTTGATTTAATGGATGTAACTATCATCTGTGTCTAGATTTCTTGGTTCTCATAAATCGAAGACACAGAGAGATATTTCTTCGTTCATTAAATGTGTAGCTTTATCACTTTCTGAAGTCTCTATGCTTGTATTATTTTCAATAAATTTTAATGAGCAATTATTATGACGTCACTGCCTCGAGCCTCAGTTGTTAGTGCGTAATTTTATTACATATTTATTTGAAAATGTTTGAGTGAATTTTCTTATGTGTATTGGTGATTATGTTATTCAGTTTGTAACTTGCGGAGCGCTTCGAAGATATTTGCATGTAATTTACAGATCCAGGAACCTGAACCAACTGCTTGCGTTGCTCTTACGGCTGCATTGTGAATGATTTTCCCTTGCGCATGCGCTTATGCCACGTTTCGTCTGCGCTTGCATCTCATTGTGAATGTAGCTTAAATCTTTCTGCATTAGCAAAACAAGTGACCGTGGATAAATATAACAATAGATTCCTGCATCGTATTTCCCACAATAAAATGTAAGCTTGTTTCCCAGGAATAAAAATCTGATGTGTTCCATTCACATCAATTTCTCTACATCTCTGCAACACATTATTGTTAAAATTGCTCCTTGTAAGTAAAAGTAGATGATAAGTAAGGGAGTACCATAGGTTAATGTGATAGTCAAAAGCTAGTTGCCATGTGACTGAAGTTCCTTTCTTTGTATGGACAGCAGTTGACAAATTCCCCTATGAGAAAAGTATAATTATTTTAAAACTGAAACCAAATAATAAGGAATATATAAAATACGATCAACTTCAGGAAAAAATGTATACAACATAAATTGTTTTTTTTTTTTTTGTATCTCTTACGATTTACCAGTTATTCAAAATTCCGGAATAAACTTGTCCTCAGAGGTAATTCTCAGAAAATTAAAGATATACATTTTACTTGTCATGTAAATAGGTTGAATATGTGATACTTTATCAAAATCGTAATAGCCATTTTTGAGAAAAACAAACTTTTTGAAATTTTTTCCATGTAAAGGGTAGTTGGGGTTGGGGGGATTTTTTTTTTTTTTTGAAAAATCATCGTTTCTCATTCTTGGAAGATGCTGAACTTAAATACCAAGTTTGGTATTTAATGGACTTATCGTCTTTTGAGCTATGCTACTCACAGACACACACACACAAACACAAAAAACACACATTGACAGACAGACATAGGCACGGACGTTTTTCTAAAACTGTTTTTTTTATTCGGGGGGTCTCAAAACATATATTTCTGGTGAAATCTCGGTATTGAAATTTTGAGTGCAATACAATACCTTCTATATACACTATGTACATAGTACGCGTAGAGAAAGTAAAATTTAAATCACAAATACAGAAGCTATAAACTGAAATACTATACATAGCGATCCTTGCTAATAAAATGAGAAAACAAAGGCAAAGGCGCGAGCAGAAATAAGAATCGCGTACTTCGCACTCGCTTATAGTGGTTGTGGTATCCGGACCCCAAAGTGAGAGCGTTTCTATTTCTCTTGGTCATCGTAATTCCCGCCAGTCTTTTTCTCTTGGGTTTGTTTAATCTGCAGCAGCCCTAACTGGAATAACACTGGCATCTGTTTTATTTAAAATGCGAGAGTAAAGTTGGAGTCTTCGTCCAGAAGGTGTTGATTTATTTTCCAAGCAGTGGTGCAGAAATAATTAAATGTGTCCGAAGGCATATTTCTTATGAATTAACCCATAATAATATGAAATGTATAGTTGAGCTTTATGGTATTAATTTAAAAATAACTCATTTGTATTAATTGAAGACAAACTACATTGTCTAGAAGAAATCCTATGAAATCACTATGAAACTATTTTTACTTTCTCTACACGTACTATGTATATAGTGCACAGAGAAGGTATTGCATTCCACACAAAAATTAAATACCGTGATTTCGACGGAAATAGACGTTTTAGGATCCCTTAAATATTCTCATAAATGGCTCTAACGATTTTAATTAAAATTTACCTGACAAATAAAAAATATATATCTTGAATTTTCTTGGAATAGCCTCTGAAGACTATTTTATTCTGGATGAATATTACTGAATTTTGCATAACTGGTAATCCATAAGAGACCAAATCTTTGTACACAAAATACGTAGATCTCGTTGAAAGACACTGTTTATGTCATATAAAATGTTACTTTCTCTACCTGTACTATGTACATAGTGTATAGAGAAGGTATTGCATTCCACCCAAAAATTCGATACAGAGATTTCACCGGAAATACATGTTTTGGGTCCCCCCGATTCCAAAAAAGGCATTTTTTGATAAAGGTACGTGTGTATGTGGGTGTGTGTGCATGTTTGTGTTTGTGGACAACATATCTCAAAAACGAAAAGATCGTTGAATACCAAACTTGGTATTTAAGTTTGGTATGTTCCAAGGATGCGAGGCAAAGATTTTCATGAAAATGCCTCCACTCCCAACTATCTTTTACATGGAAGTTTTTTCGAAAATTTTGGTTTTCTAAAAATTAGCTCTAACGATTTTGGTTAAAACATCCTATATTAAGGATATTTACCTGACAAATAAAATGCATATCCTGAGTTTTCTGGGAATAGCCTCTGAAGACTACTTTATTCTGGATGAATTTTACGGAATTTTTCATAACTGCTAAACCGTAAGTGATGGATAGAAACTTGCTACACAAAAAATTTAGAGCTCGTTAATACACACAATTTATGTTATATACATTTGTTTCCTGCAATGGATCGTTTTTGAGATATACTCTTGTTATTGCTTTCAGCTGTAAAAACATACTTTTTACTTTCTCTATACTACTATGTACATAGTATATAGGGAAGGTATTGTAATGCACCCAAAAATTCGATACAGAGATTTAACCCGAAATACATGTTTTGAGACCTCATGAATAAAAAAAAAACATTTTTAGAAAAATGTCCCTGCGTGTGTCAGTCTGTCTGTCTGTCTGTGTTTGTTTTATGTGTGTGTGTCTGTGGGCAGCATAGCTCAAAAAACGAAAATTCCGTAATAAAACAAACTTGGTATTTAGGTTTTGTATCTTCCAAGGATGCGACACGACGATTTTTATGAAAATTCCCCCATCCCCAACTACCCTTTACATGAAACTTTTTTCGAATATTTTGATTTTCTAAAAAATGACTCTAATGGTTTGATTAAAATTTCGTATATTAAAGATATTTACCTGACAAATAAAATATATATCTTGAATATTCTGGGAATATCCTCTGAAGGAATATCTCTTAGACGATCAACTCCGCAAAAGAAATGCATATAACGCAAATTGTGTGTTTTAGCGAGCTCTACATTTTTTGTGTGGTGTTTTTTTTCTTGTTCTGCTATCTTTTACGGTTTAGCAGATATGCAAGCTTCCGTAAAATTAATCCACAGTAAACATGTCTTCAGGGCTATTCTAGAAAATTGAGGATATACATTTTATTTGTCACATAAATATCTTAAACAAAAAAGAATTTAATGAAAACCGTTATAGCCATTTTTGAGAAAATGAAAATATTCGAATTTTTTCCCTGTAAAGGGCAGTTTGGTGTGAGGGAATTTTTCTCAAAATCTTCGTGGGACCTCCCTGGCATATACTAAACTTAAATGACAAGTTTGGTATTTTACCGACTTTTCGTTTTTGAGTTATGGTGTTCACAGGCACACTGACACATGGACATACACCCGGACCTTTTTCTGAAAATACTTTTTTGGATACAGGGAACCCTAAAACATATATTTCCGGTGAAATCTCGGTATCGAATTTTTGTGTGGAATGCAATACCTTCTCTATACACTATCTACATAGTACGTGTAGAGAAAGTAAAAAACAGTTGAATGCCGAACTTGAAATTTAAGCTCAGCATTTACCAAGGATGTGGCACGAAGATTTTCAAGACGAAATCATGAAGAATCATGACCATTTCCCACTGCAAAGTACATGAAACATGTTTTGTTAATTTTGTTACGCTCAAAATGACTTTAATCATTATAATTAAAATATACTCAGTTTAAGATAACTTTCTGCTAAACGAAATATTCACATATATCTTGAATATTCTGAATAAAGCCTCTAAAGTCCTGTTCAATCCAGATGAATTTTGTATAAGTGTTAAACCGTGAGACATAGAGAAAATCTTTCTAAATGCAGATCTTGTTAAAACACACAACATATGTACAACACATTTTTTTAACTGTTTTGTTTTTCATTTTCATTTTTGAGTTAACTGTTTCCGAGATATTCCGTTTCTGCTTCAATTTTAAGCTATTTATACATCTTTATAATGGAAAATCCTGATTTATTTTTTCACCTGCTGAAGTAAAGAGATCGGAATGCCATGTATCACATAGCAACCAGACTTTGGAAGATTTGATTATCGCTTTAGCCTTGTCCCTATTCCCGCTCATCTACTAGGAATTAAATACAAATATATCTGTAAACGTTTACATCGTTATATGAAGTAGGTAGAAAAATAAGCTGCCTTAAAAATAGTTTGATGCATAATAGGTAGTAAAAGTCATATGAATGTAACAGATCAAGTGTTTCTTTGTTATAGGTACATTTATACGTTGCGTGGTCATATGCGTTTTTTCGTGGAATTGAACATTTCTGAGATATTCCTTGTTATATTTTTCAGATTTAAAATAGATGCTTGGAACTTTTCTATCAGAAGGTTGTAAGCTTGTGAAACGGGTTTCAACCACATGGAAACCATTTTTTAAAACATTTGACTATCACTTTAGACTGGTGTATTCCCTTGTTTTCCTTCTACTTACAGGGAAGCAAGTAATTAAGAAAATATCCAGCGCTGTAGAGAATGTCTTGTGAATAGAACACATAAGATATATATATATATATAGTAAACACACCCCTTACTTAGTGATCGAACAGTAATCATTGTTAAAGAAATATATGTATTGGATAGGTAGAATCAGACTGAAAAATTCAATACCATAGCCGGGATTTGAACCATGGATCTCCCGGTCTCTAGCCGGTTACTCTGCCACTGAGCTACCAATTCAACATGCCGGCATAGCATTGAATTTCTCAACTGACTCACATGTTTCCCGGTAAACCACAAGGTGATCTCAAATTATTTTGAGATGACAACCCCAATGGCGACTTACAATACTTTAAGTCCCAGGATTCATAGTATAGCCAACTATTATGGTCATTTGGTATTGGTTTTTAATTGTTTTTTCACACAAGCTGTGTGTAGGACAGGAGTTGAATAGGTAGAGTCGGACTGAAACTAACCAACTCCTGTCCTACACACGGCTTGTGTGAAAAAACAATTAAAAACCTATACCAAATATAGGTATTACTTAAATAATACCGTATAAACGGTATAAGTGCAGGGTGCTCTAGAATTCTCTATGCCGATGCCCCAGCTACCACGGCGAGGTAATTCAAGAAGTGCTTGTCAAAACTTCTGATCTCAAAAATCCTGAAAATCCTTCAAGGTGATCTCGAAAACCCAGATACACTTCAAAATCAATACTGCACGTCTATTAATTCTTGTCTTTGGGGTTAATATATTCTCCATAATAGTTCCTTCACTCTAGTCCTGTTCAGTTGGAGCCAGATATACTTCAATCTCATCCATACTACAAGGGTTGTTAGTTTGTCTTTGGGATTGATATGTGTTCGATAATAGTTCCTGCACTGAGTTATGTTCAGTTGCAGCCAGATATACTTCAATGTCAACTATCGATACTGCAAGGGCTGTTAGTTTGTCTTTGGGATTGATATGTGTTCCATAACAGTTCCTTCGCCCTGGTTGTGTTCAGTTGGAGCCAGATATACTTCAATGTCAACTGGCGATACTGCCAGCATTATTAGTTCTTGCCTTGAAGGCAACAGTTCCTTCGCCCTGGTTGTGTTCAGTTGGAGCCAGATATACTTCAATGTCAACTGGTGATACTGCCAGCATTATTAGTTCTTGCCTTGAAGGCAACAGTTCCTTCGCCCTGGTTGTGTTCAGTTGGAGCCAGATATACTTCAATGTCAACTGGCGATACTGCCAGCATTATTAGTTCTTGCCTTGAAGGCAACAGTTCCTTCGCCCTGGTTGTGTTCAGTTAGAGCCAGATATACTTCAATGTCAACATGCGATACTGCCAGCATTATTAGTTCTTGCCTTGAAGGCAACAGTTCCTTCGCCCTGGTTGTGTTCAGTTGGAGCCAGGTATACTTCAATGTCAACTGGCGATACTGCCAGCATTATTAGTTCTTGCCTTGAAGGCAACAGTTCCTTCGCCCTGGTTGTGTTCAGTTGGAGCCAGGTATACTTCAATGTCAACTGGCGATACTGCCAGCACTATTAGTTCTTGCCTTGAAGGCAACAGTTGCTTCGCCCTGGTTGTGTTCAGTTGGAGCCAGATATACTTCAATGTCAATTGGCGATACTGCCAGCATTATTAGTTCTTGCCTTGAAGGCAACAGTTCCTTCGCCCTGGTTGTGTTCAGTTGGAGCCAGATATACTTCAATGTCAATTGGCGATACTGCCAGCATTATTAGTTCTTGCCTTGAAGGCAACAGTTCCTTCGCCCTGGTTGTGTTCAGTTGGAGCCAGATATACTTCAATGTCAATTGGCGATACTGCCAGCATTATTAGTTCTTGCCTTGAAGGCAACAGTTCCTTCGCCCTGGTTGTGTTCAGTTGGAGCCAGGTATACTTCAATGTCAACTGGCGATACTGCCAGCACTATTAATTCTTGCCTTGAAGGCAACAGTTCCTTCGCCCTGGTTGTGTTCAGTTGGAGCCAGATATACTTCAATGTCAACTGGCGATACTGCCAGCACTATTAGTTCTTGCCTTGAAGGCAACAGTTGCTTCGCCCTGGTTGTGTTCAGTTGGAGCCAGGTATACTTCAATGTCAACTGGCGATACTGCCAGCACTATTAGTTCTTGCCTTGAAGGCAACAGTTCCTTCGCCCTGGTTGTGTTCAGTTGGAGCCAGATATACTTCAATGTCAACTGGCGATACTGCCAGCACTATTAGTTCTTGCCTTGAAGGCAACAGTTGCTTCGCCCTGGTTGTGTTCAGTTGGAGCCAGGTATACTTCAATGTCAACTGGCGATACTGCCAGCACTATTAGTTCTTGCCTTGAAGGCAACAGTTGCTTCGCCCTGGTTGTGTTCAGTTGGAGCCAGGTATACTTCAATGTCAACTGGCGATACTGCCAGTACTATTAGTTCTTGCCTTGAAGGCAACAGTTCCTTCGCCCTGGTTGTGTTCAGTTGGAGCCAGATATACTTCAATGTCAATTGGCGATACTGCCAGCATTATTAGTTCTTGCCTTGAAGGCAACAGTTCCTTCGCCCTGGTTGTGTTCAGTTGGAGCCAGATATACTTCAATGTCAATTGGCGATACTGCCAGCATTATTAGTTCTTGCCTTGAAGGCAACAGTTCCTTCGCCCTGGTTGTGTTCAGTTGGAGCCAGGTATACTTCAATGTCAACTGGCGATACTGCCAGCACTATTAATTCTTGCCTTGAAGGCAACAGTTCCTTCGCCCTGGTTGTGTTCAGTTGGAGCCAGATATACTTCAATGTCAACTGGCGATACTGCCAGCACTATTAGTTCTTGCCTTGAAGGCAACAGTTGCTTCGCCCTGGTTGTGTTCAGTTGGAGCCAGGTATACTTCAATGTCAACTGGCGATACTGCCAGCACTATTAGTTCTTGCCTTGAAGGCAACAGTTCCTTCGCCCTGGTTGTGTTCAGTTGGAGCCAGATATACTTCAATGTCAACTGGCGATACTGCCAGCACTATTAGTTCTTGCCTTGAAGGCAACAGTTGCTTCGCCCTGGTTGTGTTCAGTTGGAGCCAGGTATACTTCAATGTCAACTGGCGATACTGCCAGCACTATTAGTTCTTGCCTTGAAGGCAACAGTTGCTTCGCCCTGGTTGTGTTCAGTTGGAGCCAGGTATACTTCAATGTCAACTGGCGATACTGCCAGTACTATTAGTTCTTGCCTTGAAGGCAACAGTTCCTTCGCCCTGGTTGTGTTCAGTTGGAGCCAGATATACTTCAATGTCAATTGGCGATACTGCCAGCATTATTAGTTCTTGCCTTGAAGGCAACAGTTCCTTCGCCCTGGTTGTGTTCAGTTGGAGCCAGGTATACTTCAATGTCAACTGGCGATACTGCCAGCACTATTAATTCTTGCCTTGAAGGCAACAGTTCCTTCGCCCTGGTTGTGTTCAGTTGGAGCCAGATATACTTCAATGTCAACTGGCGATACTGCCAGCACTATTAGTTCTTGCCTTGAAGGCAACAGTTGCTTCGCCCTGGTTGTGTTCAGTTGGAGCCAGGTATACTTCAATGTCAACTGGCGATACTGCCAGCACTATTAGTTCTTGCCTTGAAGGCAACAGTTGCTTCGCCCTGGTTGTGTTCAGTTGGAGCCAGGTATACTTCAATGTCAACTGGCGATACTGCCAGCACTATTAGTTCTTGCCTTGAAGGCAACAGTTGCTTCGCCCTGGTTGTGTTCAGTTGGAGCCAGGTATACTTCAATGTCAACTGGCGATACTGCCAGCACTATTAGTTCTTGCCTTGAAGGCAACAGTTCCTTCGCCCTGGTTGTGTTCAGGCAGTTATTTGGGGTCTGTCATCACGGTTGCTCAAAGAGTAAACGCATGCGTATGGAGTTGTGCGATTAGGATTCTAGGGAATGGTTCAACTTTCCTTCTGTGGTGTACACAATGGAACTATGACAAAGTTGTCCTATAGTTAAAGATTTAAATTTTCTCGGTGTTGATTATTACAGATAACTTCGCGGGACAGCAACCGAGTTACATTTGATTCCAATGTAACTAGGTGAAGCTATCTGTAATTGTCATATGATTATTTATTGTACTTATTATGTAATGACTGAGATGTATGAAGGTTATGTGTGTTATATTCCTTCCTATTGGTGACAGCTATGAGTCTGTAGTAACCTTTAGTGAAATGTAAGAGATCCTCTATTTTCAGTTAATTACCGTTGTGTACAGTATTGCGACTCGGCTTTGCATGGATCTCAAGCTTATTTTACTTGAGAAACCCTGAAGAAGCGCACACAACATTTTTTCCATTACCAGGCTGTCCAATAATGCCGTTGAGGGACTCGTTCTACAAAAGGGAGGTTTTCCCATAGGAGACTTAATTCTGTGCCTTCTCAAAGCAAAGCCAACGTAAGGTAGGAAGATATTTTCTCTCGTCAAATACCGCGCTATTTCGTGTTCCCCTATTTTCCTGCAACTCTGGTTTATGGTCATATTTCTGTAGTTATTATTTTAATAAGTTGTATTTAGTTTTTCAGTGTTTTAAAATGGATGGGTGGTAGGAAACAAGAAATTGTAATCTAAAAAAATCAAGAACGTTGTTGAAATTTTAACGTTCAATTCGATAAATATGGATAAAAGTCCTTTATGAAAATATAATTCAAGGATTTCTTTTATTTAGGGGATGAAATTTGGAGGAAATATCTGGACAGAAAATCTTCCTCAAAGTCCACAACTTATTTCAATGTGTTAATGAGATGAACTTGCACTATTACATGATTTGCAAATTAAGTTTGTTTTCTAAGGCGTGTAATTTGGTCTGAGAGGGTATGTAAATTGGTTTACTATATAAGACATTTATAGTCGATTCGTATACTTTTTATATTAACTTTTATACATTGAAATTCGACATAACACTTAATTTAGACATGGAATAATAATAATAATAATAATAATAATAATAATAATAATAATAATAATAATAATAATGTTATTATTCAAAATATACGAGTGGAGGAACATTAATATCACCTCACATCAATTTCATCCAAAGCTTTGTGGACACTTAATATTTTCAAGTTTTTGTTCCAAATTAAAGCAGAATTTCACTGTTTACTCCACAATGCACCTGTCTAAAACGTAATAAAGTGAAGTATTTATACCAGCACAGTCTTCATGTCTTTGTATTTATTGCACTGTGTCCAGTCTCTCTCGTGAGAGTCCCCACATACAACACAAAAAGTCTCTTATGACTTTTTACTCTCACCTTTACCAAAATTGATTTTCGTTTTAACCTTGACTCTAGAGGTATTAGAGGCTCTCTCTAACATATCTTTATGAGGTGTTCCTATCAAGATCTCACCTGAAGCTAAAGTTATTTTCTTCTTCTCTTTGAAGACTCTCCTGATGTGGACATTTATTGTTCCACATTTATTATGTTAGTGTTATAACACACTCATAGAACATTCTCTCTCAGTGCAGAAGGTGATATTCATCCTCGACTTCACTTGGCAGATCGGCAGGCCTCCGAAAGCTCTTTATTGTTCTTGGAGGTTTGTTAAACTTTTATTAATGTACTTGCCCTCCGTTACAGCTTCAAGAACTTTTCTCAGATCTTCCTTATAACATTTACAGTATTGGCCCTTAGATTTGAGAGCTTCTCTTGTTGTCATCCGGAAATTTACGCAACTTGTCTAACTTTTGTTTAACTGTTAAACCGTAAGAGATGAACAAAAAGTTCTACAGAAAATGTAGATTTATTTAAAACAGACGGTATTATGACATACACCTTTTTTGTAGAGATAACCATTTTTTAGATATTCCGAGTTATTGGTTTCAGGTTTAAGCAACTTAAACTTTTCTTAAGCCTGAAGTCATCTACTTTTCGCAAAGAGAACCTAATATTAGTTGTTTCACGAAGCAACCAGTTTTTAAAATACTTTACAATCTCTTAAGTCTGCTTTCGTTATTTCCGTTTTACTTGAAATATTCAAGAAATATGTTAAAGTTATCATGATTGGCATTATGAAGATCAGAAGAAGAATATTTTGTAAGAAAACTGTGTTTATGGAATAGCTAGAGAAAGTGATATGAATGGAACACATCAGTTATTTATAATTATTAAATTAATTTCTGAATTTACGTTCCCTTTTTATTATAAGTACAGTTTTTATTAAAAATTGTTTTACCAGAGAAAATAATCTAAGAAACGAGATTTTTCCAGCAAAAATTTAAACTCTACTAATTCAACATTAAATCAATAACAAATGACCATAACAGTTGGCTATACTATGAATTCTGGAACATAAAGTACTTACAACATTGTAAGTCGCCATTGGGGTTGTCATCTCAAAATACTCGTAATTTGAGATCACCTTGTGGTTTACTGGGAAACATGCGAGTCAGTTGAGAAATTCAATGCTATGTCAGTATATTGACATGGTAGCTCAGTGGTAGAGCAACCGGCAGAGACCGGGAGATCCGTGGTTCAAATCCCAGCTATGACATTGAATTTTTAGTCTGACTCTACCTATCCATCGAAACTAGACTGTTGTTTAAGTTTATACGAATCCAAGTTGAGTATAGAATATATTATTGTCAAATTAAGCACACTGTTTAATTCACTTCCCAATTTGATATCTTAGGCGCCTATAACGTTAATGTTTCGCGGTTGTGCTGCTCCAAGAGAAGACCGGACATTTCTGAATGGGGTGTATTCCCAGACGCATAATCAATGGCGATATGAAATAAAAGCACATCCCTCAGGGACTACAATTGTTACTGAAAACATTTTCATGTTTAATGAACTGGCGTCCGATGGGGAAAACATTGATTTTACTATCCGTGCTTTCCAAATATGACACGGGCTCGTCTGTCTGGAGAATGCCGCGCCATGGACATGGGAAAGGCATTAACTCTGCTACCTTTTCAACATAAATCCTTACTCTCGGCAGCTTTTACAAATAATAAACTGCATTATGTTGGGTTCCTGTTCTCAATGGTAGAATTTCTTGCAATAGAGCAACACTAGAAATAGTAATAATAAATTAGTCTTTTCCCTCCACTACCCCCAGTGAAGCTAAATAGACAAACTTCGCAACTTTAGTGCGAAAAAGTGCCACTTGGAAAATCCGTCAGCTTAACTGCTATTTGAGAGATAACCAAGAGATTACCATTTCACTATATAATCATAAGAATAAGAGGAAGGAAGAACAGAAGGAAGAGGAGGAAATAAGAAGACGAGGAAGGAATAAGAAGAAGAAAGAAGAGGAGGAAGGAAAAAGAGGAAGAAGAAGAGGTGCAAGAGGAGGAGTGAATAAGAAGAGGAAAGAAGAAGAGAAAGAGAGGAGAAGGAGGAGGAAGAAAATCAAGAAGAGGAGGAGGAAGGAAGAAGAGGAGGAAGGAAGAAGAGGAGGAGTAACGAAGAAGAATAGGAACAACTACAAATATGGATTTAAATTCCACTCAAATAAAGCACAACAACATATATTTGATATTAGAAAATATTATGCATTCCATGATTTACCTCGCTGTAACAAAATATTCTTACAAAATCTTATTCGTCTATCTACATTGGGCCAATCTGAATAAACATTATCAGAAATTGTTTTATTACTTAGTTCTGTATAAGTATAGAATGGAAATGCGGGAATACAGTATGCTAAAGCGAAAGTCAAATGTTTTAAAAAACTGACCGTTATGTAATGGAAGTTCAGTTCTATTTGCATGCAAGGATTGACAAATTCTCGCATGATAAAATGTTAGCACATTTTTACTTTCTCTATACGAACTATGTACATAGTGTATAGAGAAGAATGCATTGCACCCAAAAATTCGATTTCGAGATTTCACCGGAAATACATGTTTTGAGAGTCCCTGAATATAAAAAAGCACTGTTAGAAAAATGTCCGTGTGTGTATGTGTGCAGCATAACTCAAAAACGAAAAGGCCGTTAAAGCCCAAACTTTGATATTTAATTTTGGCATCTTTCAAGGATGCGACACGAAGATTTTCAAGAAAATCCCCCCGCCCCAAACTACCCTTTACATGGAACTTTTTTGGAAAATGTTGATTTTCTTAAAAATTGCGGTAACGATTTTAATTAAAATATCGTATATTAAAGATATTTACCTGACAAATAAAAGGTATATCTTCAATTTTCTGGGAATAGCCTCGGAAGCCTACTTTATTCTGGATAAAATCTACGGAATTTTGCATAGCTCCTAAACCGCAAGAGATAGATAAAAAGTTACTACACAAAAAATGTAGCGCATGCTAAAACACACAATTTATGATATATTTATTTTTTATCCTGGAGTTGATCGTTTTTGATATATTGCTCGTTTTTGATTTCAGCTTTGAAAAGCTTGTATTTTTCTCATACAGGAATTTTTCAAGAACCTCAGTCACATAGCAACCAGCTTTTGACTATCACTTTAACCTATGATACTCCCTTATTTCGCTTCTACTAACAAGGAAGCAAGTAATGAGACTATTTCTGCTAATTTTTTCTCGATTATCATGTAGTAAATAGAAGCATAAGCTTTTTAACAATGATCTGTTACAGAGATGTGGAGAAAGTCATGTGAATGAAACACATCAGATATTTTTTTTTCTTCGGTTCAGCGTAATATTTGACCAGCAGGTTTCAAGATGTGAACAGTTACCCATATACTCAACTCGGAGTTGGCAAAGAAGACCAAGTACGCTATGAAAGAAAGCCACTTTTGGGAATTTCCCTGTGGACTGAAGCGCTTGATTTCAGTCAAGTGCAGCGCAGTCAACACCTTCCTGTAGTTGAACCTGTTTTATGCCTACCTCGTTTCTGTGATTTAATATCGCAGTATTTTGGAAGCTTTCCTCAGACACTATGGCACATTTACAGAATAAACAGCTAACCTGGTTGCTCTCTCAAACCTCAGTCAAATATCTTGGCGTTCTACTGGACACAAAAATGACATGGAATGATCATATTAGACACATTGCTAACTCAAGGCTCATCAAACTTTATCCATTAATTAATAAGCGCTCCAAGATTGGCCTGGACTGCTCCATTCTGCTTTACAAATCTTAAATTCGACATCTTCTCACTTATGCAGCTCCTATATGGTCCACAACAAATAAAACTGGAAGTTGTACACAATAAGTTTCTCCGCAGATCTACAACTGCACTAGGTTTGTAAGAAATACGCAGCTTCAACACGAACTTCCAATAGAACACAATGTAAATGGCGTGTTATTTATGGGCTCTCTTTAACTACTGTGGTTCTCAGCGTCCCATTCTAAATTGGGCGTGAAAGGCCGCTTAATTTTGCTCAAGGGCCTCTCTATCAGGCTTGAGGTTCTTTTACGTGCCGTAAATCTACGACACGGGACCAACGGCTTTACTCCCCTTCCGAAGGAAGCCATGCTAAGAATGTTTACACCCAAAAAAATGCATCGTCCTCCACCGGGTTTGAACACGTGACCTCGGGTACATGAAGTTACACCGCTGAGGCTGACCAGAAACAGAACACTATATGAAACACCTCTCGAAAACATTCTTCAACAAATAACTGGTGCTCAAGCGTTTAACCTGCATATCAAAATTCCATCACAGAAGACTGAAAAGAAAACTACCACAACATATCTTAACTACTGACTCAGATGACTCCTGCTAATAAATATTATCATATTCACCTAGTTTCATTTTCTTAAATGTATTATTGTTATCACTTATACTTTTATTTAATTGTAACATTATTTTTGAAGTTATATTATCATTTCTGTACTAATAACCATTTATGTTTATGTTAGAGGAGCCAACATGTTCAACTTCAAATGTAAATGTATTTAATGCTTTTGTTGTCTATGGTCTGTATCGCATAAATGCTGATGAAGCAAACGCATTATGAATCGTATGGCACTATCCTGTTGGAGAAAAGTATAAGTGTTTTATAATAGAAACTAGAAAAAAAATCTCATGTTTTACATTTCCATGACTTTCTCTACATCTCTGTAACAAATTATTGTTAAAAAGCTTATGCTTCTACTTACTTCATGCTAATCAGTAAACATTAGCATAAATAGTCTTATTGCTTGCTTCCTTGTTAGTAGAAGTGAAATAAGGGAGTACCGTAGGTTAAAGTGAAAGCCAAAAGCTGGTTGCTGTGTGACTGAAGTTCCTTTGTTTAGTGGACAGGAGTTGAAAATTCCTGTAGGGGAAAAGTTTTTTTTTAAAATCTGAAACCAAAAATAATGAATATCTCAAAAACGATCAAGTCCACGAAAAAATGTATAATATATGAATTGTGTGCTACAGCGTGCTCTACATTTTTTGCGGTTTAGCAGTTATGCAAAATTTCGTAAAATTCATCCGGATTAAAGTAGTCGTCACAGGCTGTTCCCAGAAAATTAAAGATATACATTTTAATTGTCAGGTAAATATCTTAAATACACGATATTTTAATGAGAATCATTATAGTCATTTTTAAGAAAATCAAAAATTCTGAAAAAAGTTCCATGTAAAGGGGAATTGGGGTTGGGGGATATTCTTTATAATCTTGGGGTAGCATCCTTGGAAGACACCGAACTTAATTACTAAGTGTGGTATTTAACGGTCTTTTTGTTTTTGAGCTATGCTGCCCACAGACATACACGCACACACATGCACATTTTTCCAAAAATGATTTTTTCGGATTCTGAACCCACAACATGTATTTCCGGTGAAATCTCTATAGCAAATTTTTGGGTGCATTACAATACCTTCTCTATACTTTATACGTTGTACGTGTAGAGAAAGTAATAACTCGCTAATAGCTAACTCTACAAACAAATATCTTTAACACAAATTAAATGTTTTAACCAGATCTACAACCATCTGTGGAATAAGATTATACCTACTTTTTATAGTTCACCGATTATGAAACATTTGTAAAGACTAAGAAGGATTTTGTGGCTATTCCCTGAAAATTTAAGACATGCATTATATTTTTCGTGAAAATATTGTTAGAGTAATTTCTATAGAATAAAAAATTTAGAAAAATCGTATAATAAATAATAGCTTGAGGTGGAGGAATTTTCAAGAAAATCTATTTTTCGCATCCTTGAAAGATACTAATCCAGCTCTTAACCGACTTTTAATTTTGAGTTGTTCACAGCCGCGCGCGCACACACATACATTTACATGGGTAACTTTTTCCTAAAAATGGTTTATATTTTGGTGTTTTCAAAACGCGAATTTCCTGTGAAATCTTTGTATTGAATTCTTGGGTAGATTGCTTACCTTGTATACTTTTTATGTACATTGTATATACGTGTTGGAAAACATAATATTCAGAGGCTATCCCAGAAGTGCCCGACCTGACGTATAGATAGCTGTTGTTGTTTCAAACAACAATGGTAAAAAGTACCACCCTTAGAAAGTTTAAGTTTAAAGTTTGAAGATTTTACATTCTTAAGCATATGTTTGGCAGCCATCATTAGTGAATGCTCTCAGCGAATTTGTAAACATGGATAAAACTGGTCATCGTTATGTGATACAATACTTTCATTTGAAAGGTCTTAGTCCAACTAATATTAAAGCTGAGCTAGATTCTACTTTTTGGGAGTCTGCTCCTTCGTTTTCAACAGTGAAATATTGGGTAGCAGAGTTTAAGCGCGGCCGTACGAGCTGCCAAGACGAACATAGCAGTGGTCGACCAAATGAGGTTACCAGTCCAGAAATTGTAAAGACAATCCACAAACTGGTATTGGTTGAATATTGACTGAAAATGTGCGACCTAGCAGACATGCAGGCATTTCAAACAGTTCTATACATCGCATAGTGACTGAAAATTTGGATATGAGAAAATTGTGTACAAGGTGGGAGCCGCGTTTGCTCACAATAGATCCAAAACAGCGCCGTAAGAATGTTTCAATCGAGTCAATAAAGATGTTTTTGCGTAGAGTAATAACAATAGATGAAACCTGGATCCATCACTTCACACCTGAGACGAAGAAACAATCAAAACAGTGGATTGGAAGGGGAGAATCGGCTCCAAAGAAGGCGAAGACAGTTCCATCTGCAGGCAAGGCCATGGAGTCATCTTTCTGTGATATACGCGGAATAAATGTCATTGATTATCTCAAAAAATGAAAAGTAATTAATGACGAATATTATGCGAACTTTTTGCAGCGTTTGAGTGATGCAATCGAGCAAAAACGGCCGCATTTAGCGAAAAAGAAAGTTTTGTTTCATCAAGACAATGCACTAATTCACATGTCCATTATCGCCATGGCCAAAATCAATTAGTTAAGTTTGAATTGCTTCCTCTTGCACACTATTCGCCAGATATAGCCCCTGTGATTATTTTCTGTTACCAAACTTGTAGAAATGGCTTGGTGGTAGAAGATTTGCCAACAATGAAGAGGTGGAGTCTGCAGTTGATGTCTATTTTGCAGATCTCAATAGTTCTCACTATAAACAGGGTATCGAAGCTATGGAACATTGCTGGGAAAAGTGTATCGAGCTGAAAGGAGACTGTGTAGAGAAAAAAAGATGTTTTTCCCCAAAATGTTAGGTCGGGTACTTCTGAGACAGACCTAATATATATGTCGGTTGCTCATCTGATACCATAGTAAGTACGTTAACTAGGTTCTAATATTGCTTCTTCGTCTTGGTGAAGTATATAAAGCGAGAAGTCGCTTCACGCTGGCGGCCCATTTCCGTAGTTCCAGGTTGAGTGCCAAGTTTTATAGGCTATGTCTCGCCAGAATTGAGTCAGGTGCTTCTATTTGTCGAGGTATGCTGCTCATCGATAAATCATTCTCTAACAGCGCTTCCTTTGCCCACCACAATACAAATTCACATTTGGCGTTTCCTTCCGGCTTCTCTTTGCACTTGCTGGCGTTTGTATTCATATCGGTTCCAAAACCTTGACTGAGGTAGCCTCTGGCTTTCTTCAGTTTACTTCTGTTCTATATCGGAATAACTTACCATCCTCTTAAAAAGAACACAGCACTCTTTTGTAAGTCATGATATCTTGGTAGAAAAATTTAACAACGATTAAGTGTTCTTTTTTACTTTCTCTACACGTACTATGTACATGTTTTGAGACACCCTGAATCAAAAAAAAAAAAAAATGTCCATGTTGTGTGTCCCTGTGTGTGTGTGTGTGTGTGTGTGTGTGTGTGTGTGTGTGTGTGTGTGTGTGACCAGTATAGCCGTTAAAAACCATAACCAAACCTGGTATTCAGGTTTGGTATCTCTTAAGGATGTGACACGAAGATTTTCAACAAAATCCCCCCACTCCCAATTACCCTTTACATGAAACTTTTTTCGAAAATTTTTATTTCTCAAAAATTGATCTAACGATTTTGATTAAAATGTGGTATATTAAAGATATTTACCTGACAAATAAAATGTACATCTTGAATTTTCTGGGAATAGCCTCTAAAGACCTCTTTATTCTGGATGATTTTTATTAAATTTTGCATAACTGGTAAAACGTAAGAGATAGACAAAAATTACCATAGAGAAATGTAGAGCACAATAAAACACACAATTTATGTAGTATACACTTTTTCAAGGATTTGATCGTTTTTTAGTTATATCCTATTATTGGTTTCAGCTTAGAAATACATATACTTCTCTCATAAAGGAATTTGTCCACTCCTGACCATACAAATAAAGGAACTTCTGTCATATAGCAACAACCTTTTGACTATTGTTTTAATCTAGGATACTCCCTTATTTCCCTTTTACTTACAACGAAGCAAGTAATGAGACTATTTCTACTAATTTTTTCTCGATTAGCATGAAGTAAAAAGAAGTAAAATAAGCTTTTTAACAATAATTTGTTGCAGAGATGTAGAGAAAGTCATATGAATGGAACACATTAGATTTTTCAGTCCAGAAGTTGATGTGTCAAGAGATTGTAAGATTCAAACAACAAAACTATTAACTTTTAAGTATTATCAATGTTGTTTTTACTTTCTCTAGCCCCTTATGCACAATACATGGTGGATAGAGAAGGTATTGTATTGCACCCAAAAATTTGATATTAAAATATCACCGGAAATATATGTTTTAGGATCCCCTGAATCGAAAAACAATTTTCAGAAAAAGGTCCGTGTTTGTGTCTGGCTGGCTGGCAGCCTGTCTGCGAACAGCATAGTAAAAAAAACAAAACAACAACGAAAAAAACGGTTACATACCAAACGTGGTATTTGGATTTGGTATTTTCCAAGGATGCGACACGAAGATTTTCAAGAAAATCTCCCCATCCCAAAATACCCTTTACATGGAATAATTTTCGAAAATTTTGTTTTTCTTAAAATTGGCTCTAACGATTTTGATTAAGATACCATATATTAAAGCTATTTCCGTTACAAAAAAAGTATATATTGAATCTTCTGGGAATAGATTCTGAAGATCTGTTTGTTGTGAATGAATTTTGATGAATTTTGCATAACTGATAAACCGTAAAATATAGACACAAACTTATTACATAAAAAATGTAGATCTCATTCAAATACACAATTATTCAATGTCGTATACATTTTTTCGTGGAGTTTGCCACTTTCAATATATTCCTTGTTATTAGTTTCAATTTTAAAATACTTATACTTTTCTCATACAGGTGTCCGTTTTTCTTTTGTTCTACTCCTGGTCAAGCAAAGAAGGGATTTGCAAAGACAATCGCATAACGAGAGTTTTTAAAACATATGACTATCACTTTAGGGCATTCCTTTAGTTACCTTCTTCTTCTTCTTCTTCTTCTTCTAAGGAAGTAAGTAATAAATACGTTCTTCTGATGTTTATTTCGATTAGTTAGAATGTGTTGAAAGAAGAATAATCTTTTGTAAGAAGTTGGTTTGTAGAGCAGCTAGAGAAAGTCATGTGAGTGTAACACGTCACTAACCCTAAATTCTAAGAGAGAGATGATATGGATATATTTCGGTTTAAAAAAACCGTGAGTAAGATTCGTAATCAGAGTTTATTAGCGGTATAAACAATTTCGGTTTGATACTCCGTTTACTTCCTCTACCATTTGCCCATAAAATACACCCAAAGATAATAAAAATAATCTGTTGCGTTCGCTTCACATGTCTTTCTCTACAACAAATTATTGTTGAAAAGCTTATGAATCTATTTACTTCATGCTAATCGAGGAAAAATTAGCAGAAATAATTTTATTACTTGCTTCCTTGTAAGTAGAAGCGAAAGTTGACAAATTCAAAAGTATAAGTTTTTCAAAGCTGAAACTAAAAACAAAGGATATCTTAAAAAAACGATCAACTCCACGAAAAAAAATGTATATAACATAAATTGTGAGTTTTAATATGGTCTATATTTTTTGTGTGGTAATTTTTTGTCTATTTATTACAGTTTAGCAATTATGCAAAAATCCGTATAAGTCATCCGGAATAAAGTAGTCTTCAGAGGCTATTCCCAGAAAATAACATATATACATTTTATCTGTCAAGTAAATATCTTAAATATACGAGATTTTAATCAAAATCGTTAGAGCCATTTTAAGAACATCAAAACGTTCAAATGTTTCAATTTTTTTTTTCTATGTAAAGGAACTACCTTTTACATGGAATTATTTTTCAAAGCCCCTGAAGCTTACTTTATTCTGGATGAATTTTGCAGAATTTTCAATAACTGGCAAACCGTAAGAAGTAGACAAAAACTTAGTAAACAGAAAATGTAGAGCTTGTTAAAACACACAATTTATGTTGTATACATTTTTTCGTGAAGTTGATAGCTCTTTTTTTAGATTTTCCTTGTTTTTAGTTTCATCTTTGAAAAACTTAAACTGTCTATACAAACTTTAATCTAAGCTACTCCGTTACTTCACTTCTACTTACAAGAAAGCAAGTAATAAAACTATTTCTGCTAATTTTTTCTCGATTAGCAGGAAGTAAATAGAAGCATAAGCTTTTTAATAATATTTTTTGCAGAGATGTAGAGAAAGTCAAATGAATGGAACACGTTATAGTTTTTTTATTTAAGATTTAACTGTTTTAAACACAAGCGCAGACTTCCCCAAAGTAGAATCTAGCTCAGGTTTAATATTAGTTAGACTAAGACGTTTCAAATGAAAGTATTGTATCACATAACGATGACCAGTTATATCCATGTTTACAAATTCACTGAGAGAATTCACTAATGATGGCTGCCAAACAAATGCTAAACAATGCAAGTTTTTTAAGGTTGGTACTTTTTACCATTGTTGTTTGAAACTCTGTTTTTACTTTCTCTGCACGTACTATGTACATAGTGTATAGAGAAGGCATTGTAATGCACCCAAAAATTCCATACCGAAATGTCACTAGAAATACACGTTTTGAGACTCCCTGAATAAAAAATGTTTAGAAAAATGACCGTGTGTGTCTGTGTTTGTGTGTCTGTGTGTGTTGGTGTGTTTGTGGGCAGCATAGCTCAAAACGAAACGACCGTTAAATACCAAACTTGGTATTTATGTTTGTTATCTTCTAAGGATGCGACACGAAGATTGTGAAGAAATTCCCCCCACCCCCAACTACCGTTTACATGGAACATTTTTCGAAATTTTTGATTTTCTCAAAATGGGCTCTAACGATTTTGATTAAAATATCGTATATTAAAATATTTACGTAACAAATAAAATCTATACCTTGAGTTTCCTGGGAATAGCCTCTGAATACTACTTTATTTTAGATGAAGTTAACGGAATTTTGCATAACTGCTAAACTGTAAGGGATAGGCAAAAACTTACCACACAAAACATGTAGAGCAAGTTAAAAAACACAACCTATGTCAGATACATTTTTTCGTGGAGTGGATAAGGTTTTATATATTCCTTGTTTTTGATTTTAGCTTTAAAAACTTACTTTTCTCATACAGGAATTTTTCAACTCCTGTCCATAGAATCAATGGAAGTTCAGTCACATATCAACCAGCTTTTGACTATCACTTTAACCTATGGTACTCCCTTATTTCACTTCTATTACAAGGAACCAAGTAATGCATGAAATAAATAGAAGCATAAGCTTTTAAACAAAGATTTATTACAGAGATGCAGAGAAAGTCGTATGAATAGAACACATCAGATTTCTGATACTGTTTGTTTATCTATTTCAGGTAAGCTGCTTCTTCGCCAATAGAGAGGTAAGAAGCCGATGAAGGCTCGTTTTATTTAATCACTTACTGCAAACTGAGAGTAAAGAAATTAACCCTTTGTTGCTTGTCGGTGCCTATAAGTTCCGTTTGTTTTAAGCATAACTATACAAATAGGGCTGTACTCTGAGATTACTTTATAGTTATACTAACCTTCAACCATAAATGACAAGTAATCAAGAGTGTTTTATATTGTAAAAATATGTACAATTTTGCCTTAAAATTGAAGTGATTTTTTTTAAATAAATAAAAGACAAAACTCATATAACTACAGTCAAATGTAACCTCAAGTATCACACCGATTATTTTACTTGGGCTCTCCCCGTCATTTACCACAGTCACTGGGATTTGAACTTGCAACATTTGGCTTTGAATGGATGGCCAGTCCATTACCTATCACCTAACACTCGTGGCCATTTGAACTACTTTTGTGGTAGTGCCTTTGGCAGGATTATGAAAACTGGATTAGAAAAATTTAAACTTTTAATTAGAAGGAAAATATTAATAATGAATCTAAATTATTTTCATTTCTATTTTCTCTATGATTTTATATGATAATTTTAAAGGTCTATTCCCAAATACTTTGACTAGAACTCCGTTTTAAACTTGAATTAAAGGAAAAACGGCATATGTAGTATACTAATGCAGGCAACTAAAGGTTAAAGCTGCACACTAAAGACATATAAAAGTTCTAAGGTGAGGAAAACTCTTGGAGTAACCAACAAGTAATCAAGGACAAGGATATTACAAACTAGTTTTAAACCTCATTGCTAATTCAATCTCTTGAAGCCCTCTTTTATCACGAAGTTTATCTTAACATATCTACGTACATTTAAATGCCATAAAAGACTACTATTATGCTGTATGGTTTATACATAGTTATAATAAACGTTTTTCAGCCACAAGTTTTGCAATGAAACAACTATGAAAATTATACCAAAGCTTGAAAAACGATATGGACTTGTGAAGCCAACCTGCACTAAGTTTATTTTATGTAGCCAGGAGATTTTTACTTTCTCTAGCCCCGTAGTAGATAGAGAAGTTATTGTATTCCACCCAAAATTCGATGTCGAGATTTTACCGGAAATACATGTTTTAGGACCTCCTAAGACAGATAAACAGATTTTCAGAAACAGGTCCATGTGTGTCTGTGTGTGTGAGTATTTAAGTTTGGTATCTTCCCACCCCTAAGTACATGGAGAAATGTTCGAAATGTTTGTTTTCTTAAAAATCGAGCTAAAGATTTTGATAAAAATATCTAACATTAAAGATATTTACATGTCAAATAAAATACATATCTTGAATTTTCTAGGAAAAGCTTCGGAAGATCTATTTATTCTGGATAAATTCTGCGAAATTTAGCATAACTAGTAAACCGTAAGAGATATAAAAATGTAGGTATCGATAAAACACACAATGTATGTCATGTATATATTTTTTTTTTTTTTTTAATTAGAGTGACCGTTTTTGAGATATTCCTTGTTGTTAGTTTCTGTTTTAAAATACTAATACATTTCTCATGCGGGAACTTGTCAACTTCTGGCAAAGAAACTGATTTCAATCCCATAGCAACTACATTTTAAAACATTTGACTGTCGGTTTAGCCTAGTGTATTCCCTTATTTTGCTTCAACTTACAGGAAAGCTTTTTCTGTTAATGTTTATCTTGATTAGCATGAAGTAGATAGAAGAATAAGCTTATTAACAATCAGTTGTTACAGAATTGTAGAGAAAGTCCAGTGATTGGAACACGTCAGACTTTTTTTCCCGAGCTTATTGTGTTGTATACGAGGGTCGGGTAATAGGTCGCGGGCCTCACAGAGATATGGCGCCACTAGGCCAATTGCACGGTAGCATCGTATAGTTGAACTCTAGACTAGCTTGTATCCACAGTTACAGTTCAATAGCTTGTTTAGTTTTCCAATGACAGCATTTTAAACAAGAGAGCTTTAGAGTTTTCACAAAAATGGAGCATTTGGAAAAACGAGCAGTGACTAAATCTTCCATTTGAAAGGATTAACGCCTAAAGAAGTTCAAGGAGGAAATGACAGTGCATTGAAAGACCCTGCCCCTTCATATTCAAAGATTGAAAGGTGAGTTGCAGAGTTTAAAATGAGACGCGCGAGCACTAGTGAAGAGCCCCGCTCTGGACGCCCTGTAGAAGTGACTTCATTGAAAAAAATTCATCGTTTAGTACTGGAAGACCCAGATTAAAATTGTTTGAGATAGCAGACGCTGTAAACATATCAAAAGAACGTGCAGGTAATATTTAAAAAATATTTTGCACTTTCACAAGGTCTGTGCAAGATGGGTGCCGCGTTTGTTGACACCTGATCAAAAGTTGCAAAGAAAAAGTCTTTCTGTTAAGAATGTGCAGCTCTACCGTAAAAATCCGTGAGACGACTTATTACCATGGATGAAACTTGGATATATCACTACACTGCAGAATGTAAATCACAGACAAAACAGTGGATTGCACCAGTTGAACTTACTCCAAAAATGGCAAAGTCAATTTTGTCAGCTGACAAGGTTATGGTGTGTGTTTTCTGGAATGTACAGGGAATTATTGTTATTGATTACTTGGAAAAGAGTAAAAGTATCACTGGTGACTACTACGCAAGCTTACTGCAACGTTTGAGCGATGCGGTGAAAAGAAAAAGACCTCATTTGGCACAAAAAAAAATTTTGTTTCATCACGACAATACTGCGGCCCAGCGTTCAGGCATTGCAATGGGAAAAATAAGAATTCAAGTTGGAATTGCTTGAACATCCACCCTACTCGCCAGGTATAGCACGCAGCGACTAGCACCTTTTCCCAAACCTCAAAACATATCTTGGAAGTCAAAGATTCCACAGCAACGGGGAGGTCATTGATGTGGTAAACAGCTATTTTGAGGACCTTGATAAATCGCACTACAGAGATGGTTTAATTAAATTAGAACACCGATATGACAAATGCAATGCCTTTCTGGAGATTAAGTTGAGAAATAAAACACTTTTTTTAAAGTTGTTTTCTTCGAGAGGCCCGGGAACTATCAGCCGACCCTAGTGGGTAAATATACTTTTAGAAGAATTTCTTCCAAATAATATTTACTGTATAAACTTTAATGTGTGGTGAAGCAGCGTGCTGGAACATTCTGGAACAGAAATGGAGAAATAGTGAAGTGGAGGTATCCCAAGATAGGAATCTGCCCGCAGGAAGGTAGCAGCACTGTCGCAATTACGTGCTACATCAACATCCGGTAGAGTGGAAAATTCTCACAAGCCATTGTCTTGGCTCCTAACAATAGTCACTTAACTCTCACTTGAAAAACGCGTTTTATTCCTCGTCTTGTGGTTATCAGTGTTCCCTCAGTCTGCGAACCAAAAACTCGCTACGTAACAATATATCGATGTTCTCAGTACACAAAATAGCAATACCTGGAGTATAATACATCATTGAAGCAGTTAGAAGCAAAATATCATATTTGCAATAAAAAATCTTGTGTGTTCCATTACTGTAACAAACTACTGTTAAAAAGCATACTTTTACTTTCTCTTGCCCCGTATGTACATAGGGATAGAGAACACGATAACTCAAAAACGAATAGTAGCTAAAATACCAAACTTAGTATTTAAGTTTAGTATCTTCCAGGGATGTGACACGAAGATTTTGAGAAAAATCACCCCACCCCAAACTACCCTTTACATGGAATTTTTCGAAAATTTTGATTTTCTCAAAAATGGCTTTAACGATTTTGATTAAAATTTCGTATATTAAAGATATTTACCTGACAAATAAAATCTATATTTTGAATTTTCTGGTAATAGCCTCGGAAGACTAGTTTATTCTGGAGGAATTTTACGGATTTTCGCATAACTGCTAAACCGTAAGAGATGGACAAAAACTTACAACACAAAAAATGTAGAGCACCTTAAAACACACAACTTATCTTATATACATTTTTTGGTGGAGTTTATCGATTTTTAGATACTCATTGTTTTTAGTTTCAGCTTTAAAAAACATACTTTTCTCATACAGGAATTTGTCAGCTCCTGTCCTTACAAACTAAGGAACTTCAGTCACATAGCAACCAGCTTTTGACTATCACTTCAACCTATGGTACTCCATTATTTCGCTTCTACTTACAAGGAAGCAAGTAATAAGACTATTTCTGCTACCTTTTTTCGTTTAGCAGGAAGTCAATAGAAGCACAAGCTTTTTAACAATTTGTTGTAGAGATTTAGAGAAAGTCATGTGAATGGAACACATCAAATTTTTTTGAATTGTGTGTAACTTACGATATTTATTTGTTATTAAATAACTATGGGCGGAAAGAAAAGATGTTAAAGCTCGAGGTTTTAGCAATGTAACTCTCCAAAAATTATTCAATTGTTTGGACGATGATTGCAGCCTATATTGATGCAGATGTCAGCACTATCTCGTAATTATCTTAACTGCTGCATGTCAGCTTTGAAAGACTTTATTCCTTCCTTAAATTTAAGACTGCACAAAGAAAAGAGACCTACATGAGATTGTGTTGAAACAAAATAAAACTGAAGAACATAAACCATGAGCAATTATTAAAACAAAAGTTATATAAAATCCCCAAATATGTAATGTCATTAAACCTAATGTTAATTCCACGAGTTCCTGCATGTTAAAATGTTCCATTGCGTACAAGACCAATTATCAATGATTATATGCACCAAAACACAATATAAACATGCAGCATCAATATACGAAACCCATGGGTGATAAACAAAGTGGTCACTGCTATGACAAACAAATATACAGCTGAAATTACAGAGGAACAGGCATGCGACACGAAGATTTTCAAGAAAATGCCCCCACCCCCAACTATCCTTCACATGGAAAATTTTTCGAAAAATTTGAATTTTCTCAAAAATGGCTCTAACGATTTGGATTGAAATATCACATATTAAAGACATTTACCTGACAAATAAAATGTAAATCTTGAATTGTCCGGGACAAGACTACTTTATTCTGAATGAATTTTACAGAATGTTGCTTAACTGCTAAACCGTAAGACATGGACCAAAACTTACCACACAAAAACTCTAGAGCACGTTAAAACACACAATTTACGACTCATTTTTTCGTGGAGTTGATCGTTTTTGAGATACTCCTTGTTTTTGGTTTCAGCTTTGAAAAACTTATACTTTTCTCAAATAGAAATTTTCAACTGCTGTCCATACAAACAAAGGAACTTCAGCTTTTGACTATCACTTTAACCTATGGTACTGCCTTATTTCGCTTCTACTTACAAGGAAGCAAGTAATAAGACTATTTATGCTAATTTTTGCTCGATTAGCATAAGTAAATAGAAGCATAAGCTTTTTAACAATAATTTGCAGCAGAGATGCAGAGAAAGTTATGTGAATGGAACACATTAATTTTTTAGTTTTGCTGTCCACACATACCGCACAGATGGGCCGTTTAATAAAAGTGCTATTAATTTAGGTTTAAGGGGCCTCAAAACATATATTTCAAGTATAATCTTAACTTCGAATTTTTGGGTGAGATACAATATTTCCCCTACATTCTATACACAGGAGAGGAAGCAATGTTTGCAAGTATAGTATTTATGTGCGTGTGTATGTCAAACACACGTGTACTTGGAGGAGTATGCGTTAAACTGTTGTGAAACGTCGTAGTGTAGGCATAGCATTCCATGAGCTCAGCAGGTTAATCGTTGTCATAACTGATTTCCAAAAAGCGTGCGGTTCTATTGGGCTTGTAAACTCAAACATGTAGTTTATCATTGCATTTATAGGCCACATTAGTCAGCTATATAAGCCTATTATTACATTTATAGCAAATGTTACAGAGCAAACATTTATCATCATGTTGTTGAGAAGTGCACCTGAGGCTGTAATCTCATATCGTACTAAATGAAATGAAATGGAATTTTTGTTTATGGACGCTCTAACTGCTGTGGTTCTCAGCGTCCCATTCTATATTGGACGTCAAACCGCTTAATTTTGCTCAGAGACCTCTCTATCAGGCTTGAGTTTCTTTTACGTGCCGTAAATCTACGACACGGGACCAACGGCTTTACTTCCCTTCCGAAAGAAGCCATGCTAAGGATTTTTACGGCCGAAAAAAAATCCATCGTCCTCCGCCGGGTTTGAATCCGCGACCTTGGGTATATAAAGTTAGCATGGTAGCCATTACACCACGGAGGGCGACATATTGTACTATATGGCTCATTATTGCATCTATAGCAAATGTTACATAGCAGAATTTCTCACCATATTGTTGTTGAAAAGTTCAGCTGAAGATAGAGCTCCAATATCTTTTTTTTTTTTTCTTTTTAATACGTAGCAAACATTTGTAAGCACTATATTTTAGAAACATTTTAATTATTCGTATTATTTTTAAAAGTTGAATATTTAAGACATTCTGTCAGTTTACGTCGCCAAACCAGTGTTCACTAGAAACAACTTATTTTCGACAAGATGTCAGAAGGAGATATAAGTTTGTCGACTGTTAAAGCTTTAACTTATGATTCGGTTTTAGCGCCGCAGAAAAAGAGGGTTTATCACTCTTTTTCAAAGCTGAACAGCGAGGAAGAGTAATTGAGGGATGAGGGAGAGAGAATGAGAGTGGAAAGGGAAGGGAAAACGGACGCTAAGAGAAGATTAAGGGAAACGGGTTCTAACATTGAAACTGAGAACAGCAATATGCAAGAACTGGGCTCAGCTACTTCAAGAACAGACAGAACACAAAGAAGAACGTAATCAAAGAATTGTATGAAAACATCAGGTCAATAAATCAATAAAGATGTCTTACAAATAATACAGTTTAGTAATTTTTACGATTTACTTCCTCTACATGAACTAAGTACATAGTGTCAAGAGAAGGTTTTGCATTCCTTTTAAAAATTCGACACGGAGATTTCACCAGAAATACACGTTTTAGGTCTCCCGTATGAAAAATATGTGATGTGTTACACTCACATGACTTTCTCTAGCTGCTCTACAAAACTCCTACAAAAGATTATTCTTCTTTTTACACAATGCTAATCAAGATAAACATTATTACTTAGTTCCTTATAAGTAGAAGGGAATAAGGGAATGCACTACGCTAAAGTGATTGTCAAATGTTTTAAACGCTATCGTTATGCGATTGTCATTGCAAATCACTTCTTTGCTTGGCCAGGAGTAGAACAAACGAAAAACAAACACTTCCAGTGTGACAAAAGTTTAAGTAGTTCACAATTGAAACCAATAACAAGGAATATCTCGAAAACGGTTACCTCCAAAACAAAAACGTAAAGGACAAAAATTGTATATTTTGTCATGAGGTACATTTTTTGTGTAGTATGTTTTTTTCTATCTCTTACGGTTTAGCAGTTAAGCAAAATTCAGCAAAGTTCGCCCAGAATAAAGAGGTCTTCAGAGGCTATTCCCAACAAATTCGAGATATATATTTTATTTCGGACATAAATAGCTTTAATATACGGGATTTTAATGAAAATCGTCGGAGCCATTTTTAAGAAAATCAACATTTTCGAATTTTTTTCCATGTAATGGGTAGTTTGTGGTGGGGGGATTTTTTTGAAAATCTTCGTGTCGCATCTTTGGAAGATACTAATCCTAATACCAAATTTGGTATTTAACGGTCTTTTTGTTTTTGGGCTATGCTGTTCACAGACACACACAGAAAAATACACACAGACCTTTTTTCAAAATTTCTTTTTCGGACTCAGGGGACCTCAAAACGTATATTTCCGGTGAAATCTCAGTATTGAATTTTGGGTGCATTACAATACTTTCTCTATTTCTATGTACATTTCACATATGGGGCTAAAGAAAGTAAAAAAGCATTTTAGAAAAAGGTCCGTGTATCTATCCGTGTGTCTGTGAACAATATAGCTCAGAAACGATAAATCGGTAAAATACCTAACTTAGTGTTTAAGTTTAGCATCATATAGGGATACGACACGAAGGTTTTGAGAAAATCTTCCACAGACCAGCCTTTACATGGAAACAATTTCGAACATTTTTATTTTCTCAAAAATGACTCTAACGATTTTGATTAAAATCTTTTATACTCGTATTTAAGATATTTACCTGACAAATAAAATGTATATCTTGAATTTTCTAGCTATGGCCTCTGAAGACTACTTTATTCCGGATGAATTTTACCGAATTATAGTTGCTAAAGCGTAAGAGATAGACAACAACTTACCACACAAAAAATGTAGAGCACGTTAAAACACACAATTTATATTACATATATTTTTTTCATGAAGTTGATCGTTTTTTAGATATTCCTTGTTTTTGTTTCAGTTTTGAAAACCTATACTTTTCTCATAAAGGAATTTGTCAACTCCTGTCCAAACAAGGGAACTTCAGTCACATAGCAGCCAGCTTTTGACTATCACTTTAACCTATGTTAATCACTTTAGCCTATGGTAATCTCTTATTTCGCTTCTACTTACAAGGAAGCAAGTAATAAGACTATTTCTAATAATTTTTTCTCTTTTAGCACAAGCTTCTTCAGAATAATTTGTTACAGAGATGTAGAGAAAGTGAATGAAACACATCAGATTTTTAAAGTTGTACATTTTACTATTGCATGTTCATTAATATAATACAGTCTGGGCATCGCACTCCTTGGTGTAGTGGTTACCATGCAGACTTCATATACCCAAGGTCACGGGTTCAAACCCGGCGGAGGAAGATGGATTTTTTATGGCGTAAAAATCCTCAGCATGGCTTTCTTCGGAAGGGATGAAGCCGTTGGTCCAGTGTCGTAGATTGACGGCACGTAAAAGAACTTCAAGCCTGATAGAGTGCCCTCTGAGGAAAATTAAGCGGTCTTTCACGCCCAGTACAGAATGGGACGCTGAGAACCACGGCGTTAAAGAGCGTCCAAAAATAAAACTCCACTTACATTTACAGTCTGGGCTAAAATCGGGGTGGGGTATGGAGCAATACATCAAAACAGGTACCAAACTCATTAGAAATTGGTTCACATGGATTAGACTAAGAGCATGGCGGAGTATAAAAACTGCGGACGAGAATGTTATGAGAATCTGCTCCATTTACGAGGAGGAAGAGTCGTGGACCCACAACCTGGCAAGATGTAGGGGTCCGGAGGAATAGAGGGAAAATATTTACCGCGATTCTTTACCATCGCGAATGTAGAGCTAGAAGCATGTTGGACGTTACTGGCTAGGCAAGACGTCCTCAGAAGGCTAACAATAGAGAAGAATGGGTGGGCAATAACAACAGCTAAAAATAAGTGATTATACTTATATCATTGTTGTGTTGTGGTTTTATATATTGTGTATACATTATGTGTATATATTTCTCTTAAGTGTATTTATCTTTTATAATAGGGTACATTAATGCATCTGAATAAGGTGTACTTTGTGTTGTAAATTTAAGTTGCTGTATTTGAATATATTTATCCTATTTTGTTGGTGTTTATTCTTTGAATTCTTTGTTGATCTTTTTACTTTCTCTACTCGTAGTTTGTACATAGTGTATAGAGAAGGTATTGTAATGCACCCAGAAATTCGATACCGAGATTTCACGGGAAAAATATGTTTTGAGACCCCTGAATCACAAGTAAAGCATTTTTAGAAAAAATACCCTTGTGTTTGTGTGTGTGATTGTGTCTGTGTATGTGTGTATGTGAAGCGCCGCATAGCTCAAAAACGATAGGACCGTTGAATACCAAACTTGGTGTTTAAGTTCGGTATCTTCCAAGGTTGCGACACGGAGATTTTCAAGAAAATTCCCCCACCCCTACTACCCTTTACATGGAAAAATGTTCGAAACTTTTGATCTCCCCAAAACGAATTTCATTAAAATGTCGTATATTAAGCACACACACATGAAAAATAAAGTGTATATTTTGAACTTTCTAACAATAGCCTCTGAAAATCTCTTTATTCTGCATGAATTTTATAGTATTTTGCATAACTGGTAAACCATAAGAGGTACATAAAAACTTACTTGACAAAAAACGCAGATCTCGTTAAAACACACGATCTATGTTATGTACATTTTTTCGTGGAGTTGACCGTTTTTGATATATTCCTTGTTATTGCTTACAGATTGAAAAAACTTTTCTTATACGGGAACTTGTCAACTCGTGGCATTGCAAAATAAAAATAAATAAATAAATAAATAAATAAAAATAAAAAAAATGATTTCATTCCCATGGCAACCACACTTGAAAATATTTGACTGTCGATTTAGTCTAGTGTATTCACTTATTACTTGTACACGTATTATGTAGTAGTGTATAGAGAAGATATTGCACTCCACCAAAAATTCGATACCGAAAATATATCTTTTAGGGACCCCTTCAGAAAAAGGTCCGTGTGTGTGTGTGTGTCCGTGAACACGATAACTCAAAAACGAAAAGTTGGTAAAATACTAATAAGTGTAGTATCTACTAGGGATGGGACATGAAGGTTTTCAAGGAAATCCCCCCACCCCAAATTACCTTTTACATGGAAGTATTTTAAAAAAAAAAAGATTTTCTCAAAAAGGCTCTAACGATTTTGATTGAAATGTCGTATATTAAACATATTATCTTGACAAATAACATGTATATCTTGTATTTTCTGGGAATAGCCTCTGCAGACTACTTTATTCTGGATGAATTTTACGGAGTTTTGTATAAACTGCTTAACTGTAAGTGCTAGACAAGGGCTTACCAAACAAAAAATGTAGAGCACATTAAAACACACAATTTATGTTATATAATTTTTTTTTTCCTGAAGTTGATCGTCTTTGAGATATTCCTTGGTTTTGGTTTCAGCTTTAAAAACTTGAACTTCAGTCACATAGTAACCAACTTTTGACTATCACTTTAACCTATGGTACTCCTTTATTTCGCTTTTGCTTACAAAGAAGCAAGTAATAAGACTATTTCTGCTAATTTTTTTCTGGATTAGCATGAAGTAAACAGAAGCATAAGCTTTTTTACAATAATTTGTTGTAGAGCTGTAGAGGAAGTCATGTGAATGAAACAGATCAGATTTTTAAACTGCATGTTCATTAATTTAGTGAGTCACAGCAATAAACACAAATAATGGGATGTCAAGACCAGTATAAATAGAAACAGAACACCATCTGCATATGCAAAGAGTTTGCATCTTGGGAAGGTTATTACTCGGAACTTCGTCATAAAACGTGTTGTAGAAAAGAGGGCGTAATAGCGTCTAATGACTGAGAAAAACGTCTAAGGGACACGCTTGGGGCTATTAAAGTATGTTCTTTCAGTGCAGTTGCAGCTCTACCCTACTCTGCTGCAATTTAACTACCAATTGCGGATTAATGAATACTTATGGAATAACATAAATTCAATGCCTTAGAGACATAATGGATACTAATTCAGAATCACGAATTAAAGCACTATATTAAAGATGTAAAATATACAGTAAAGATATCTCGCTCGCTTTCTCCATTGCCACTGATTTTACTTTCTCTGCACGTACAATGTACATGTGTAAATTAAATACCTGAATAATAAAAAAGAAAAAAGAAAAACCGTTGGTATTTAAGTTTAGTATCTTCCAAGGATGTGACACGAAGTTTTCCAAGAAAATTCCCTCACCCTTAACTACCTTTTACATGGAAAAAATTTCGAACATTTTGATGTTTTCAAAAATGGCTATAACGATTTTAACTAAAACATTTTATATTTAAGGTATTTACATTCCAAATAAAATGTACATCTTGAATTTTCTGGGAATAGCCTCTAAAGACCTCTTTATTCTGGATGAATTTTCGGAATTTTACATAACTGGTAAATCGTAAGAGCTAGTTAAAGACTTACTACACAAAAAATGTACATACGATAAAATACACAATTTATGCATTTTTTTTTCGTGAAGTTCATCGTTTTGGAGACATTCCTTGCTATTGGTTTCAGCCTTAAAAACTTATACTTTTGTCATACAGGTATTTGTCAAGTCCTGTCCATACAAACAAAAGAACTTCAGTCACGTAGCAACCAGCTTTTGACTATCATTTTAACCTATGGTACTGCCTTATTTCGCTTCTACTTACAAGGAAGCAAGTAATAAGACTATTTCTGCTAACTTTTCTGTATTAGCATGAAGTAAATAGAAGCATAAGATTTTTAACCTTAATTTACTGTAGAGATGTAGAGAAAGTCATGTGAATGGAACACATCAGAAATTCAAATAAAGTTGAGCACTACTTTGTTTATGTTATTATGCACCGAAAGTGGCACGTGGTAAAAGGCCTAAAAGTGCTTAATATTGTAACTAAAAGTCCCCAAAGAAGCTTGGGTACTTTCAACACATGCCTGTACACAGGTTCAACACATTGCATAAATAGTGTATATAGTACAATTGCAATATAGTAGGGTCGATTAAGAAGTCATGGTGACTATTTTTACTTTTTCTATACGTACTATATACAAGGTGTATAGAGAAGGTATTGCATTGCACCCAAAAATTCGATACCGAGATTTCACCGGAAATATGTGTTTTAGGGTCCCCTGTATCCAAAAAAAGTATTTTCCGAAAAAGGGCCGTGTGTGTTTGTGTGTGTGTGTGTCCGTGTGTTTGTGAACACGATAACTCAAAAAGAAAATCGGTAAAATACCAAACTTGGTATTTAAGTTTAGTATCTTCCAGGAATGCGACACGAAGATTTTGAGAAAAATCCCCCCACCCCAAACTACCCTTTATATGGAACTTTTTTCGAAAATTTTGATTTTATCAAAAATGACTAACGATTTTGATTAAAATTTCGTATATTAAATATATTTACCTAAGAAATAAAATGTATATCTTAAATTTTCTGGGAATAGGCTCTGAAGAGTACTTTATTCTGGATGAATTTTACGAAATTTTGAATAGCTGCTGAACCGTAAGAGATGGACAAAAACTTATTCACGAAAAAGCAGAGCACTTTAAAACACATAATTTATGTTATATACATTTTTTTCTTGGGGTTGTCAGCTCCTGCCCATACAAACAAAGGAACTTCAGTAACATAGCAACCAGCTGTTGAATATCACTTTAACCTATTGTACTCCCTTATTTCGCTTCTACTTTCAAGGAGGTCAGCAATAAGATTATTTCTGTTAATGTTTTTCTGATTAGCATGAAGTAAATAGATGTATAAGCTTTTTAAGAATAATTTGGTGCAGAAAAATAGAGAAAGTCATGTGAATGGAACACATCAGATTTTTTATTTCCCAAACAGACGCCGACGTGGAACATTTAGTATATACTTCCTAAAGTATGTTACATGAACCTCTGAATGGAGTATGCGTACTTTGGCTTGGCATGCGCAGCCACTTTACACCAGTCTTTTGCTGACAGCGGTGTGTAATGGAGGAAGCTAAAGTTGAACAACGTTCGTACATAAAGATGGCTGTTCTCCGCGACTGTGTGTCACGGGAATGCCATGCAAAGCTGCAACAAGCAATGGGCTTCACCCTATCTTACGGTGGGCAGGGGCCTTCAAAGGAAGAGAGTCAACTGCCGACATGCCTCACAGTGTCAGCCGACAAGGCTGATATAGACCAGTGCCAGGCGCTGGACTGTGCTGGAATCAGTCCAGCATACAGGTAATCCTGCTCCCACAGTGCGCTTTACCCTATCTTACGGTGGGCAGGGGCCTTCAAAGGAAGAGAGTCAACTGCCGACCTGCCTCGCAGTGTCAGCCGACAAGGCTGATATAGACCAGTGCCAGGCGCTGGACTGTGCTGTCCTGCTCCCACAGTGCGCTTTACCCTACGGCAGGACTTCAATGTGCGGAAGATTGCTGCATCACTTGACTGAGGGAGAGAAGTGGACGCGATATGAAACATGCCGCATCAATCTGGAAAGGTTTCAGTGTGAAAGGTTTATGCTGAACCGTTTCATTGCAATTGACGAAACTTGGGCAAGAGCATTGAAGCGATAATCCAATGAATGGCATCATCCTGGATCACCAGAAGACACGAAATCCATCACCCACAAGGCTGATAATCATGTTGGCTTATGGCACTCAAGGTGTCCTTCAGTTCCTCAGGTCCGAACCGAAAATGCACACTATAACCTGATATTTCTGCGGTAGCATCTTCGTCGTGCATACGAGAGAGACGTCCGGAACTGTTGGACGACGCTATAATCCTTGAGCCTGCCTGGTCGGAATCGGAATGGGCGAGTCTGGGGGATAAATGGTGTTAATTTATCTGCAGCCACTTTCACCCGATGGTCTCTGGAACATGAGGTCTTGAAGGTGCTGAGGGCGCGGTGTACATCCCTTTCACGCAAGCTATAAACGAATATTGGGATCTAGTTTTCCAAATACAGACACGGTGAACACTTACACTCTCTAGCAACGATGTTTATTTTTATTACTTATCGAGACCGGCAGTCCGTTGCCAGGGCAGAGCCACACTTCTAAGTCTATTTTTCTGGGCGAAATGTTCCGCGAACATAAAAATACTAGTTTCATTTAGAAGTTTGTTCCCGCAGAGTGGTGAAACATGTGGTTTACACTACACTATAAGCAAGCCCCCGCTGCTTTATCTCTGCACTGTTGCCGAGTACTGCCCGAGACATGTTAAACAATACTCAGATATGCAGGTAAAACCCTGTTAATAATGGTCGAGCACACCTGCACCTGGCGACGCGTGAAAACTGTTCTTCTGCAAAATTCCTTATGTACTGCATTTACGGCGTTGTGGATGGTGAGAGTTGCCGCATCCTCCGTACTCGCTCGATCTTAGTCCTTGAGGCATTGATCTCATACCTAAACTGAAGAAGCCAAAGCGTAGGCAACCCACATGACATTGAAATGACTGTTCGGCATGGAATTGCGCACACAAACGAGACTCGTGCAGCCGCTGGCAACATTTAGAATCTCATTCAACACGCCTTCAACCGTATATACTAAATGTTCCACGTCAGCGCCTGTATGGAAAATAAAAACATAGTTGCCATGACTACTTAGTCGACCCTCGTATAGAGTATTTCCTGAAATAGGGCTACCAACTCTGCGTTAAGTATTCTGGAGGGGAGGCTATGAGCTCCCCCTGAGAAGAGCTGGTATTCAGATGGCAAATAAAATGTTTATCTTGAATTTTCTGGGAATAGTCTCTGAAGACATCTTTAATCTGGATGATTACTGGCTAAACGGCTATGAACAAACACATAATGTATTAATAATATGGAAATTACACTGAAACTTCCATATATGAATTACGTTTTGTACTGGCAGGAAATAACAAAGAAATAACATTATACGAGATGGATCTGAGAAATTAAAAATCTGATGTGTTCCATTCACATGACTTTCTTTACATCTCTGGAACAAATTATTTATAAAACGATTCTTATTCTATTTACTTCATGCTAATCGAGAAAAAAAAATAGCAGAAATTGTCCTATTACTTGTTTCCAAAGTAGAAGGGAAATAACGGGATACACTAAGCTAAACAGACATTCAAATGTTTTAAAATGTGGTTACTATGGCATTGAAATCCATTTCTTTGCGTGGCCAGGTGATGACAAGTTCCCGTATTAGAAAATTATAAGTATTTTAAAACCGAAATCAATTACAAGAAATATCTATATAACAGTGAACTCCACGATAAAAATACTTATAACATAAACTGTATGTTTAACGGTATCTACCTTTTTTTTTCTTAAGTGTTGCAAAATTCCCCAAAATTCATACAGGATAAAGAGGTGTTTAGCGGTTATCCCCAGAAAATTAAAAAAAAATGCGTTTTATTTGCCATGTAAATATTTTTAATTTTATTTTAATCAAAATCATTAGAACTATTTTTTAGAGAATAAAACATTTCAAAAATATTTCTATGTGAACGGTAGTTGGGGGTGAGGGGATTATCTTGACAATTTTCGTGTCGCATTCTTGGAAGATGCTGAATACCGAGTTTGGTATTTAACGGTCTCTTCGTTTTCGAGCTAGGCTGCCCACAGACACATACATACCCAACGTCGTGGGTTCAAACCCGGCGGAGGACGATAGATTTTTTCGGGCGTAAAAATCATTAGCATGGCTTCCTTCGGAAGGTAAGTAAAGCCATGGGTCCTGTGTTGTAGATTTACGGCACGTAAAAGAGCCTCAAGCCTGATAAAGAGGCCTCTGAGCAAAATTAAGCGGTCTTTCACTCCCAGTATAGAATGGGATGCTGAGAATCACAGCAGTTATAGAGCGTCCATAAATATCACGCCATTTCATTTCACACACACACACACAAAAGGTGAAATTCCGGTGAAATCTCGGTATCGAATTTTTGGTGCAATACAAAACCGTCTCTCTACAATATGTACATAGTACGTGTAGAGAAAGTAAAAAGGGCGCCTCATTCCATTTCCACAGATTTGCCTGCAGCACTTAAACCTCCGTTTTAGCTCAAATTGTCACTAATTTCTCTACTTAGCACATAGAGGAGATATTACAAATATTCGGTACCGAGATTTTGCGGCAAATATACGTTTTATGATCCCCTGTATCAGAAAAAGGCAGTTTTAGACAGACAAAATCCGTTCGTATGTCTGTGATCACGATAAATCAGAAAACGAAAGCTCGGTTGGTACTTAAGTTTAAATCTTCCAGGGATGCGACACGAAGATTTTGAGGAAAATTCTCTCCACCTCAAACTACCCTTTATATGTAAAAGGTTTCGAAAATTTTGATTTTCTCAAAAATTACTCTAAAGATTTCGATTAAAAAACCGTATATTAAAGATATTTACATGATAAATAAAAAGTATAGTTTGAATTTTCTGGGAATAGTCTCTGAATACCTTTTTATTCTGAATGACTACTATTTAAGGGACTATAAACACATAAATAATGTATTAATAATAAGGAAAATAATTTCTTATAGCTATAACACCACAAATCATAATTTGTATTTAAGTTTAGTATCTTCCAGGGATACAACACGAAGATTTTGAGAAAAATCCCGCAACCCCCAACTTCCCTTTAGATAGAACTTTGATTTTCTGAAAAATGGCTGTAACGATTTTGATTAAAATTTGGTATATTAAAGATATTTCTTTGGCAAATAAAATTTATATCTTGAATTTTCTGGGAGTAGCCTCGGAAGAGTACTTTATTCTGGATGAATTTTACGGAATTTTGAATAACTGCTAAACCGTAAGAGATGGACAAAAGCTTACTCCACAAAAAATGTAGGGCACGTTAAAACACACAATTTATGCTATACACATTTTTTTTCGTGGAGTTCACCGTTTTTGAGATACTCCTTGTTTTTGGTTTCTGCTTTGATGAACTTATACTTTTCTCAAACAGGAATTTGTCAAGTGCTGTCCATACAAACAAAGTAACTTCAGTCACCTAGCAACCAGCTTTTGAGTATTACTTTAACCTATAGTACTCTCTTATTTCACTTCTACTTACAAGAAAGCAAGTAATAAGACTATGTCTGCTATTTTTTTCTGATTAGCATGAAGTAAATAGAAGAATAAGTTTTTTAAGAACAATTTATGCAGAGATGTAGAGAAAGTCATGTGAATGGTACACATCAGATTTTTATTTAACTATTTAAGTAAATTTAAAACCAAAGTGATACAAAGTCTCTTTTAGAAAAAATCTTGTGTACCATTCACATGACTTTCTCCATATCTCTTCAACAAATAGTTCTTAAAAAGCTTATACTTCTATTTACTTTATGCTAATCAGACAAAAATAGCAGAAATAGTCTAATTACTCGCTTCCTTGTAAGTAGAAGTGAAATAAGGGACCACCGTAGGTTAAAGTAATAGTCAAAAGCTGGTTGCTGTGTCAATGAAGTTCCTTTGTCTATATGGATAGCAGTTGACGAGTTCCTGTATGAGAAAAGTATACGTTTTTCATAGCAGAAACCAAAAATAAGGAATGTCACAAAATAGACGAACTCCACGAAAAAATGTATATAACATAAATTGTATGTTTTAATGTGCTCTACATTTTTTGTGCAGTAAATTTTTGTCCATCTCTTACGGTTTAGCAGTTATTCAAAATTTAGTAAAATTCATCCAGAATAAACTACTCTTCAGAGGCTATTCCCAGAAAATTCAAGACATACATTTCATTTGTCAGGTAAGTATGTTTAATATACGAAATTTTAATCAAAATCGTTAGAGCCATTTTTGAGAAAATCAAAATTTTCGAAAAAAGTTCCATGTAAAGGGTAGTTAGAGTTGGGGGGATTTTTCTCAAAATCTTCGTGTCGCATTCCTGGAAGATAATAAACTTAAATACCAAGTTTGGTATTTTACCGACTTTTCGTTTTTGAGTTATCGTGTTCACGGACACACACACACACACACACACACACACACACACACACACACACACACACGCACCTTTTTGTGAAAATGCTTTTTTGGATATTGGGGACCCTAAAACATATATTTCCGGTGAAATCTCGGTATCGAATTTTTGGGTGGAGTGCAATACTTTCTCTATACACTATGTACATAGTGCGTATGGAGAAAGTAATAAATAAATTTAAAGGTAAGCAATTTAACATAAGTAATAAATACTTAGGACGATAAATTGTTACTCTTCTATAAATTTCAGAATAATAAATCCTATACTGAGCTCGCGTGTATGTGAGTTACGTTTTTTAATCTGCCAGGAAGTAGCAAAGAATGGAATTACTTAAGATTGAATCGAGAAATAAATTGACACGTAATTATTGTTTGAGATTTCTTTCCCACTGAAGCATTAACGCTTCACTTTCAACCCATTTATTTTGTGTTTTAGACTTTGCGGGAGTTATTTCTGGGATACCAACGAACTGAAACAAAATAACATCTTTCCATGAGGGACGTTCACGAAATTTGCATACTAAGACGAAAGGTAAAATGTAAGAAGGCACGGCACCGTTGGGAACTGCTGCTTTCATATGCATTACATAGAGTAATGGCGACATTGCAATGCGAACGGAATATAAACTCCGAACGAATGGAAAGAAATTACATTTACACATGCGCAATGAATGTGTTTAATAGAGATTTATGTTGCAAAGGAACTTGCACTAACAGTGTGCTGAGAATATCTAAAGTGCCTCATGGCGTTTAGTGTTCTTGCTAAAAGTTACCCAGGAATATTCTTGTGATTTACGTCCTCTACAGCATTTGTATTACTGTTTAGAAAATAAGCTGGAATCTATCCAAGACATCTACGAAAACATCTCCAAGGAAATGGACAATATCCTGGACACCAAAATGTAGTTATTGCTAATGTAATTGCTGAGGGCAAACTTTGCAGAACAATTTCGCATTCTTCGATGCATTATGAAAAAATCTTATGAGTTCCATTCATACAACTTTCTCTACATCTCTACAACGTGCTAATCGAGAACAAATTAGGAAATAATGTTATTACTTGCTTCCTTGTAAGTAGAAGGGAAATAAGGGAGTACCATAGGTTAAAGTGATGGTCCAAAGCTGGTTGCACACACACACACACGTGCACACACGGACCTTTTTCTGGATTGAGAGGGACCCAAAACATGTATTTCCGGTGAAATTTTGCTATTGAATTTTTGGGTGCATTAAAATACGTGTAGAGAAAGTAAAAATCTTATGTGTTCCATTCACATGAATTTTTCTACATCTCTGCAACAAATTTTTGTTAAAAAGCTTATTGTTCTGTTTACTTAATGCTGATCGAAAAAAATTAGCACAAATAGTCTTATTACTTGCTTTCTTGTAAGTAGAAGCGAAATAAGGGAGTACCATAGGTTAAAGTGATAGACAAAAGCTGGTTGCTATGTGACTGAAGTTCCTTTGTCTGTATGAACACGAGTTGACACATTTCTGTATGAGAAAAAAAAGATATAGGTGTGATAATTTTAATTGTTTTCCCACAGAAGGCGTGTATAGGACAGGACTTGGATAGGTAGAGTCAGACTGAAAAATTCAATGTCATAGCCGGGATTTGAACCACGGTTCTCCCGATCTCTAGCCGGTTGCTATACCTGAGCTACCATGGCAATATGCCAGCATGGCATTAAATTTCTCAACCGACTCGCATGTTTCCCGGTAAATCACAAGGTGATCTCAAATTATTTTGAGATGACAACCCCAATGGCGACTTATAATGTTGTAAGTACTTGAAGTCGCAAGTTTCATAGTATAGCCAACTATTGTGGACTGTTGTGATAATTTTAATTGTTTTCTCGTAGAAACCGTGCGTAGGACAGGAGTTGAATAGGTAGAGTCAGACTATGCCGGCATGTTTACATGATAGAGCAACCGGCTAGAGACCGGGAGATCCGTGGTTCAAATCCCGGCTATGACATTGAATGTTTCAGTCTCGACTCGACCTATTAAACTAGATATAAGTATTTTATAGTTGAAATCAATAACAAGGAATATCTCTAAAACGACCAGCTCCACGAAAAAAATGCATATAACATAAATTGTGTGTTTTAACAAGCTGTACATTTCCTTCTAGTAAGTTTTTTTTGCCTGTCTCTTACGGTTTTCTAGCTATGGAAAATTCCGCAAAAGTCATCCAGAATAAATATGTCTTCAGAAAATAGTCCAAGGAAATTCAAATTATGTATTTTATTTATCATCTTTAATATATGGCATTTTAATTATACGGACGTTTTTCTATTTTTTTGTTGATTCAGCGGTTGATAAAACATGTATCTCCGGTGAAATCTCGTGTATTGAATATGTACACCATGTACATAGTACGTGTAGAAAAAGTATCAATAGTTTAATTAACATAATCTTCGCATTCTTCGATTAAATGCTCCTTTCGCTTATAGGTATGAATTTGGAAAGTTGCTTTAAACACTTACTGCTAATAGTTAACTACAAACGAAGCTTTGTCTTACGTTTTTTCTTTTAGAATGCAATACAAATTCGACGAAAGAAACTCTTGAAGAAAGTTACAGCATATAAATGTTCTCTTGGAATGTTCTTAATACCAAAATCTGATTCTAAAAACTGCTGTTCCGAGTGTACAGTAATTGTTCATAAAAAGTCTGATGTGATACATTCACATGACTTTCTCTGGCTGCTCTACAAACCAACTTCTTACAAAAGGTAATTCTTCTTTCTACACAACGCTAATCGAGATGAACATTAGCAGAATGTTCTTATTACTTAGTTCCTTATAAGTAGGAAGGAACTAAAGGAATGCGCTGTGCTAAAGTGATAGACAAATGTTTTGAAAGCTGTCGTTATGTGCTTGTCATTAAAAATCGTTTCTTTGCTTGGCTACGAATACAACAAAAGAAAAACGGACACTTACTGTCTGAGAAAAGTATAAGTGCTTTATAACTGAAACCAATAACAACGAATATATCTGAAACGGTGGTCGCCACAACAAAAACGTAAAGGACAGAAATGTGCTTGGACGAGATCTACATTGTTTCTATAGTAAGTTTTTTTCTATCTGTTATGATTTAGCAGTTAAACAAAATTCGGCCAAATTCATCCTGAATACAGAGGTTTTCAAAAGCTATTACCTGATACATTTTATTTGTCATGTAAATATCTTTAATGTACAGTATTATAACCAAAAACGTTAGAGCAATTTTTAATAAAATAAAATGTATCGAATATTTTTCCATGTAAAGGGTAGTTTGTGGAGGGGAGATTATCTTGAAAATCTTCGTGTCACATCCTTGGAGATACCAAACTTAAATACCAAGTTTGGTACTTAATGGTCTTTTCGTTTTTGAACTATGCTGCCTACTGACACATACACGCACTGGGATATTTTCTAAAAAAAGCTTTTTACTTTCTCTATACGTACTAGTACACACTGTATAGAGAAGGTATTGTATTGCACCCAAATATTCTATACCGTAATTTTACCGGAAATATATGTTTTGAGACCCCCTGACTCCAAAAAAAAAGCATTTTTAGAAAAATGTGTGTGTGTCTGTGGCCAGCATAGCTCAAAACCAAAATATCATTAAAAACCAAACTTAGTATTTAAGCTTGGTATCTTTCAAGGATGCGACACGAAGTTT
Source organism: Hymenopus coronatus (assembly GCA_030762935.1). Taxonomy (NCBI): domain Eukaryota; kingdom Metazoa; phylum Arthropoda; class Insecta; order Mantodea; family Hymenopodidae; genus Hymenopus; species Hymenopus coronatus. The sequence continues at coordinate 173,014,307 of CM060881.1, read as the reverse complement.
TTCAAGAAAATCCCCCCACCCCAAACTACCCTTTACATGGAAAATTTTCGAAAATTTTTATTTTCTTAAAAATGGCTCTACCAATTTTGATTAAAATATCTTATGTTTAAGTTATTTGCTTGCCAAATAAAATGTATATCTTGAATTTTCTGGAAATAGCCTCTGAAGCCGACTTTATTCTTGATAAATTTTACGGAATTTTGCATAACTGCTAAACCGTAAGCGATGGACGAAACATTAAAACACAGACATGTAGAGCATGCTAAAACACACGATTTATGTTTCGTGTAGTTCATCGTTTTTTAGATATTCCTTGTTTTTGGTTTCCGCTTTGAAAAACATACTTTCTTATACAGGATTTTGTCAACCCCTGTCCATACAAACAAAGGAACTTCAGTCACATAGCAACCAGCTTTTGACTATCACTTTAACCTCTGGTGCTCCCTTATTTCGCTGCTACTAACAAGGAAGCAAGTAATAAGACTGTTTCTGCTAATTTTTTATCGATTAGATGATGTAAATAGAAATATTTGGTGCAGTAATGTAGAGAAAGTCATTTGAATGGAACACATAAGATTTTTTTTATTCAGGATGCCTCAAAACATGTATTTCCGGTGAAACCTCGGTAATGAATTTTTTGATGGAATACAGTACCTTCTCTATACGCTATGTATGCAGTACGTATATAGAAAGTACGATAGAAAGGTTACAGGGTACAAGTTACATATACGTAACAAAGTAAATAATGTTCGAGTTATTATTAAGGAGATTTGTGTACTCCAAACATTTCATTAAAAGGCTTTTCCTTGTTTAACTGCTTGTGTTTTGACCTTATTTAGCACTTGGGCTGAGAAAGAAGCCAACTACAAGAAGCTGGAAAGCTTTTGTACTTTGTTATTCTGATAAGATAAAATCTAAACAGAGGGAGCGGCGAGAAAAGAAATAAAATGGACAACGTACCGCTCCATCTCCTTCTACTGTTTTCTTTCTTATCCACTTCTGTTCCTATATTTTGTGTATCGCTTATCTTGGAAGAAAGATCTGATGTGTTCCGTTCACATGACTTTCTCTACATCTCGGCAACAAATTATTGTTAAAAAGCTTTTGTTTCTATTGACTTCCTTCTAATACAGAAGTAGTCTTATTACTTGCTTCCTTGTAAGTAGAAGCGAAATAAGAGAGTACCATAGGTTAAAGTGATAGCCAAAAGCTGGTTGCTATGTGACTGATGTTCCTTTGTTTGTATAGACTGCAGTTGACAAATTCCTGTATGAGAAAAGTATAAGATTTTCAAAGCTGAAACCAGAAACAAAGAATATCTTAAAAAAGATCAACTCCACGAAAAAATGTATGTAACATAAATTGTGGGTTTTAACGTGCTCTACATTTTTGTGTGGTAAGTTTTTGCGAATCTCTTAAGGTTTAACAGTTATGCAAAATGCCACATTCATGGACAATAAAGTAGTCTTCAGAGGCCATGCCCAGAACATTCAAGATATACATTTTATTTGTCAGGTAAATATCTTTAATATATGATATTTTAATCAAAATTGTTAGAGCCATTTTTGAGGAAATCAAAATTTTCGAAAAAAGTTCAATGTAAACGGTAGTTTGGGTTGGGGGCATTTTCCTCAAAATCTTCGTGTAGCATCCCTAGAAGATGCTTAACTTAAGTACCAGGTTTGGTATTTTACCGACTTTTCGTTTTTGAGTTATCATGTTCACAGACACACCCCACCCACACACACACACACACCGATTTTCTTTTTTCTGAAAACGCTTTTCTTGGATACAGGGGACCCTAAAATAGACATTTTCGGTGAAATTTCGGTATCGAATTTTTAGGTGGAGTGCAATATCTTCTCTTTACACAATGTACATATTACGTGCAAAGAAAGGAAAAAAACCAGTATATACTCTCTGAGAAACCAAGAATAGGAGGATATTTTAAAGAAGACATAATAAGTTATTTAGTCTCCAATTAGTAATAAGTTACAATTGTATCACAATTGCGTAAGAAATATCATTAATCCAATACTTTTAATTTCCTTAAACTCCTCCCAAGAATCTTCCAAACTCTGAGAATTTCCATCGCATCCAGTTAGAGTTTTGCACAGTTCTGTTACATTTATAAGCCACCTTTAACATTTTGACTTTTCTCATTGTAATGGTGCTCTTTTTAGTTTCTCTACGCGTACTATATACATAGTGTATAGAGAAGGTATTGCACTCCACCTAAAAATTCCCTACCGAGATTTCACCGGAAATACAGGTTTTAGAATATTCCTGAATCAAAAAAGCCATTTTAGAGAAATGTCCGTGTATGTGTGTGTGAGATCACGATAACTCAAAAACGTAAAGTCGCTAAAATACCAAACTTGGTACTTAAGTTTAGTATATTCTAGGGATGCTACACAAAGATTTTGAGAAAAATCCCCCCACCCCAAACTACCTTTTACATGGAAAAAATTCGAAAATTTTAATTTTCTTAAAAATTGCTGTAACGAATTTGATTAAAGTATCGTATATTAAAGATATTTACCTAACAAATAAAACATATCTTGAATTTTCTGGGAATATCCTTTGAAGACTACTTTGTTCTGGATGAATTTTACGTAATTTTGCATAACTGGTAAACCGTAAGAAATAGACAAAAACTTAGCACACAAAAATGTAGAGCACGTTAAAATACACACTTTATGTTATATATATTTTTTTTTTTCGTGCAGATGATCGTTTTTTAAATATTCGTTGTTTTTGGTTTCAGCTTTGAAAAACTTACTTTTCTTGTACAGGAATTTGTGAACTTATGTCCATAGCAACAAAAGAACTCCAGTCACATAGCAACCAGCTTTTGACTATCACTTTAACCTATGGTCTCCCTTATTTCCCTTCTACTTATACGGAAGTAAGTAATAAGACTATTTCTGCTCATTTTTTCTGATTGGCATGAAGCAAATAGAAGCATAAGGCTTTTAACAATAAATTGTTGTAGAGATGTAGAGAAAGTCATGTGAATGGATCATATAAGTCTTCTTACTTTTTCTATACGTATTTATCAACTCGTGTCCATAAAAACAAAGTAACTTCCTGAGATGTCCAAAAATTCAACAGCAACTGAAAGATATTCTCTGGCTAGAAATTGCTGATACGCCAAGACGTCATCCGCAAAATGCTGTGCATGGAGCTGCAGAAATAACTTTTTTCCCGCTTCACCTGGTGCCACATATCTCTTAGCTTTTTGACTGTATAAAACTGCTCCTTAATTAACGTGAACATTTATTTTACTATACTCTAAGAGAAGCGTCAAATTCACATTTTCATGGTCGAAATTGAACACAATGATTTTGCTTCATAATTATTTTTACTTTCTCTATATATACTATAAACATGTGTATAGAGAAGGTATTTTATTGCACCCAAAAATTCGATTTCGAGATTTCACTGGAAATATATGTTTTGAGACCTCCTGAATCCAAAAAAAAAACATTTTTAGAAAAATGTCCGTGTATGTGTGTCTGTGGGCAGCATAGCTCAAAAACGAAAAGACCGTTAAATAACAAACTTGGTATTTAAGTTAAGTATCTTTCAGTGATGCGTCACGAAGATTTTGAGAAAAATCCCCGACCCCAAACTACCTGGAACTTTTTACGAAAATTTTGATTTTCTTAAAAATGGCTCTAACGATTTTGTTTAAATTCTCATATATTTAAGATATTTACTTGCCAATTAAAATGTATAGCTTGAATTTTCTGGGAATAGCATCAAGACTACTTTATTCTGAATGAATTTTACGGAATTTTGCATAACTGCTAAACCGTAAGAGATGGGCAAAAATTTACCACACAAAAAATGTAGAGCACATTAAAACACACAACTCATATTATGTTATTTTTTTCGTGGAGTTGATCCTTTTTGAGATATTCCGTGTTTTTGGTTTCAACTTTGAAAAACTTATAATTTTCTCATACAGGAATTTTTCAACTCCTATCCATACAGACAAGGAAACTTCAGTGACATAGCAACCAGCTTTTGACTATCACTTTAAGCGATAGTACTCCCTTATTTTGCTCCTACTTACAAGGAAGGAAGTAATAAGATAATTTCTGCTATTTTTTTCTCGATTAGCATGAAGTAAATAGAAATATTAGCTTTTTAACAATAATTTGTTGCAGAGATGTAGAGAAAGTCATGTGAATGGAACACATCAGATTATGTCTAAAATAAATAACAATACTATTAATAAAATACAATATATAATATTATTTAATGGAGTTCTGCATCAGATATTGGTGTATCAGTTCTCTGGAAAGTCTTCGAGAGGTTACTGCTAGCCCGCTCGTCCCCTCTCTGAGGCGACATTCACGCTGTCCGAGACCATCCGTTTGGTGTCGCCCTGGGCATTCTACACCCCAGCAACTACTGCGAGTGGTGGAGGCCGCTGCCCTGGGTTTCTAGGACAGGGCCTACACTGCGGCGTGGAGAAGGCCTCCACGACCTGGCTCGCGTGTCTGTTCCTACAACTCATCCGTCTGGAGTTCCCGTCACACACCATTAATCTTCTACAGACATATCTAAAACACTGATCATTTATAGGTTCAGTTGCGGGACACAAATCTTCACTGTGGCCAATAAGAGACCCCAAAGGTTCTGTGTTATCCCCACGCTTTTCAGCGACTACGTGGCCGACCTTCAACAGAGCAGCAAGTCAACATAGCTCAACATGCTGATGACGTGCTGTTATTCTGTACCAAGGAAAACCCTTCAACCCCAGCCAGAGACACCTCCGCATTCTCTAAGAGTGGCGAGAGCGTTGGCGGTTGTCCATTAACCCGGAGAAAAGGCACGCTACCCTCTTCACCAAGCGCCGCTTTCCCGTAAACTTCCCTTTATTCGCTTGATGTGCTTGGGGAGCACATCAGGAAACTGAGGTGTCGGGGCACTGGGGCTGTTAATGTACGCCTGCGAGATCTGGGGCACGGCGGCAGACTCCAGTCTGCTATTGTTTCAACGGGTACAGAATAGATACCTTCGGGTCAACTAGTCTGTGCCTCCAGGATTTCCTACAGACTCCTGCAAAAAGCCTCTGGTCTACCATACCCGGAGGACGAGATTAGGCGTCGGGCAATAAAATTCAACGAAGGTTTACCATTCCATCAGAGCGTCCTCGTTAGGTCTCTTGGGGATTATAATCCCAGAAACTGCTGCTTCAGGCGATACCGGCTTCTCCGCATGGCTTGCGGGCATCCCCGGTAACGAAGGAGCACCTCCAACAGCTAAGCTCCTTTACAATCCTGCAAGAGTTGCTTGGACTTCAACATTTCAACCCCAAAATAAATATTTTGTGGACTAATTACACCAAGGGCCGTTGTACCATGACTGGCCACCGTTGAGGAGCAAACTTGCCTCCTCCTGTCACTCACCAACCTCATTCTCACCCGCCAACCTGCAAACCCCACTTTCCCGTCAGAACGTTAAATTCTTGCAAAGAATAGCAGCTCGACTAAAACACCGTCGGGCTGCCCTCGGCCTGCCAACTGCTCGAGTCGTGTCGTGATATTGAGGTAAACTCTTATCAGCAGATACATAGGAACATCTTTCGTTGCAAACCTGCCTCTCAGGATGGCACAGTTCTTGCATATATCATGAATGAAGATGTTTATATCGCTTTTATAAATTTACTTTGCACTGAAGTGGACTTGTAAATATATCGCCAATATAGCACCTAGGGGAAGGAAATACAGAACGGAGGGAATAAAAGAAACAAGATTTAGTAAATAGTCGCTCTTAGAATAAATTCTAATATATTAAAAGCAAAGTTAATGTTCACGTCATATACATTAAAATGGGCCTTTTTAAGACCTGAAAAGACAAGCGCTAACGACTGCTGAAAAGTAAAACATTAATAGTTTAATTTAGTGTTTAATTTCACATATTAGGAATGATTTTCTTATTATACAGGAAAACTTATTGGGAATAGTGTGTGTTACAGTAAGTTTCCGTCCATTGCTATATACAGGGTGATTTATACAGAGCTGACACATTTCTTTCATTAATTGTTTCAAAACGTGTTATGCTACCGACAACTTATTATACCTAAATTGTAGAGGAAATTTGGGAGATTATTTACCTGTATAGCAAATGTTGAAAATGTCCTCCATCCTGCATAAGGCACAACTCAGCACGTCATACTGGCCACTCGGAGGATTCTGTTGTCAATAGCTTGAATCTCCTTTGTGATGTGCTTCAGATCGTCCATCCCAATGGGGACGTGTGGCGTAAACCTTGTCTTTTAAGTAACCCCATAGAAAGAAGTCCGGTGATGTCAAATCTAGAGATCTCGGTGGCCACAGGTTCGTGGAAATTATCCAGTAAACAAAGAAACTTGCAATTAGGTTCATGGATTCATTTGATGTATGACATGTAGCGCCATCTTGCTGAAAATATCCTTGACTCAGCTCTACATCGTACTGCATTTTCACATTGACTACAAGAACAAAATATGGAAACAGCTGCCAACAATGCAATTAGGAATAAAACATAAACATGTGCGCATCTAGTGACAAGAAATCGGTACTCCAGAACATTTTGCTTAATTTGGTGCTAAAATTGGGTCATTGAATGGATTTGTAACGGAATAATTAAAGAAATAAGTGTGTCAGTTCTACATAAATCACTCGGCATTTAACAGTTTTAAAATCTTATAGTAAATGCCTTTCGAATTAAGAGGACTGCACTGGTTATTTCTATAAAACTGTATTTACATATAATTTATATTTAATACATGAACTTATAATAAACATCCCTGGAGCCACTTTTGGAAAAGATGCTCCATAGATTGGGGTTGGGGAAATGTTTGAAAATCTTCGTTGCCCATCTTTGGAAGCTGGAGAACTTTAACACCAAATTTGGTACTTAACATTCTTTTGTTCTTTGAGTTACGACACACACGGGCATTTTATAAAGCCTGTGTAACAGTTAAAATGTTTACCATGAGCATTCTCTTTATTATTTTACACAAACTCCGTATAAAGGAAATGAAAGAGGTGGTGCGCGTTTGCAAATTATCCAGAAGCCGTTTTTTGTCAGTAAAACGAGCATGAAGTCGAGAAGTGTATAAAGAAATACAAGTTAAAAGAAACCAGCTGAAGACCGGAGCTTTCTTCTGTTTATTGCTCTTGTTGCAGCCTTTTATAGCGCTAGAAGCAAAAGTCACAGAAAATGACGTAGGCGGGGCTTGTTATTATTTTTAAACTGCAGACTTGCCTTAATGTAATTAAACAAATGGCATAGCTCTCTCTCTCTCTTTCTCTCTCTCTCTCTCTATCTCTACGAAGTGCACTTTTGATTAGTATGTCTCTAGGAGTTGCTAGTCTTGTGTTTTAGAAGCAAATGAAGCAGGAACACCGTTTTCCCGCTTTCTTTTTGCTACATAGGAAAGCCGCAATTATTTGCCACGAGACTATGGAAGATTATGCGTTGTCTTTTTGTTATCGTATACACCAACAAATAAACTTTCTAGAATTAATGTTTGTTCCTCTAAGCAATCCCGTACGCTGAAACAAAAGAAAATTCTCCGTAAGCATCCTGCATATAATTACAAATAATTTTGTATTAAGTCTCCAGAGGATCTGCGTTTGACTTTTAGAACCCTAAGCCATTCTACAACTATAAATATATTTGGGACATCATTCTGGGATTTGATTCTAAACAGCCAAAACTGGCCAAGCCTGGGCACATACTTCATGGAAGTTCGTGCACTAAGAGATAAAATGTTTGTGTAAACATTTTCTTTAGTTTAACGTTCTTAACCCGGCTGGTGAAATCGGACGATGAATGAAATTAGTGAAATGATGCTCAAATGATGTCAGGGTCCATGGATCTTAAAGTAACTCGACATTTATCCTATCAAGCTAAGGAAAAACCCCATAAAATCTTATCCGGGTAACTCACCCTAAGCGAGATGCGAACTCACGACCTTTTTAATGTGAAGTAGACACGCTACCACCACACTAGCCAGGCCGGCTTGTGTAAATATTCTATAAATTTATTTGGTGTTTGAGTAATCTGTATGTGTGAATAGGTGGTGTAGTTGTGTGTGTGTATGTGTGTGAGTATGTGTGTGCATGTGTGAATGCGTTTGTATATGTGTGTATTGTGAATGCGTGTGTATATGTGTGTATTGTGAATGCGTATGTATATGTGTGTATTGTGAATGCGTATGTATATGTGTGTATTGTGAATGCCTGTATATATGTGTGTATTGTGAATGCGTGTATGTATGTGTGTATTGTGAATGCGTGTATGTATGGGTGTATTGTGAATGCGTGTGTATATGTGTGCATGTGTGAATGCGTGTGTATATATGTGTATTGTGAATGCGTGTGTATATGTGTGTATTGTGAATGCGTGTGTATATGTGTGTATTGTGAATGCGTGTATGTATGTGTGTATTGTGAATGCGTGTGTATATGTGTGTATTGTGAATGCGTGTATGTATGTGTGTATTGTGAATGCGTGTGTATATGTGTGTATTGTGAATGCGTGTATGTATATATGTGTATTGTGAATGCGTGTGTATATATGTGTATTGTGAATGCGTGTATGTAAGTGTGTATTGTGAATGCGTGTGTATATGTGTGTATTGTGAATGCGTGTGTATATGTGTGTATTGTGAATGCGTGTATGTATATATGTGTATTTTGAATGCGTGTGTATATGTGTGTATTATGAATGCTTGTGTATATGTGTGTATTGTGAATGCGTGTGTATATGTGTGTATTGTGAATGCGTGTATGTATGTGTGTATTGTGAATGCGTGTGTATATGTGTATTGTGAATGCGTGTGTATATATGTGTATTGTGAATGCGTGTGTAATTGTTTATTGTGAATGCGTGTATGTATATGTGTGTATTGTGAATGCGTGTGTATTGTGAATGCGTGTGTATATGTGTATATTGTGAATGCGTGTGTATATATGTGTATTGTGAATGCGTGTGTATATATGTGTATTGTGAATGCGTGTGTATATATGTGTATTGTGAATGCGTGTGTATATGTGTGTATTGTGAATGCGTGTGTATATGTGTGTATTGTGAATGCGTGTGTATATATGTGTATTGTGAATGCGTGTGTATATATGTGTATTGTGAATGCGTGTGTATATGTGTGTATTGCGAATGCGTTTGTATATGTGTGTATTGTGAATGCGTGTGTATATGTGTGTATTGTGAATGCGTGTGTATATATGTGTATTGTGAATGCGTGTGTATATATGTGTATTGTGAATGCGTGTGTATATGTGTGTATTGCGAATGCGTTTGTATATGTGTGTATTGTGAATGCGTGTATGTATGTGTGTATTGCGAATGCGTGTGTATATGTGTATTGTGAATGCGTGTATGTATATATGTGTATTGTGAATGCGTGTATGTATGTGTGTATTGTGAATGCGTATATGTATGTGTGTATTGTGAATGCGTGTGTATATGTGTGTATTGTGAATGCGTGTATGTATATATGTGTATTGTGAATGCGTGTGTATATATGTGTATTGTGAATGCGTGTATGTATGTGTGTATTGTGAATGCGTGTGTATATGTGTGTATTGTGAATGCGTGTGTATATGTGTGTATTGTGAATGCGTGTGTATATGTGTGTATTGTGAATGCGTGTGTATATGTGTGTATTGTGAATGCGTGTATGTATATATGTGTATTGTGAATGCGGTGTATATGTGTGTATTGTGAATGCTTGTGTATATGTGTGTATTGTGAATGCGTGTGTATATGTGTGTATTGTGAATGCGTGTATGTATGTGTGTATTGTGAATGCGTGTGTATATGTGTATTGTGAATGCGTGTGTATATATGTGTATTGTGAATGCGTGTGTAATTATGTATTGTGAATGCGTGTATGTATATGTGTGTATTGTGAATGCGTGTGTATTGTGAATGCGTGTGTATATGTGTATATTGTGAATGCGTGTGTATATATGTGTATTGTGAATGCGTGTGTATATATGTGTATTGTGAATGCGTGTGTATATGTGTGTATTGTGAATGCGTGTGTATATGTGTGTATTGTGAATGCGTGTGTATATATGTGTATTGTGAATGCGTGTGTATATATGTGTATTGTGAATGCGTGTGTATATGTGTGTATTGTGAATGCGTGTGTATATGTGTGTATTGTGAATGCGTGTGTATATGTGTGTATTGTGAATGCGTGTGTATATGTGTGTATTGTGAATGCGTGTGTATATGTGTATATTGTGAATGCGTGTGTATATATGTGTATTGTGAATGCGTGTGTATATATGTGTATTGTGAATGCGTGTATGTATGTGTGTATTGTGAATGCGTGTGTATATGTGTATTGTGAATGCGTGTATGTATATATGTGTATTGTGAATGCGTGTATGTATGTGTGTATTGTGAATGCGTGTATGTATATATGTGTATTGTGAATGCGTGTGTATATGTGTATTGTGAATGCGTGTATGTATGTGTGTATTGTGAATGCGTGTATGTATGTGTGTATTGTGAATGCGTGTATGTATGTGTGTATTGTGAATGCGTGTGTATATATGTGTATTGTGAATGCGTGTGTATATGTGTGTATTGTGAATGCGTGTGTATATGTGTGTATTGTGAATGCGTGTGTATATATGTGTATTGTGAATGCGTGTATGTATGTGTGTATTGTGAATGCGTGTGTATATGTGTATTGTGAATGCGTGTGTATATATGTGTATTGTGAATGCGTGTATGTATGTGTGTATTGTGAATGCGTGTGTATATGTGTGTATTGTGAATGCGTGTGTATATATGTGAATGCGTGTGTATATGTGTGCATGTGTGAATGCGTGTGTATATATGTGAATGCGTGTGTATATGTGTGCATGTGTGAATGCGTGTGTATATGTGTGTATTGTGAATGCGTGTATGTATGTGTGTATTGTGAATGCGTGTATGTATATATGTGTATTGTGAATGCGTGTGTATATGTGTGCATGTGTGAATGCGTGTGTATATGTGTATTGTGAATGCGTGTGTATATGTGTGTATTGTGAATGCGTGTGTATATGTGTATTGTGAATGCGTGTGTATATGTGTATTGTGAATGCGTGTGTGTATGTTTGCGAGTGTGTAATTGTGTTTATGTGTGAATGCGTGTATGTTTGTATGTGGATATATGTGTATGATAGTGTTCTTTCTTTTATTGTTGTGTGGTTCTGTTGTAGCGCGTGAATGTGTGTATTTCCAATGTTGTTAAATCAGTTAAATGTGTATAAAATGTGTATGTAGCTGATATTTTGAACTCAAGTACTTTAGACAGCATTTTCGGTCACCCGACCCATGCGATTGTGTGACACAAATATTATAGTATTGTAAACCAAATAATAAAATACCACCACCACCACTAGCACTCTTGCTACTGCTGCTGCCTCTGCCGCTGGATTTTCCCTTGTCCTGAGAAGACAAATATAGGATAGTTCTAAGCCATTTGAGCAGCGTTTCAACTACTCATTCGCCGTCCAATATATCCTTTAAAGACATTAAAGTATAAGTATTATTATTGTTATTGTAAAAGAAAAAAATCTAATGTGTTCCATTCACATGACACCACACCAAAAGTTGGTCGAATTGAGATATAGAGAGCGCCGCGGTCGCTCTGTTTCAAAGTGTCTACGATGACTTGATTGAAACTCTCTGGGTAATTATTTTGCAGGAGGCTAGATGTAAGGCGGAACGCCATCTTGAATGAAATAGTATTTTCCTTGTCTGTAACATTCCTCAGTCTAGCGATATGGAAGTTTTATAGCGCGTCATAATAACGCTCACCATTTATGTGTTGTCTTCTTCCAAGAAATGAAGTCCAGTGATGAGCCACACGACAACCTAACTTTTAAATCATGAAGACTTTCTCATGTATTAATACATCCATGGATAATATACTCTATAGGCTCTTCTCGTCCCTTTATTATATTTACTTCCTTTTACTTAATACCGTCGTTTAAACAAATGTTATAAAAATGCATTAGTAGATATATCAACACCTTAAAAATGCCATTGTATTTTCACGGCCCCATATTTCACAAATTCTTATAGTAATATCAAAAAAAAAGTAACAATGCTTCATTCAAGAAAACTCTGTCCATGGTAACACTGAACTGAAAAAAAAAAATCAAAAAATCTGATGTGTTCCATTCACATGACTTTCTCTATATCTCTGCAGCACTTCGTGTTACAAAACTAACGCTTTTATTTACTTAATGCTAATCGAGAATCATTAGCAGAAATAGTCTAATTACTTTTTTCCTTGTAAGTAGAAGTGAAATAAGGGAGTACCATAGGTTAAAGTGAAAGCCAAAAGCTGGTTGCTATGTGACTGATGTTCCTTTGTTTGTATGGACAGGAGTTGACAAATTCCTGTATGAGAAAAGCCGTTTTTTATATAAAATAAATTTCGAAATATTTTCCATGTAAGGGGTAGTTTCGGGTGGAGGGATTTTCTTGAAAGTCTTTGTGTCGCATGCATGGAAGATACCTAACTTAAATACCAAATTTTATATTTAACGGTCTTTTGGTTCGTGAATTATACTATCCAAAGTCACACACGGCCTTTTTTCATAAAATGTTATTTTTTTATTATTATTATTGAGGGGGACCGAATACATGTGTTTCCGGTGAAATCTCAGTATCGAAACATTTTCTCGTACGGGAACTTGTCAACTCCTGGCCACGTAAAGAAACGGAGTTCAATCTCATAGCAACCTCATGTTAAAACATTTGACTTTGGTATAACCTAGTGTATTTCCCTTCTACTTATAAAGGAACTAAGTAATAAGACCGTTCCTGCTAATTTTTATGGTAAAGTAGATGGAAGAATACATTTTTTAACAATAATTTGATAAAGTCATGTGAATGGAACACCTAAGATTTTTTATATACTTATTTTTAAAGTTTTACTATGGCTCATTGGCTACCGCTGGCCTTTAGATCCCAAAGTCGCGGGTTCAGATGCGATCCTGACCAATGATTTTTAAGTGTGTGTTAATGTGCCATACCCATACCAGTAGATGTAAAAGAACTCCTGCTAGACAAAATTCCGGCGCACCGTCGGTGCTAAAGTGATACTAGCAATTGACAGCGCCATCAACAAATATATAATTTCTACTCTCTCTATGCGTACAAAGTATAGTGTATACAGAAAGGTTTGTATTCCACTAAAAAATTCGATATCGAGATTTCACTCGAAATATACATTTTAGGACCCGCTGAATCCAAAAAAAGCATTTTGAGAAAAAGGTCCGTGTGTGTGTGCGTGTGTGTTGTGTGCGTGCGCGTATGTGTGTGTGTATGTGTGTGTGTGGACAGCATGGTTCAAAAACGAAAAGACCGTTAAATACCAAGTCTGGTATTTAAGTTTGTTATATTCCTAGGATGCGACACGAAGATTTTCAAGAAAATCCCCCCACCCCAAACTAACCTTTATATCGCAAAATTTTAGAACATTTAGTTGTTTTTTTAGAAATAGCCCTAACGATATTTATTCAAGCAATTTCTGTTACGGATAAAATGTATGTCTTGAATTTTTACTTTCTCTTGCCACGTATGTGCAATGTACATAGGGATAGAGGAGTATTGCATTCCACCCAAAAATTCGATACCGAGATTTCACCGAAAATACACGTTTTAGGACCCCCTGAATCTAAAAAAGGTATTTCCAGAAAAAGGTCCGTGTGTGTGTGTGTGTGTGTGTGTGTGTCCGTGTGTCTGTGAACACGATAACTCAAAAAGAAAAGTAGCTAAAATACCAAACTTGGTATTTAAGTTCAATATCGTCCAGGGATGCGAATCGAAGATTTTGACAAAAATCCCCAACCCCAAACTACCCTTTACATGGAACATTTTTCGAAAAATTTGATTTTCTTAAAAATGGCTCTAACGATTTTGATTAAAATACCGTATATTAAAGATATTTACCTGACAAATAAAATGTATATCTTGAATTTTCTGGGAATAGCTTCTAAAGACCTGCTTATTCAGGATGAATTTTGCCTAATTTGGCATAACTAATAAACCGTAAGAGATAGACAAAAACTAACTTGAGAAAAAATGTAGGCCTTGTTAAAATACACAATTTATGTCATATACAAGTTTTTCGTGGAGCTTACCGTTTTCGAGGTATTCATTGTTATTTGTTTCATTTGTGAAGTACTTATACTTTTCTCAGATGGGAGTGTCCGTTTTTCTTTTGTTCTACTCCTGGCCAAGAAAAGAAGCGATTTGTAATGACAATCGCATAACGAAAGCTTCAAAAACATTTGACTATCGATTTAGCCTAGTGTATTCCCTTATTTTCTTCCTACTTATAAGGAACTAAGTAATAAGAACAGTGTGCTGAATACCTCGATTAACAAGGTGCAGAAAGAAGAATAATCTTATATAAGAAGTTAGTGGAATGGCTAGAGAAAGTCATGTCAGTGTAACACATCAGATTTTTTAGTAATAGTTTGTCAAGATCTTTTTATTCTTGCTGAATTTTGCATAACTAGTAAACTGTAAGGGATATACAAAAGATTACTACACAAAAATGTATACATCGTTAAAATACACAATTTATGTCATACATTTTTACTTTCTCTAGCCCCATATGTACAATGTACATAGGGATAGGGAAAGTATTGTATTGCACCCAAAAATTTGATACCGAGATTTCACAGGAAATATATGTTTTGGGGTTTCCTGAGTTCGAATAGAGCATTTTTAAAAAAATCTGATGTGTTCCATTCACATGACTTTCTCTATCTCTCTGTAACGAATTATTGTTAATAAGCTTATCTTTTATTTATTTCATGTTAATCTAGGAAAATTAATAGTCTTATTTCTTGCTTTATTGTAAATACAAGCGAAATAAGGGAGTACAGGGTTAAAGTGAAAGCCAAAAGCTGGTTGCTATGTGACTGATGTTCGTTTGTTTGTGTGGACAGGAGTTGACAAATTCCTGTATGAGAAAAGTATAAGTTTTTCAAAGCTGAAACCAAGAAAAAGTAATATCTCAAAAACGATCAACTCCACGAAAAAAATGTATATAACATAAATTGTGTGTTTTAACGTGCTCTACATTTTTTGTTGTTAAGTTTTTGTTCATGTCTTACGGTTTAGTAGTTAAGCAAAATTCATCCAGAATAAAGTAGTCTTCAGAGGCTATTCCCAGAAAATTAAAAATATACATTTTATTTGTCAGGTAAATACCTTTAATATATGATATTTTAATCAAAATCATTAGAACCATTTTTTAGAAAAACAAAATGTTGGAACAAATTTCTATGTAAAGGGTAGTTTGGGGTGGGGGGATTTTTCTCAAAATCTTCGTGACGCATCCCTGGAAGATACTAAATTTAAATACCAAGTTTGGTAGTTTACCGACTTTTCGTATTTGAGTTATCGTGTTCACAGACACACGGACACGCGGACCTTTTCCTGAAAATACCTTTTTACTTTCTCTATACTCACTATGTACATAGTGAATATAGAATGTATTGCACTCCACCAAAACATTCGATATCAAGATTTCATCGGAAATATATGTTTTAGGGTCCCCAGTATCCAAAAAAAGTATTTTCAGAAAAAGGTCCGTGTGTGTGTGTCCGTGTGCCTGTGAACACGATAACTCAAAAACGAAAAGTCGGTAAAATACCAAACTTGGTATTTAAGTTTAGTATCTTTCAGGGATGCGACACGAAAATTTAGAGAAAAATCCCCCCACCCCAAACTACCCTATACATGTAACTTTTTTCGAAAATTTTGATTTTCTAAAAAATGGCTGTTACGATTTTGATTAAAATATCGTATATTAGAGATATTTCCTGACAAATAAAATGTATATTTTGAATTTTCTGGGAATAGACTCTGAAGACTACTTTATTCTGGATGAATTTTTCATAAACTACTAAACCGTAACAGATTAACAAAAACTTAACCCACAAAAAATGTAGAGCACTTTAAAACACAAAATTTATGATATACACATTTTTTTTCGTGGAGTTGATCGTTTTTGAGATATTCCTTTTTCTTGGTTTCAGTTTTGAAAAACTTATACTTTTCTCATGCAGGAATTTGTCAACTGCTGTCCATACAAACAAACGAACATCAGTCACATGGCAACCAGCTTTTGGCTTTCACTTTAACCTATGGTACTCCCTTTTTTCGTTTCTACTTACAATAAAGCAAGAAATAAGTCTATTTCTGCTAATTTTTCTCGATTAGCATGAAATAAATAAAAGATTATTAACAATAGTGATTTACAGAGATGTAGAGAAAGTCATGTGAATGGAACACATAAGATTTTTGGGATACAGGGGACCCTAAAACATATATTTCCGGTGAAATCTCGGTATCGAAATTTTTGGTGGAGTGCAATACATTCTCTATATACTATGTAGATAGTAGTATAGATAAAGTAAAAATGGCTTAGAATGTCTTTAAAACTGCTGCCCAAGTATAGAAATATCGATTTTTAGCAGCTCTTTACTAGCGTTCTCAAGATTTACGGTCGCAAAAATCTGTAAAATCTCGAACTAATCGCTTGACAGTGCGACACTGGAGGCGTTTTTACAAATGCGGTGCTGTCTTAATGCGTAACGCGGGAAGCTGGTATCCCAAAGGTCACGAGTTCAATTCCTGTCATAGAGTAAATATTTTTTATTATTATTTTTTTCATTCCAGACGAAGTGCCGCGATACGTGGCGTGCTGGCACTTCAGAAACTTATAGCCGTTACTTCGAAATTTCAATAAACAGGCCATAAGTCTCCTATCTATAACTACTTAATCTACATATTCTGTGAAAATATTTCGGTACAGATCATTAACATCCTGTGTAGTAAATATGCAGTTTGACAACTTCCTTCTTGGCATCTGACCTACAATGACTTTCAAATGGGATGAGATTTGTCCTTGTGCGCCACCAGGCCGGCAACCAATCGGAGTGCTGCTGTGTCCAGATATTGCATTCCCAATTGACTGGGGAGTAACGCGCAAGCTAATTCCATCTCTCATAAATACTACTTGCACCAACATTTTGCACAACAAAAATTTGTTGTGTTCCATTCACATAACTTTCGCTACATACCTTCAACAAATTATTGTAAAAAGCTTATGCTTCTATTTACTTCATGCTAATCGAGAATAAATTAGCAGTAATAGTGTTATTACTTGCTTCTTTGTAAGTGGAATCGAAATAAGGGACTACCATAGGTTAAAGTGATAGTCAAAGCTGGTTGCTATGTGACTGAAGTTCCTTTGTTTGTTTCGACCGGAGTATACTAATTCCTGTATGAGAAGAGTGTAAGTTTTTCAAAGCTGAAACCAACAACAAGGAATATATCAAAAACGGTCAACTCCACGAAAAAATGCATATAACATAAATTGTGTGTTTTATCGTGATCTTCATTTTTTCTTGAGTAAGTTTCTGTCTATCTCTTACGGTTTACCAGTTATGCAAAGTTCAATAAAAATCATCCAGAATAAATAGGTTTTTAGAAGCTATTCCCAGAAAATTCAAGATATACATTTTGTCATATAAACATCCTAAATATACGGGATTTTAATCCAAATCGTTGGAGCTTTCTTTGAGAAAATCAAAATTTACGAATATTTTTCCATGTAAAGGGTAGTTTGTGGTGAGGGGATTTTCATGAAAATCTTTGTGTCGCATCCTTGGATGATAATAAACCTAAATAGCAAGTTTTGTATATAACGAACTTTCAGTTTTTGAGCTATGCTTCCCACAGAGAGAGACATACACACACGGACATTTTTCTAAAAATGCTTTTTTTTTAGATCCAGGGGATCTCAAAACATGTATTTCCGGTGTAATCTCGGTATCGACTTTTCGGGTGCATTACAATACCTTCTCTATACACTATGTACATAGTACGTGTAGAGAAAGTAATAACTTACGAGAAAAATAGGGCGTAATGTTCACAGCAGAACCGTAAACATCACAGATTTTTAGCCCAAATAGTTTTTATAATACACATGAATAAACATTCTGTCTCTAGGCAGATTTGCATGCTCAGTGTGCGAGTGAGAGGGAAATATGAAGAGAGTGGGGGTAGCGACCTGGCAACGCAGAGCACGACAACACATATCATTCGCTTCAGAGTAGAACTCTTCCCATTTGAAAAAACGTTATAGTCATCTTCATTTAAGTTAATTTTTATGCTAAATTGCTAAGTTTGTAAGAATATTGTAAGTGTAAATTAATTCTTT
Source organism: Hymenopus coronatus (assembly GCA_030762935.1). Lineage (NCBI taxonomy): Eukaryota > Metazoa > Arthropoda > Insecta > Mantodea > Hymenopodidae > Hymenopus > Hymenopus coronatus. Next base: position 172,996,024 of record CM060881.1, on the reverse strand, counting down.
CATTTATTTTACTTGTTATTAATCAGCTAAATCATCCTTCAGTTGTTTTCGACGCCCTCTCTCTCTCTTACAGTTCCTCAAGACTGAATGATGAAGCTTTGAAGTGTGGTGCTTGGTTCACTTGAGAGATCTTTGTGTTGATACAGATCGAATGTTGCTGCTAGTAATTACAGTGAGAACAGTGCCTCCTCAAGAAGCATTCGCTTTTGACCAGTCAAGCGAATGTCATCACGCCCCTTAACCCGAATAACCAAATCAGTATCTTCAGATCTTTAGAGCAGAGTTTCTTGATGCATCTCTTGGCTGTGCTCTGTACCAGCGCCTCCTGCAAATGAATGACCAAACGCAATTTCTCAAAAGAGCATCCCTTTACATTAAAAGCAAAAGCTATATATCATCCTTCATATTTTTGTACAGTTATAAGTTATAATCTAGTGTATATGATAAGTCGGTTTTTTTAATCAGAATTTTATCAAACATCATTCGAAAACCGAAAAAAAATCTGATGAATTTCATTCACATGACTTTCTCTACATCTCTGTAAGAAATTATTTTTTTTTTTTTTGTTTGTTTCATTTATATAGCCCCCTTTAACATCTAAAGTCATACCGGGGACTTTCCACTTGAAACAACTCCTTTTCTGTAGGCACTTTTACGTTGGTTTAAATCATTTTATTTTCTTGAAACACACGCGTATATACTTCCAGACTCTGTGGCGGATAGGGAATAATACTGGTTAAAGAAAAATTCCCCGCTCCAGCCGGGAATCGAACCCGGGACCTCCGGGTGAAAAGTCGGCTCGCCAATCAAAAAAATAAATTGTTTATAAGCTTAATCTTCTATTTAATGCTAATCCAATAAGCATCAGCAGAAACTGTTGTATTTTTTCTTTCATTTATATAGCCCCTTTAACATCTAAGGCTTCGAATTAGAAACAACTCCTTGTCGATAGGTTTACGTTGGATTTAAACCTTTTCAGTTCCTCAAACACGCACACATTCACTCTCACATACATACTTCAAGAGTCTGGGAATAATTCTGGTTAAAGGAAACTTTCCCACCCCAGCCGGGAATCGAACCCGGGACCTCGCTGACTACTCGACCACGGAGGCAGGTACTGTTGTATTGCTTAATTCTCTTAAGTAGAAGGGAAATAAGGGAATACACTAGCATAAACAGTCAAATGTTTAAAATAGTTTCGTCTCCTGGCCAGGATTGAAAAGTTCCCGTATGAGAAAAGTATAAGTAACAAAGAATATTTCAAAAACGGTCAACTTCGCGAAAATAATGTATAAGACATAAATTGTGTGTTTTATCGTGATCTACATTTTCTGTATAGTAAGTTTTAGTCCATCTCTTACGGTTTCCTAGTTATGCAAAATTCAGCCTAATTTATCCAGAATAAACCGGTCTACAGATGCTATTTCCAGAAAATTCAAGATATACTTTTTATTTGTGATGGAAATGGCTCTAATATCTTATTTTAATCAAAATCGTTACCCATTTGGCGGGGGGGGGGGATTTTCTTGAAAATCTTCCTCACGCATCCTTGGAAGATACGAAAGTTATTTTACCAAGTTTGGTATTTAACGGTCTTTTTGTTTTTGAGCTATGCTGTCCACACACGTACACACACACGTACCTTTTTCCAAAAATGCCTTTTATGGATTTAGGTGGACCGAAAATATGTATTTCCGAAGAAATCTTGATGTCGAATTTTGAGTGCATTACAACACCTTCTCTGTACATTATGTAGATAGTACGTGTAGAGAAAGTAAAAAATTCTTGTGTGTTCCCTTCATATGTCTTGTCTATATATCTGTAACAAATTATTGTTAAAAACCTTTTGCATCTATCTATGAGATAAACCTTAGCAGAAATGGCTTTCTTATAAACAGGAGGGAAATAAGGGATTGCGCTAGGCTGAAACGATACTCATTTCTTTGCATGGCGAGGAGTTGAGAAATTCCGAAAGAGAAAGTGTTTAAGTATTTTAAAAGTGAAACCAATAATACAGAATATATCGGAAATGATAAACTTCACGAAGAAAATGCACATGACGCACTTTGTTGTAAGTTTTCGTCTATCTCTTACGGTTTAGCAGTTTGCAAAATTCCTCGAGAACAGGAAGTCTTAGACTCTATTCCCAGAAAATTCAAGATGTACATTTCAGTTGCCATTTAAATAGCTTTAATATACGGATTCCAGTCAAAACCATTATAACCATGTAATGTATAGTTCGGAGTAGAAGGAATCTTTTTAAATCTTTGTCTCCCATCTTTGTAATAAATTAAACATAAGTACTAAATTCGTTATTTTACCGACTTTTCGTTTTGGAGTTATCTTGTTTGCAAATCCACGAACATACACATATACACACACGCACACTCGGACCTTTTTCTAAAACTCTGTGTTCCATTCACATGACTTTGAACTGCAATTATGAATATGCAGAATTTTAGATATTGAATTTGGTTCATACATAATTCCCCAAAACAAATAGGATCTTATTAATATTTGAATTTTTGAAGTGGTTAATCGAACAATTTTTCAATAAAAGTATCAACACGAATTCTAATTCTATCTGCTCTGCAACAAACTATATTTACAAAAGCATATCTTCGATTTACTCCATGCTAATCGAGATAAGCATTTGCTGAAATGGTTTTATTACTTAGTTCCTTATAAGCAGAATACACTAGACTACACCGATAAAAAAAACTGTCGCTATGCAATTGAAACTCGGTTGTCTTTTAATAGCCAGGAGTAAAACAAAAGAGTCAAGAATGACAAATTCCCGTATGAGAAAGTTAAAGTTCCGTAAAATTGAAATCAATAAAGAAGATTATCTCGCTAATGATTAACTCGCATATAAATTATAAATTTGTGTTTTGACGAGATCTACATTTGTTGCTTGTCTATCAGCTTATCAGCTATGCAAAGGTATTCCGGAATGAAGAGGGTTTTAATGGTTATTCATGTAAGAATATTTAATGCACGGTATTTTAATCGAAATCTTTAGACCCATTTTTAAGAAAAAGAACATTGAAAATGTTTCCCATGGAAAGGGTAGTTTGGGGTGGAGGATTCGCCTCAAAATCTTGGTATATCATCCTTGAAAGATTGCTATTTTAAATACCAAGTTTGGTACTTTACCAACTCTTCGTGCATAGTGTGTAGAGAAGGCATTGCACTCCACCCAAAATTCGATAGCGAGATTTCACCGGAAATATATGTTTTAGGGTCCTTTATATATATATATATATATATATATATATATATATATATATATATAAAGCATTCTCACAAAAACGCCCGTGTATGTGTGTGTGCGTGTGCCTGTGAACACGATAACCCAAAAACGAAAAGTCGGTAAAATACCAAACTTGGTATTTAAGTTTAGTATCTTCCAGGGATGCGACACGAAGATTTTGAGAAAAATCCCCCCACCCCAACCTACCCTTTACATGGAACTTTTTTCCGAAAATATTGATTTTCGCAGAAATGGCTAACGATTTTGAATAAAATATCATATATTAAAGATATTTACCTGACAAACAAAATGTATATCTTCAATTTTCTGGGAACAGCCTCGGAAGACTACTTTGTTCTGGATGAATTTTACTGAATTTTGAATAACTGCTAAACCGTAAGAGATGGACAAAAACTTACTACACAAGAAATGTAGAGCACATTAAAACACACAATTTATATTATACACATTTATTTCGTGGAGTTGATTGTTTTTTGTTTCAGCTATGAAGAACTTACTTTTCTCATATAGGAATTTGTCAACTCCTATCCATGTAAACAAAGGAACTTCAGTCGCATAGCAACCAGCTTTTGTCTATCATTTTAACCTGTTGTACTCCCTTATTTCTCTTCTACTTAGAAGGAAGGAAGTAATAAGACTATTTCTGTTTATTTGTTCTCGAGTAGAATGAAGTAAATAGAAGCATAAGGTTTTTAACAATACTTTGTTACAGCGATGTAGAGAAAGTCATGTGAATGGTACACATTTAACTATTATATTCACAGACACACAAACACACATACGGATCTTTGTCTGAAATGCTTATCTTGGATAGAGGGGACCCTGAAATGTCCGTATCGAATTATTGGGCGGAGTGCAATATCTTCTACCTGTGTACTATGTACTAAGTAGAGAAAGTAAAAATGTTTTTTTATCATTATCATTTCATTTATATAGCCCCCTTTGTCATGTAAGGTCATATCGGTGGCTTTACATTAGAAACAACTCGGTGTCTCTAGGTTCTTTACGTCAAGTCTAAATCATTTTATTTTTCTCAAACACACACACACACACACACACACACATACACTCTCACATACATACTTCCAGACTCTGTGGGGGATTGGGAATAATTCTGGTTAAAAACATTTTCCCCGCCCCAGCCGGGAATCAAACCAGGGAGTTCCAGATGAGCAGTCAGGTCGCTGATCACTTTAATATGCAGGTAGTGAAAAATTCTTTTTTTTTTTTTTTCCTGTACTGAAGGTACCCTAAAACATACATTTTTTCTGAAAACTACGTATCGAATTTTTACCGTGTACTATTTGTACTAACTAGAGAAAGTAAAATATTTTTTTTTTTTTTTTTTTATTGTTTCGTTTATGTAGCCCCCCTTAAACATGTAAGGTCAATCGGGGGCTTTGCATTAGAAACTACTTGTCTGAGGTTCTTTACGTTGGGTTTAAATCGTTCTATTTTCCTTAACCACACACACACACACACACACGCACACACACAAACACATTCACTCTCGCATACATACTTCCAGACTCTGTGGGGGATAGGGAATAATTCTGATTAAAGAAAACTTCCCCGCCCCAACTGGGAATCGAACCTCCGGATAAGAAGTCAGCTCGCTGATCACTCGAAGGTGGCCAGAAATGCTTTGTTTGAACACAGGGGATCCTAAAACATGCATTTCTGACGAAAACTCCATATCGAGTTTTTGTTTGGAGTGCAATACCCTCACTACCTGTGTACTGAGTAGAGAAGTTAGTCAAGTACATCAATCTTCCCATAATTTTTAATTAAGTAATTGTTCTTTCATACAAGCTGAGTAGCTGTGAGGGTTGGAATGATAGAATCAGGTGTTGTTAAAATCCTGGCTCTAGTATTGAATGTTATTACTGAAATGTTCAGTCTGATTCTATCTTTCAAAGCTTGTCCTTCGTATGGATGATGTGATAGAATAGTTAATTATCACTGATTGACCCAATATTTGGTTTAACTATGAAGCTTGGGCTTTAAAGATTTACGACACTGTAATTCGCCATTAGAGTGGGTTAAATCAAATTCAGTTGAGATTTCCTTGTAGTTAACAGAAACGTAATTTAGTGTCGTCCTGTTAATATAGTAGCTGAGTAATTAAACCAACCGGGGGAGACCGGAAGATTCGTGGTTCAAATCCTAGCTATGCCATTGAATTTTTACTTTCTCTACATGTACTATGTGCATAGTGTATAGAGCAGGTATTGCATTCCACCCAAAAATTCGATACCGCAATTTTACCGGAAATATATGTTTTAGGGTCTCTATATCCAAAAAGAATTTTCAGAAAAAGGTCCGTGTGTCAGTGTGGCTGTGAACACGATAACTCAAAAACGATAAGTCTGTAAAATACCGAACTTGGTATTTAAGTTTAGTATCTTCCAGGGATGCGACACAAAGATTTTCAAGGAAAATCCCCCCACTCCCAACTACCCTTTACATGGACATTTTTTCGAAAATTTTTGATTTTCACAATTTGGCTATCGATTTTGAGTAAATATGGTATATTAAAGATATTTACCTGACAAATTACATGTATATCCTGAATTTTCTGGGCAAAGCCTCTGAAGAGTACTTTTTTACTTTCTCTATACAAACTATGTACATAGTGTATAGAGAAGGTATTGCACTCCACCAAAAATTAGATACCGAGATATCACCGGAAATATATGTTTTAGGGCCCCCTTTATCTAAAAAAAGTATTTTCAGAAAAAGGTCCGTGTGTGTGTCAGTGTGTCCGTGCGTCTGTGAACACGATAACTTAAAAACGAAAAGTCGGTAAAATACCAAATTTCGTTATTTAAATTTAGTTTCTTCCAGGGATGTGACACGAAGATTTTGAGAAAAATCCCCCCACCTCCAACTACCCTTTACATAGAAAATTTTTCGAAAATTTTGATTTTCTCAAAAATGGCTACAACGATTTTGATTAAAATATGGTACATTAAAGGTATTTACCTGACAAGTAATATGCATATCTTGAATTTTCTGGGCAAAGCCTCTGAAGAGTACTTTTTTCTGGATGAATTTTACTGAATTTTGCATAACTGCTAAACCGCATGTAGGCAAAAACTTACCATACAAAATGTAGAGCACGTTAAAACACACATTTTATGTTATATAATTTTTTTTCCTGGAGTTGATCGTGTTTAATATATTCGTCGTTTTTGGTTTCAGCTTTAAAAACATACTTCTCTCATACAGGAATTTTTCAACTTCTGTCCTTACAAACAAAGGAACTTCAGCAACCAGCTTTTGACTTCACTTTAACTTATGGTGCTCCCTTATTTCCCTTCTACTTACAAGGAAACAAGTAATAATAAGATTATTTCTGCTAATTTTTTCTCAATTAGCATGAAGTATATAGAAGCATTAGCTTTTTAACAATACTTTGTTGTTAAGATGTAGAGAAAGTCATGTGAATGGATCACATCAGATTTTTTCTTTCTAGTTGCTATCCTACATTACTATGAAAAAACAATTTTAATTAATTAACATTTCACAAACATAAAATAATTGACAGTTCTACTACAACTAAAAAGAAAGAAATATTTTTGTGTAATACTGTTTGCTATTGCAAAGGTAGAATTCAAGTAAAAATTCAATATTTTAACCGACTAAAACCATAGCAAACAGCGCCACACAACTCCAGCATTACTCACATTTTTTTACTTTCTCCATACGCACTATGTACATAGTGTATAGAGAAAGTATTGCACTCCACCAAAAGATTGGATACCGAGATTTCACCGGAAATATATGTTTTAGGGTTCCCAATATCCAAAAAAGCATTTTCACAAAAAGGTCCTTGTGTGTGTGTGTGTCCGTGTGTCTGTGAACACAATAACTCAAAAACGAAAAGTCAGTAAAATATCAAACTTGGTATTTAAGTTTAGTATCTTCCACGGATGCGACACGAAGATTTTGAGAAAAATCCCCCTAACCCCAACTACCCTTTAAATGGAAATTTTTTCGAAAATTTTGATTTTCTCAAAAATGGCTCTAACGATTTTGATTAAAATGTCGTATATTAAACACATTTGCTTGACAAATAAAATGCATATCTTGAATCTTCTGGGAATAGTCTCTGAAGAGTAGTTTATTCAGAATGAATTTTATTAAATTTCGAATAACTGCTAAACCGTAAGAGATGGACAAAATCTTACTACACAAAAAATGTAGAGCACATTAAAACACATAATTTATGTTATATACAGTTTTTTCGTTGAGTTCGTCGTTTTTGTGACATTCCTTATTTTTGGTTTCTGCTATGAAAAACGTATACTTTTCTCATACAGGAACTTGTCAACTCCTATCCATATAGACAAAGGAACTTCATTGACATAGCAACCAACTTTTGACTATCACTTTAACCTACAGTTGTCCCTTATTTCGCTTCTACTTACAAGGAAGCGAGTAATTAGACTATTTCTGCTATTTTTTTCTGATTAGCATAAAGTAAATAAAAGTATAAGCTTTTTAAGAATAATTTGTTGCAGGGATATGGAGAAAGTCATGTGAATGGTATACATCAGATTTTTTCTGATATACCAAAAGGAACAGTCTTCATTTTGATATAACACACGAGGGCTGTACCCGACCTAAAAAAATCGTCTGCGATGCCATAAGTTGTAAAAGCGGGCGTTAAACACTACCCCCCCCCAAAGAAAACTAACAAAGAAAGCACAAACATTTTAGGAAAAAACATCTTTATTTCTCTACATAGTCTCCTTTCAGCGCGATACACTTTTCCCAGCGATGTTTAATAGTTTCGATACTCTGTTTATGGTGAGAACTATCGAGGCCTGCAAAACAGCCATGAGCTCTTCATTGTTGGTAAATTTTCTACCTTAAGTTTGGAAACAGAATATAATCAGAAGGGCTAAATCTTGTGAATAGGGTGCATGAGGAAGAAATACTCGTTGATTTGACCATGACGATAATGGACGTGTGAACTAGTGCATTGTCTTGATGAAACAAAACATTTTTTATCGCCAAATGCGCCCGTTTTTCCTCTATTTCATCACTCAAACACTGTAAGAAGCTCACACAATATTAGCCATCGATTACGTTTCCTTTTTTCAGAACGCAATCAGCAACTGTTGTCCAACGACATTTTAGAACACGTTACCACAAAAATGAAATGATGTGCTCACAAAAACCAGCATCGTCTTCATCATGTCGCAACATGTCGATGCAAAAGTCACACCGTACGACCTTATCTTCTTCACTCAGAAACTGCAACATCTGTAATCTGTAAGGCATCATGTGCAGTCGCTTCCGCAAGATTTTCCATACAGTTTGCTGTGGAATTTGTAATTGCATGCTTGTCCTAGATGTCGATTTCTGTGGGCTTCTTATGTAGGCAGAACGAACACGTTCAGCGTTTTCTTCCGAAACTGTTGTTCTTCCCGAGCTCTTCCCTTTGCACAAACATCCCGTTGTCTCGAATTTTCTATACCAGTCGTAGATTGACTGTCTAGTCGGTGGCGTTTTGTGTTCTAAAATGGCATTGGACAACATTTGCTGATGGCGTTCTAGCAAATTCCAACACGCAATATGCCTTTTCCACAGGATTTTCCGCCATTTCAGCTTCTGCAACAAAAAACAAAACACTACAGCGTTACCAATAGTAACAAATGACACTTGAGAGTTTCTCAACATACTTCCAAAATAATTAGGTTGCTATCTCTAATAGTTTTTGTTTTACAGGCAGTTGAAGTTGTCTATTTCTTTTGTAGTAACCCTGTATATATATATATATATATATATATATATATATATATATATATATATATATTAGAATTAATAAGAAAATTGGAATACACATCTTATGTATTTATTATTCTGGCCCTTTACTATTTCTCGGGTAAGTTATTATACTCTATATAAATAGAGGTGTTAATTTATACGAAGAACATCAAATAAATCTTACTTCCGGTCATCCAATACCAGTTTGTGGATTTTCTTTACAATTTCTGGACTGGTAAGCTCATTTGGTGGACCACTGCCATGTTCGCCTTAGCAGCTTGTACGGCCGCGCTTAAACTCTGCCACTCAATATTTCGCGGTTGTAAACGAAGGAGCAGACTTCCCCAAAGTAGAACCTAGCTCAGCTTTAATATTAGTTGGACTAAGACCTTTCAAATGAAAGTATTGTATCACATAACGATGACCAGTTTTATCCATGTTTACAAATTCACTGAGAGCATTCACTAATGATGGCTGCTAAACAAATGCTAAACAATGTAAGCTTTCTAAGGTTGGTACTTTTACCATTGTTGTTTGAAACAACAACCGTTGTCTACACCTCAAGTCTGGTGCTGCTGGGTTGACCTCTGTATTTCCTAACGTACAAACAATGGAGCAACACTACTTAAGCGTGTGTCTGTCATTCCAGCCAGTACATTTTCTACTCAATTTGGAAATTTATTTTACGCTTTACGCATTTAAAAGCTGTATATACCAGGTTGGGTCGTCTCCTTAGCGCGGTGGTAGCGTTGCTGCTTACCAAGCGGGAGACCTGGGTTCGATCCCCAGTACCGGCGTGGGGATTTTTCACCCGCTGGGAGACCTGGACCGGGGTGCACTCAGCCTCGTGAGGTTCCTGGGGGGGGCCAATTGAGGAGCTACTTGATGGAGAAGTAGCGGCTCCAGGTCGTGAGGACCGCATTAACCGGCCGGGGGGACTCGAGGCGCTGACCACGTCTCACCCTCCAATACTGCACCCCATCCATGACGTCTGTAGTGGACCGAGATGGGGGACGCAGCGGCCGGGCGGTAGGCCAAGGTTCCCCGTGAGCTGTCGTGCCATGGAGTTATGTTATATACAAGGTTGCTAAATCAAATATTTAGTATCTAAGTTTATCAATAATACTTTAACCAAGAATTAACGTCTGAAACTGTCTCAGACTTCTAATACTGTTTGTTTATCTGTTGCAGGTAAGCTGCGTCTTCGCCAGTAGAGAGGTAAGAAGTCGATGAATGCTCGTTTTATTTAATCACTTACTGCAAACTGAGAGAAACCGACTTAACCCTTTGTTGCCTGTCGGTGCCTATAAGTTCCGTTTGTTTTAGGGTTGCACTCTACGATTAATTTATTGTTATACTAACCTTCAACCATAAACGACAAGTAATCAAGACTGTTTTACATTGTAAAAATAAATAACATTTTTGCCTCGAAATTGCAGTGATTTTTTTTAAATAAATAAAAGACAAAACTCATATAACTACAGTCAAATGTAACCTCAAGTATCACACCGATTATTTTACTTGGGCTCTCCCCGTCCTTTACCATAGTCACTGGGATTTGAACTTGCAACATTTGGCTTTGAATGGATGACCAGTCAATTAACTATCACCTAACCTCATGGCCATTTGAACTAGATTTTGTTAGTGCCTTTGGCAGCATTATGAAAACTGCCTTAGAAGAATTTAAAATTTTTAATTGTGAAGAAGAATATTATTAAAGAATCTACATTTATTTTCATTTCTATTTTCTCTCTTATTTTATATAGTAATTTTATAGGTTTATTCCCAAATAGTTTTACTAGAACTCCGGTTTTAAACTTGAATTTAAGGAAAAACGGCATATGTAGTATACTAATGCAGGCAAATAAGGGTTAAAGCTGCACACTAAAGACATATAAAACTCCTGAGGTGAGGAAAACTCTTGGAGTAACAAGAAGTAATCAAGGACAAGGATATTACAAACTAGTTTTAAACCTCATTGCTAATTCAATCTCTTGAAGCCCTCTTTTATCACGAAGTTTATCTTAGCATATCTACGTACATTTAAATGCCATACAAGACTACTATTATGCTGTATGGTTTATACATAGTTATAATAAACGTTTTTCAGCCACAACGTTTTGCTTTTGTTTGCAACAGGCGCTATCTAGATGTCAGCTTGGGTACTTCTTGGACAGCCCTTTTGATCCTGTCAATATAATTTAATCTTAACAAAATTAACGCCGGGTGCTCTATCTCGCCTGAGGTTTAGGATGAGGAGGTCCCAGGTTAAATAATCGGTGGTACGGCAAGCCTGTATGATAACGGTGCAGGTAGAAGCACCCGGTGTAAGACCTGTTTTGTACAGTTTGATACTCTTTTTAGTTGTTAGTGCATGCTATGTGTTTTTAACTTGAAATAGTCATAATATTTAAGGTCAAGTGTTATTGGTCAAAACCAAACTTCGGATTTTTAGCAATTTTTCAGCATAGTGAAAACGTTAAAGAACTATACTCACTTACAGGCATCCATTTAAATCGTCACGTGATACGGTTTAAAGTGCCGCATGGAAATAAAAATAACAGGAAATTTAACTCCAAGCATTGCATTATTTAATTAGGCACTTTTGATCAATTTACTGTTTAGGATACTCTTAATCTTAACGAAATTAATTTTTAAGATTCATAGATTAACTTATCGAACAGGTATAGATTGAATGTTTATAAGATAATTTTAAAGAACTAAATACAAGCGGTGGTGGCGGAGCTGCTTACCAAGCGGGAGACCTGGGTTCGATTCGCGGTACTTGCATTGGGAGCGCTGGTTCCGGGTGCACTCATCTGTTTGTTTTATTTAAAAATACAGTTCCGGAGGCTTGTCAGGACTCCGGCGCTGTATTCCCTTTTTCTCCATCTTTTCCAGTTTCCTATACATCCTTAGTAGACCATATTATTCTTAACGTTTTCCTTTTACTTATACATACACAAACATAGACACATTTATAAACACAGAAACACCCATGCCCAAGGCGGGACTTGAACCCACGATCCTGTGCACCACGAAGCGCCAAAGCGAGACATTTTAGCGACCGCGGCCACCAGGATCGGCAACATCTTCGTGAGGTCCCTAGGGGGCCAATTGAGTAGTTACTTGATGGAGAAGTAGCGGCTCCTAGTCATGAGGACGCATTAACTGGCCGGGAGGGTTCGAGGCACTGACCACGTCTCACCCTCCAATACTCCAGTGATGAGGGACGCAGTGGCCGTGCGGTAGGCCAAGGTTCCTTGTCAACTGTCGTGCCTTGGAGTTATTATTATATACAATATAATATACACTACTACTGTCATAAATCTCTCTCTCTCTATAGATGTGTTTAGTGGTATATTATATATACACACATTCTGTCAAGAAAGTACCGGGAATTGATCATATAAAAATCCTGTTTAAAAGGGGACTCGAAATTATTGTTGTCGTTAAGTTGGTACAGCTTTCCTCTATACGCACGCGGAGTTTGATCTTCATCTGTCATCTAGTTTGTTTACAGTACGTCATTTTGTTAGTTCACCTCAAAGGTGATTTGCGATTTTACGATGGATACAAATATTGAACAAAGAATCTGTCTCAAATTTTGCATTGCAAATGGTATTTCGTGTGCCGAATCGCTGAAAATGCTACTGAGGGCTTACAGTGAATCAACTTTATCAAAAACACGTGCAAATGAGTGGTACAGTGCATTCAAAAGTGGTCGAGATGTGGTGGAAGATTTGCCTCGCTGTGGGCGGCCATCAACGGTTTCAACTGAAGTGAACATCGCTAAAATGAAGAAAATGGTGTCTGCAAATCGTCATTTAGGTCTGAGAGAGATTGCCGCTGAACTTTCTGTGTCTCACGAATCGACTCGTACCATTTTAAACGATTGTTTGGGCATGACACGCGTTGCAGCTCGGTTAGTTCCGAAAGACTTGAATTTTCCACAAAAACTCAATCGCTGAAGACATGCTAGAACGAGCCAGTTCCGAACCACACATTCATGAAACGCATTGTAACTGGTGGATTTACGAGTTTGACACTCAAAGCAGTCAACAAGCTTCCGAATGGCGCCTTCCAACTGAACCGAAACCTAAAAGCGCACGTCAAACTCGATCAAAACTGAAGGCCATGTTGACAGTTTTTTTTTTTTTTTTTTCGATTATCGCGGTGTCGTACATTCAGAGTTCTTGCCAGAAGGTCAGATGGTAAATAAAGACTATTATCTGAGCGTTATGCTGCGTTTGAGAGAACAAATACGGCGAAAAAGGCCAGATTTGGGAAACGACAACTCATGGATTCTGTACCACGATAACGCACCTGCTCAGAAGGCTGTTAATTTGAACGAATTTCTGGCCAAAAACTCAACAAATTTCATAAAACAACCACGTATTCACCTGACCTGGCTCCTGCTGATTTCTTTCTCTTTCCAAAACTGAAGTTACCACATCGAGGCACTTGTTTTCAGTGGATAGAAGACATAAAGGAAAATTCGCGGCGACAATTGATATCGATCCCTAAAAGTGCCTGAAAAAATGTTTTGATTATTGGATTATTCGTTGGCATAAATGTATGATTTCAGAAGGGGCTTATTTTGAAGTCGATAAAATAAAATTAGATGAATAATTCCTTTTTTGTGTTTTATTGGAATATTCCCGGAACTTTCTTGACACAGTAGTATATTAAAATTCACCGAAAATAATTGAACATCAATTGTGAAGGTTCAGAGCCTCTGATCTAAACGAATCAGACTGAAAATTGCAATGTTACAACTGGGATTTTAACTCCGGATATTCCGGTTTTCGTGCGATTGCTATAACCAATTCAGTTACCATGGCAACATTCTGGCGGGGCATTCAATTCCCCAATTTGCTCGCACTTTTCTCGGAAAACCGGAAGGACATCTCAAATTTTTTGGGGTCAAAATACCAATGGTGAAAATGGAGAGCATAAGTTATAGTTTAAGCAATATTAAGTCATTCAATAGCATTAGATTCTTAAGAACCCAAGCGCGACACAGGTTGGCAATTGCCCTCTGACTGCTCACTCATGTTCCATTTTATAAAAATCTGAAGTGTTACACTCACATGACTTTCTCTAGCTACTCTACGAACAAACTTCTTACAAAAGATAATTCTTATTTCAACACCATGCTAATCGAGATAAACATTAGCAGAATTTTGTTACTTAGTTCCTTATAAGTAGACTGGAACTAAGGGAATATACTAGACTAAAGTGATAGTCATATGTTTTAAAAGCGGTAGTTACGCGACTGTCGCTGCAAATTTCTTCTTTGGTTGGCCAGGAATAGAACAAAAGAAAAACAGACACTTCCGTCTGAGAAAAGTATAAGTACTCAATTGAAACTAATAACAAGGAAACCTCGAAAACAGTAAGCTCCACGAAAGAAAAGTATATGACACAATTTGTGTATTTTAACAAGACCTACATTTTTTTACAATAAGTTTTTCTCTATCTCTTACGGTTTACTAGTTATACCAAATTAAGCAAAGTTCATCCAGAATAAACAGGCCTTTAGAAGCTATTCCCAGAAAATTCAAAATATACATTTTATTTTTGATAGAAATGGCTTTAATATGTGCCATTTTAATCAAAGTCGTTAGTCATTTTTAAGAAAAACATGTTCAAAAATTTTTCTATGTAAAAGGTAGTTACGGGTGGGCATATTTTCTTGCAAATCTTCGTGTCGTATCCTTGGAGGAAACAAAACTTAAGTACCCAGTTTAGTGTTTAACCGTCTTTTCGCTTTTTAGCTATGCTGTCCACAGACAGACAGACAGACAGACACACACACACACACACACACCCACACACCCACAAACACACACGGACCTGTTTCTGAAAATACTTTTTTTTTTTTTTTTGGATTCCAGGGATCCTAAAGCATTTATTTCCGGTGAAATCTCGACATCGAATTTTTGGGTGGAATATACGAGTAATACTTCTCTATCCCTATGTACATTATACATATGGGGCTAGCGAAAGTAAAAAAAAAAACAAAAATAGTTGACGTTCATAAGCGAACCTATGTGCTAATTGGGAACATCTCCAAATGTGAGTAATGCTCATAATCCTAGCAAGAGCGGTAACCCCCGCAAAAACTCCGCGTTCCAACCTACATAAATATTTCACTTATAATAATTTTGTTTAAGGTTTTTTTTTCACTTCAGTATAATTGTTGCACGTTTTTATATCTGTGTTTTCTTTCTCTACACGTACTGTGTACATAGTGTAACGAGATTTCACCGGAAATATATATTTTGGGATCCCATGTATCCAAAAAAAGCATTTGTAGAAACAGGTCCTGTGTGTGTGCCTGTGGGCAACATAGCTCAAAATTGAAGACTCCGTTAAAAACCAAACTTGGTATTTAAGTTTGGTATCTTCCAAAGATGTGACACGAAGATTTTCAAGAACATTTCCCCACCACCAACCACCCTTTACATGGAACTTTTTTCGAAAATTTTGATTTTCTCAGAAATTGCTCTAACGATTTTGATTAAAATATCGTATATTAAAGATATTTACCTGACAAATAAAATGTATATCTTGAATTTTCTGGGAATATCCTCTGAAGGCTACTTTATTCTGGATGAATTTGAAGGAACTTTGCATAGCTGCTAAACCGTAAGATATGAACAAAAACATGCCACACAAAAAATATACCGCACGTTAAAACACACAATTTATGTTATATAAATTTTTTTTCGTGGAGTTGATCGTTTTTTAGATATTCCGTTTTACTGGTTTCAGCTTTGAAAAACATATTCTTTTCTCATACAGGAATTTGTCAACTCCTGTTCATACAAAGGAACATAAGGCACATAGCATCCAGCTTTTGAGTATCACTTTAACCTATGGTACTCCCTTATTTCACTTCTACTTGCAAGGAAGCAAGTAATAAGACTATCTCTGCAATTTTTTTCTCAATTAGCTTGAATTAGATAGAAACATAAGCGTTTTAATAATATTTTTTTCGCTGAGATGTAGAGAAAGTAATGTGAATGGATCACATCGGATATTTTTTTCATTTTAGTATATTTGTTGCACGTTTTTATATACTTTTGTTTTTACTACATGTACTATGTAGATAGTGTATAGAGAAAAACACTCAAGAAGTCGATACCGAGATTTCACCGGAAGTATATCCAAAAAAAGCATTTGTAGCAAAAGGTCTGTGTGTGTGTGTTTGTCCGAATGTCTGTGAACACGATAACTTAAAAACAGAACGTCGGTAAAATACCAAACTTGATATTTAAATTTAGTATTTTACAGGAATGTTACATGAGATTTTTAGCAAAATTCCCCCATCCCAAACTACCCTTTACATAGAACAAATTTGGAAAATTTGGGAATAGCCTCTGAAGACCTTTTTATGCTGAATGAATTTTTCTGAATTTTGCGTAACTGGTAGGCAAAATCTTGCAACACAAAATCTGTAGATCACGTTAAAGCACTTAATTTATGTCATACACGTTTTTTTTTCTTCTTTTTTTTGTGTGAAATGGACCGTTCTTGAGATATTCCTTGTTATTTGTTTTAGATTTAAAATACCTAAAGTTTTCTAACACGTAAAGTTGTAAACTCCTGCCCCTGCATAGAAACTGATTTCATCTAAATGGCAAATAGCTTTTAAAAGATTCGACTGTTGTTTTAGCCTGATGTATTCCTTTATACTTACGTGGAAGCAAGTAATTAAGGCAATTTCTGCTAATGTTAATCTCGATTATCATAAAGTAGACAGAAAAATATGTTTTAATACTAGTTTGTTACAGGGATGTAGAGAAAATGGAACATATCAGACTTTTTATTCAGTTGTGTGCCGAATTTATTTTTGTTGTTTATTCTTTTATTCATTGTATTGAATTTAATGTAATGTCTGATAGAGTGGAACAGAAGTCCTTGTGACCTTAACTCCAACCAGAATAAATAAATAAATACATCTAATATAATGGCAAGCTTGACAGTTTTCGGAAGCTGTTCATACTGGTATGATTTTGTTTGTTTCATTCATATAGCCCCCTTTAACATGTAAGGCTTTGTATTAGGAACAACACGTTGTCTGTAGGTTCTTTACGTTGCGTTTAAATCCCTTTATTTTCCTCTAATTAGGGAATAATTCTGGCTAAAGAAAAATTCCCCGCCCCATCCGGGAATCGAACCCGAAACCTCTGGGTGAGAAGTCAGCTCGCTGACCACACGACCACGGAGGCAGTCGCATATTACTATTATTATCATTATTAATCATTTTTTTTGTAGGTTAACGTCCTTTAACCTGGTTGGTCATATCGGACGATGAATGAAATTGGTGAAATGATACTCAAATAATCTCGGGGTCCATGGAGCTTAAAGTTACTCGACATTCGTTTTTCAGGATAAGGAAAAACCCTGAAAAAACCTTATCTGGGTAACTCACCCTAAGCGAGATTCGAACTCACTACCTGTTGAATGTGAAGCAGACACGCTACCACCGAACTACCCAGGCGGACTGCACATAACATGTACACATTTTTAGCGCTTACAAATATTGAAATAAAGATTATTAAAAGAAGAGATCTGGAAATTTCAAAAGCTTATCGCGACCAAGGATTAACATAAGGTTAGATGATAGATAGGAAAGCGTTTTGATTACACGGTTAATATTTCAGTGACTTCTTCTTTTGCAGAGAAGCGGAGAAAGCGACAAGGGAGGGCCCATTTGCATATCAAAGTCAAATTTAATATGTCCCCCGATTTGAATCCAGTGCTCGTTTAATAACGAGTGTGACCTCGACACTGGCCATTAATTACTTCAACAATGGGATTACCTTGGGTGGCGGTGATTACCTAAAACAGGTAGGGGATGTGCCGTCTGCTCTGGTAATGAGCTTCTCGCCGCCCTAATTGAAGCCTCCACGTTCCACTTTTCTCCTCGATGTTGCCTGCCATCACTTACTTTTTCTGAAATGACAGTTTCATTAGTGCTTTGCTTGTGTCGCCTTCCTTATGCATACAGATATCTAACCAAAGTAAAGAACCTCACAGAATACTAATAGATTTTGGGACGTAAAATTCCTTGGCATCTTAGCTCTGCATGCATTGGGTTATGTTTGTAAGCAATATTTGGATTTTCCAAGTAACGTGTGAGTTTGATATTGGAAGGTGCTGGGTTCGACTCCAGTTGAAAACCCTCTCTGACATTGTACTTTTGTTAGTTTTCTGTGGAAATTGAAATCAATCACCTCGCAGCATCGCACCAGGAATATTCGCAGTCGGTAGACAGAGTGTTCTTTCTTTTATTGTTCCGTGGTTCTATTGTAGCGCGCGAGTGTGTGTGTGTATGTGTGTGTGTGTGTGTGTGTGTGATATCAATGTGTTCTTTCTTTTATTGTTCTGTGGTTGTGTGTGTGTGTGTGTGTGTGTGATATCAGAGTGTTCTTTCTTTTATTGTTCTGTGGTTCTGTTGTCGTAGCACGCGAACATGTGTGTGTTTGTGTGTGTGTGTGTGTGTGCGTGTGTGATATCAGAGTGTTCTTTCTTTTATTGTTCTGTGGTTCTGTTGTCGTAGCGTGTGAACATGTGTGTGTGTGTGTGTGTGTGTGTGTGTGACATCAGAGTGTCTTTCTTTTATTGTTCTGTGGTTCTGTTGTCGTAGGAGAGAGAGAGAGAGAGAGTGTGTGTGTGTTTGTGTATGTGTGTGTGTGTGTGACATCAGAGTGTTCTTTCTTTTATTGTTCTGTGGTTCTGTTGTCGTAGCGCGCGAACATGTGTGTGTGTGTGTGTGTGTGTGTGCGTGTGTGATATCAGAGTGTTCTTTCTTTTATTGTTCTGTGGTTCTGTTGTCGTAGCGTGTGAACATGTGTGTGTGTGTGTGTGTGTGTGTGTGTGTGACATCAGAGTGTCTTTCTTTTATTGTTCTGTGGTTCTGTTGTCGTAGGAGAGAGAGAGAGAGAGAGAGAGTGTGTGTGTGTTTGTGTATGTGTGTGTGTGTGTGACATCAGAGTGTTCTTTCTTTTATTGTTCTGTGGTTCTGTTGTAGCGCGCGAGCGTGTGCGTGTGTTTCCAATGTTGGTAAAATATATAAAATATATATGATGGTAATATTTTAAAATCAAGTATTTTTCGACCGCAAGTACGGTCTGCGACTGTGTGACACAAATATTGTATTATTGTAAACTTAATAACAAACTACTACTACTTCTAGTGTTCTCTGATTTTTGGCTGGCGTGGATTCACATCTACCTACATATTCCTTAAAAATTCTTAGTTTGAATTCCTTTGGAAGGGAAGTAAAACCGTTGGTCCCGTGTCATAGATTTACGGCTCGTAAAAGAACCTCAAGCCTGATAGAGAGGTCTCTGAGCAAATTTAAGCGCTCTTTCACGCCCTGTATGGAATGGGACGCTGAGAACCACAGCAGTTAAAGAGCGTCCATAAATAACACGTCATGTCATTTCATTTTTCATCTTCCTTTGACTCTGCTTCCTTCTCATCTTTGAGGTATAGGTTTCTGATGCGTGGACAAAGTGCACATTTGCTTACTCCAAGGAAAATGTATTCCCTTAACACGTAAGCACATACGGAGCAGTGTTTCTATAGAGCTTCCATTTCGGTGTTGTCTTCCGTAAGATTCCGTTCAGTAAGGCTGAACTGCTATTCGTGACGTCAGCCTGGCGTCTTCCATTTCTAATCCAGGATTTTACGTGTTTTTCTAGATGAAAAACGTAGTGAGAGAATCCATTATTAAACTTGCGATTATTTCCAGCAGTAATGCATTTCTTTTTAGTTTCTTTACAAGTACTATGTACAGAGAAACTATTGCATTCCATCCAACAATTTGATCCCGAGATTTCACGGGAAATACATGTTTTGTGTCCCCTTGAATAAAAAAGAATTTGGAAAAAGGTCCGTGTGTGTGTGTGTCTGGACAGCATAGGTCAAAAACGAAAGGTCCGTTGCGGCGGTAAGACCGTGTTGACGTTGGGTGCTATATGCAATGTTATCTTTTGCACCACATTTGAGACGCCTTATGCGGTGAGCGCAGATTGAAGGCGCAGGCAAGACTCACTCCACTACCTATGAGTAGACCCACTTACCTGGTAAGGTGAACCTACTACCGTTGAATTTGCCTCGGTGTTGCTCAGCTGCACGATTGTTGACTCACTCGGGATGGTGCAGCTAATGGGGGTAGTTCAAGGAGTGATCTTGTAATGATTAAAACTTATGTACTTTCCTGGAGTTTATTCCTTACTAGGAGAAGCGACACAAGCACATTTGCCTTACAATAATACTAACTTGTACACCTGTTACGAATTCTAACACTTGGCTGATCACACGTAATTACAGTCCCTTCTTCTTCTTTAATTCTGCGTTATACTATATACATTAGTACGCGTCACTGAATTTAAATTCGTTACACGTAACAGGGTCTAACTTTGTATGAAGAAGTTAAGTTCAGCCCGACGACCGACAGCATAAAAGCGACAGATAGATCAGCTAGTAACAGACAGCTCGCATTGGACAGATCATTTTCACGGACAGATCACGATGTGCCTTCTCGGCCTCTTTATTTACAAAAAATACCGTCATGGCGGACTCTTTCTGATTCGACAGAAAGGCCGCGCGATTGAAGTAAATATTTCCCGAAAGAAAATTTCCTTATCCCAGGGTGCACTGCAAAAATCACGTGATATGTCTTGTACAACGGAGAATTACCGTCTTCCGAATTTTACTGTTCACCCCCGTTGTAACTCGACTGTACGTGACTGGACAAAAGAGACCTTTCTAACAAAAGTGCTTTTCATCCCCCTTGACTCTCTTGGCGTCAGCTTTCTTCTCCAGCTGAATTTTCTCAGTTAAATACATACATTTATACTCTTTTAGCTTTACATTGATAAACAATTAATAACTGATAATAATATTGATAGGGAAGCTAATTAACGGTCTCACCGTTAAATACCAAACCTGATATTTAAGTTTTGTATCTTCCTAGGATACGACACGAACATTTTCAAGAAAATCCCCCAACCCCAAACTACCCTTTATATGGAAAAACTTGCGAACATTTTGATTTACTCAAAAATGGCTCTAAATATTTTAATTAAAATATTATATATTAAAGATATTTACATGTCAAATAAAATGTACATCCTCAATTTTCTGAGAATAGCGTCTAAAGACCTCTTTATTCTGGATCATTTTTATTGAATTTTGTATAACTGGTAAACCGTAAGAGATATCAAAAATTTACTACACAAAAAATGTAGAGGACCGTAAAACCCACAATTTATGTAATATACATTTTTTTCGTGCAGTTGATCGTTTTTGAAATATTCGTTATTAGTGGTTTCAGCTTTAAAACATACTTTTCTCATACGAGAATTTGTCAACTCCTGTCCATACAAATAAAGGAACTTCAGTCACATAGCAAGCAGCTTTTGACAATCATTTTAACTTATGGTACTCCTTTATTTCGCTTCTATTTAGAAGGAAGCAAGTAATAACACTATTTCTGCTATTTTTTTCTCGATTAGTATAAAGAAAATAGAATTATAGGCTTGTTAACAATAATTTACTGTGGAGATGTTAATGAAACACATCAGATTTTCTCTTTTAGATTATACATTTGTTTAATGTATTCATCTTAATAGACTTCTATCTAAGTTTTGAATTACCTTTTGTTGTGTTTCTTTACAAACTGGCGTAGTTCTCTCTTCACTTGAGATTATTTTATATTCTTTAAGGTTGAAGGTCGCAGGGCTCAGCCACGCAAATTTGATTTAAAACTTTCCGTACGGTTAAGGTCGTAATATAAACAATAACATGTTGTCGATAGCGTAGCATGCGTCTACAGATACAGGTAACATCTGAGCTAAAATTGTTCAATTGTGATTCGATTAGTATACAGAAATTGAAAAAGATTTGGTAAATTACTCACACTACTTTTTACTTTCTCCATACGCACTATGTACATAGTGTGTAGAGAAAGTATTGCACTCCACCAAAAAATTCGATACCGAGATTTCACCGGAAATATATGATTTAGGGTCCCCAATATCCAAAAAAAAAAAGCATTTTCACAAAAAGGTCCGTGTGTGTGTCCGTGTGTCTGTGAACACGATAACTCAAAAACGAAAAGTCGGTATAAAATACCAAACTTGGTATTTAAGTTTAGTATCTTCCAGGAATGCGACACGAAGATTTTGAGAAAAATCCCCCACCCCAACTACCCTTTATATGGAACTTTTTTCGAAAATTTTGATTTTCTCAAAAATGGCTGTAACGATTTTGATTAAAATTTCATATATTAAACATATATGCCTGACAAATAAAAGGTATATCTTGAATTTTCTGGGAATAGCCTCTGAAGAGTAGTTTATTCTGGATGAATTTTACTAAATTTTGAATAACTGCTAAACCGTAAAAGATGGACAAAAATTTACTACACAATAAATGTAGAGCACATTAAAACACACAATTTATGTTATATACATTTTTTCGTGGAGTTCGTCGTTTTTGTGACATTCCTTATTTTTGGTTTCTGCTATCAAAAACGTATACTTTTCTCATACAGGAACTTGTCAACTCCTATCCATATAGACAAAGGAACTTCATTGACATAGTAACCAGCTTTTGACTATCACTTTAACCTACGGTTGTCCCTTATTTCGCTTCTACTTACAAGGAAGCGAGTAATTAGACTATTTCTGCTATTTTTGTCTGATTAGCATAAAGTAAATAGAAGTGTAAGCTTTTTTAGAATTATTTCGTGCAGGGATATGGAGAAAGTCATGTGAATGGTACACATCAGATTTTTACTTTCCCTACGCGTACTATGTACATAATGTGTACAGAAGTTATTATAATGAACCCAAAAATTCAATACCGAGATTTCACTGGAAATACAGCTTTTGAGACTCCGTGAGTACAAAAAAAAAAAAAAAAAGCATTTTTAGAAAAATATGTGTCTGTCTGTGTGTGTCTGTGGGCAGCATAGCTCTAAAATTAAAAGACCGTTAACAACCAAACATGGTATTTGGGTTTGGTATCTTCTAAGGAAAACTTTTTTCCGAAAAATTTGATTTTCTCAAAAATGGCTCTAAAAATTTTGATTAAATCGTTACATATTTAAGATATTTAGCTCACAAATAAAATGTATATCTTAAAATTTCTGGGAATAGCCTCTGAAGATGACTTTATGCTGAACGAATTTTACGGAATTTTGCATAACACCTAAACCGTATGAGATGGACAAAAACTTATCACACAAACATTGTAGAGCACGTTAAAACACAGAATTTATGACATATACATTTTTTTTCGTGGAGTTGATCGCTTTTGAGATATTCCTTGTTTCTGTTATCAGCTTTAAAGGCTTATACTTTTCTCATACAGGAATTTGTCAACTCGTGTCCATACAAATAAAGGAACTTCAGTCAATAGCAACCATGTTTTGACTACACTTTAACCCATGGTACTCCCTTATTTCACTTTTACTTACAAGAAAGCAAGTAATAAGACTATTTCTGCTAATTTTTTCTCAATTATCATGAAGTAAATACAAACATAAGCTTTTTAACAATAAATTGTTGCAGAGATGTAGAGAAAGTCATGTGAATGGTACACATCTGATTTTTGTGTAATATAATTTAAGACAAATAACATACTGGTATGAATTTTCTCAAGTAAAATGTATGAGATTCCTTGATGGAGAAAAGTGGCGTTATGATATGCCGGTACCGTCTATTTCGAGCTCGGTATAGGTAAAGAACTGTGTGATATCGCGTAACAATCTGTTAGTTGGTCCTATAAAGAATAGCTTCCGTACGGCGGCAAATGAAATATAAATGTCTAAGTCAACAGAATAAGACAGTCTTCAGCCTTGACTGCAGCTAGAGCTTCAGAGGGGTAACTGTGGGAAGAGTCGGTTGATCAAGAAAATTATTGTAATTCTCGAGATGTATCTCCTGTCGCAGTCCCCTGTAGTTCTCCTTCCTGAGAAGCAGGAAGGACATGCTGAGTAGGACAGTTTGGATTACTCGATGTATCTTCTGTCGCAGTCTCCTAAACTTCTCCTTCCTGGTAAGCTGGAAGGACATGTTGAGTAGGACAGTTTGGATGACTCGATGTATCTCCTGTCGCCGCCTCCTGTAATTTTCCTTCCTGGAGAGGTGGAAGGACATGCTAAGTAGGACAGTTTGGATGACTCGATATTTTCGCAGTCTCCTGTACTTCTCCTCCCTGGAGAGATGGAGAGACATGCTGAGTAGGATAGTTTGGATGACTCGATGTATCTCCTGTCGCAGTCTCCTGTACTTCTCCTCCCTGGAGAGGTGGAGGGACATGCTAAGTAGGACAGTTTGGATGACTCGATGTATCTTCTGTCGCAGTCTCCTAAACTTCTCCTTCCTGGTAAGCTGGAAGGACATGTTGAGTAGGACAGTTTGGATGACTCGATGTATCTCCTGTCGCCGCCTCCTGTAATTTTCCTTCCTGGAGAGGTGGAAGGACATGCTAAGTAGGACAGTTTGGATGACTCGATGTATCTCATGTACTTCTCCTTCCTGGAGAGGTGGAAGGACATGTTGAGAAGGATCGTTTGGATGACTCGATATTTTCGCAGTCTCCTGTACTTCTCCTCCCTGGAGAGATGGAGAGACATGCTGAGTAGGATAGTTTGGATGACTCGATGTATCTCCTGTCGCAGTCTCCTGTACTTCATCTCCCTGGAGAGGTGGAGGGACATGCTGAGTAGGACAGTTTGGATGACTCGGATGTATCTCCTGTCGCAGTCTCCTGTACTTCTCCTCCCTGGAGAGGTGGAGGGACATGCTGAGTAGGACAGTTTGGATGACTCGATGTATCTCCTCTCGCAGTCTCCTGTACTTCTCCTCCCTGGAGAGGTGGAGGGACATGCTGAGTAGGATAGTTTGGATGACTCTGCACTTGGAGGTGACGGCGCTGGTAGTGAGACCTCAGGCGAGAAACAGGTATCCGAGCTGAGCCCGTGGGTATAGCAACGTTGACAACTTTCTTATCGGTTAACGTCGGCGAGCTGGTGATGTCTTAGCAAAGTCAACTCTGACATCAAGGCAGCTTCCAAGTCCTAGAGCTCCATCCATACAGTAAAACGTTGAACCCTGGTTGCAGAAGATGCGGTAGTCTTCATATTATGAGAGCCGCCGTGTGTGCGGAACGGCGAAGACGTGTCGAGTTGAGAGCTAGCGAAATCCCGCTGTGGCAGGGGGGAGGGGTGGAGGTCGGTGGTAGACGTTATTGAAACTGCAGTCGCGACGAAGCCTCAGTGGCTGACAGTTATGCTGCGGCCAGGACGAAGGTTACTTTGGCAATGCTCTCTCTCGACGGAGCAGCGCAGCCAGTTCAAGACCAGCGACAGCTCTGTGCTGCTTCTTCTTCACCATCTCGAAGCTCGACCGCACTCCTTGTTCATGCAATATGTCACAATCGTGCAGTTACAGATAAACACGAAGTTATTAGGGAATTTTTATGATTAAGCTTAGAGGCTTTTAAATTATGACGTTGCTATACTCTAGGTTATTGGCATTAAGCACTATTCTATCTCTACTTACCTGCCTGCCTGCCTACCTCTCTCTATATATCTATCTATCTATCTATCTATCTATCTATCTATCTATCTATCTATCTATCTATCTATCTATCTATCTATCTATCTATCTATCTATCTATCTATCTATCTACGTCTCTCTATATCTAACTAACTACATCTCTCTATATCTATCTACCTATTTCTATATCTATCTACCTCTCTCTACATCTATCTACCTCTCTCTATATCTATCTATCTACCTCTCTATACCGCTCTACATCTATCTAACTCTCTTTACCTCTCTCTATATCTATCTACTTCTCTGTATATCTATCTCCTCTCTCTATATGTATATATCTATCAACCTCTCTATATCTGTCTATATATCTACCTCTCTATACCTCTCTCTACTTCTCTCTATACCAATCTACCTCTCTACCTCTATATCTATGTATCTACTTCTCTCTATACCTATCACCTTTGTCTCTATATCTATATATCTATCTACCTCTGGCTACAGGATCTTTTTATTAAAATTCTTTTCTTGAATTTTTGGGGACACAAACATGCATTTCCGGTGAAATTCCAAATTTTTGGGTGGAATTCAACACCTTCTCTACCTACTATTTTCATTGTACGTGTTAAAAAGCAAAGGCATATATACATATGAATCGCCGAAGTGTATGTACGCGTATCACTTCCAAACGACTACATCAAATTGAACAATTCTTTTAATGGCATGTTCGTTACTGTCACGACAAGGTTTGTGGAAAAGAAAATGTTTAAAAATAGTACGTGAAAGTATTTAAAATCTCATTATATGAATAAAAGCCGTGCCAAGCTAACGCATTTCGGTTAATAGTCACCAGATGGCAGTGGTATCACGGTTATGTGTTGCTAAATGGTCGTAGTGCTGCTATATTTTCCCCTCCCCATTCAATGTTAAGGTAACGCAACAGTTTATCGACACAATCATGCAGTGCAACAGAGAAATTTAAATACAATGTTATATATTAACTGTTCTTTCCTCACTTCTATCGTTTAAAAATAGAATCAAAGAAGCTTTCCTAACGATGAACACATAGAGTAAGTACTTATTTATCTTCCGATAGATAGCGATAATAATATTTTTCCTCCGCATCCAATGTTAAGGTAACGCAACAGTTTATCGGGATGACACAACGCAGCAATGAAATTCAAATATATTTTTATGTATTAACTGTCCTTTCCTTACTCCTATCGTTGAAAATAAAGAAGTTTTCCTGGCGTCTAACACCTGAAATACATTTGCCACCAGAAGGCCGTAGTACCTACTGCTCTATTTTTCTTCTTCAATGCTAAGGGAATGCACCCGATTATGGAGATAATGACGCAAGATAACTATAAAAATCATATATATATATATATATATATATATATATATATATATATATTTGTTTTGTTTTGTATTAGCTATCGCTCCCTTGGTCTTGGAATCTGAAAAAAAACGGGATCCGTTTTAGGTTTAGCTTCCTATTGCAGATGTCGGTTATTTGACGTTATGTGATACATGAGCTAACTAAAGAACATGAAGATACCCGCGTCACCATCACACTACAATTACGCTGCTCTTAATATATTTGATCAACTAATATTTTGGGTTAAATGGAGAAATTTAATACACAAAGCTGCCATGAAATAAAAGCTTTTCAATTGCCCAACCAGATCTACTTGCTCTTTAGTTAGGTCATTGTTAGCCTTAGAAATTGCGGTTTTGACATAGAAGAAAATAAAGAAAGAGGTGGAAAACATTAGGAGTAAAGGAAAGAAAGAGATTCGGAAGAAGCATGAATGTTACTTTGTGACTTTCTCCTTAATGTAGTTCATTACCTATGCCAGTGTATACCCACCACACTATGGATACGCTGCTATTACTGTTATTATGCCAACAACATCTTGGTTGCCCACGCTGTTAACTCCATGTATCATCCTCTCCACACTACCTTATGGGCGCTCTGACTTCGTCCTTTTCGCAATATCAATTATATGTGGTACATTGCGCTTCATTGCGTTTTTCAGATACAAAGGCATTATTAGACATTGACACTTCCACTGGCCTCATTTCGTTTCCATCAAATCTTTGTCACTTCACAACGTCAAAGGAAGAATTAATATCGAAAGTGTTTCCAAACATTGGTGCAAATTACAAAAACTGTGCTTGGTTGAGCGTTGCAACTTGTAGATGTAGAAGATTCGAATAAAACATTCAGGTTAAAATTGATGGACAAATGCATTCATTTAAGTCCATCAATTCCATTACCAATCCAAATGAAGTCAATTGTCTAACTAAATTCATTGGATTTGCCAGGATTCCCGTCACACAATTTACAGCTCAAGGTTGACTCGGTGATAATTATGCTACGCAATATCAATCAGTCGAAATTATGCAGCGGAACAAAATTCACTATTAAAATAAATTATGAAAAGTTTGATTTAAATGACTATAACATAGGAAAGTTCAAATGCGAGGATATACCGCTTGCATTCCCAACGACAATAAATCCCAAGATCAATTGTTAGAAGTGTATGTAATATATCTTGAATTGTGTTTTTCCATGTTGTACGTTGCGTGCTCGAGAGTCGGCAAACTATCAGCGCTATTTTTTTCTCTCCGGAAGGAAAATTGTACATTACAAGGCATTACAATAAAGTGTTGTCAAATTATTTAATTTTATCTCATTGCATGGTCGTACTGTAAACGGAAGATTTTGTCCGAGTTTTCTTCATTAGGTACACCACCCATGCGAAGCCGGGGCGGGCTGCTAGTACTTATATCTTTTAAAACGAATGAATTTAAATGGTTTGAATCAGAACGGACTGTTTGGTCACCATTTAATGTTTCCTGGAAACAGTGCTATGTGTTTCCTCCTAAGGGATGGCATGGGGTTTATGCAACATTGTCTATCAGCCAGATCCATTAATCTGTCAGCACTAATGCACTATTACGATGACAAGGTTGCGCAGTGTGCAGCAAATAATGAGCTATATCTCCGAAATGTTGAAATGTGTGTATGCATTATCATTCCTGAATTAATAGAATCGCGACTGGCATCCGTAAAACCAACTTAATGGATGCGAACGTTCAACTGCACAATTTCAATATGGCTGAAATAAGTCTACTATAGGAAGAAAAATAGTCTGATGTGTTCCATTTACATG
This sequence comes from Hymenopus coronatus, assembly GCA_030762935.1. Lineage (NCBI taxonomy): Eukaryota > Metazoa > Arthropoda > Insecta > Mantodea > Hymenopodidae > Hymenopus > Hymenopus coronatus. The sequence continues at coordinate 172,967,201 of CM060881.1, read as the reverse complement.
ACTTTCTCTACATCTCTGTAACAAATTATTGTTAAAAAGCCCATGCTTCTATTACTTCATGCTAATCGAGAAAAAATTAGCACAAATAGTATTATTACTTGTTTCCTTGTAAGTAAACGTGAAATAAGGAGGTTAAAGTGATAGTCAAAAGCTGGTTGCTATGTGACTGAAGTTCCTTTGTTTGTATGGACAGCAGTTGACAAATTCCTGTATGTATGAGAAAAGTATTGCATTTTTTAAAGCTGAAACCAAAAATAAGGAATATCTCAAAAACGATCAACTTCACCAAATAAAATGTTTATAACATAAATAGTGTTTTAACGTGCTCTTCATGTTTTATGTGATAAGTTTCTGTCCATCTCTTCCGGTTTAGTGGTTATGCAAAACTCCGCAAAATTCATCCAGAATAAAATAGTCTTCAGAGGCTTTTCCTAGAAAATTTAAGATATACATTTTATTTGTTGTGTAAATATCTTTAATATATCCTATTTTAATCAAAATCGTTAGAAAAAATTTTCAAGAAAAGTTCCATGTAATGTGTAGTTGGGGTGGGAGATTTTCTTGAAAATCTTCGTGTCGCATCCTTGGAAGATGCCAAACCTAAATACCAAGTTTGGTTTTTGAGTTATGCTGCCCATAGACACACACACACACGGACATTTTTCTAAACATTCAGGGGTCTGAATATATTTTCGGTGAAACCTCGGTATGGAATTTTTGAGTGGAATACAATATCTTATCTATACACTATGTGCATAATACGTGTAGAGAAAGTAAAAATTATTCTTTTTATAGCTTAATCTCACTGCAACAGATATTACATGACTTTATGACCTCAGGAAGGTGCAGTTTAAGCATTTGTTCCTTCTTCCCTTCGTGTTACATACTCTACCGTGTACTATATACCTAGGAGGTAGAGAAGGTATTGAATTCCACCCAAAATTTCTATGTTAAGATTTCAACAGAATATATATATTTTTGTAAATAAAAAATATACTGGTCCATGTGCGTGTGTGAGCAGCATAACTCAAAAACAAAAATGCGTTAAATACCAAAATTATCTAAGTTGAGCAACTTTCAAGGATGCGACACGAAAATAAAAAACACCCACCCTTTCCAAGGAAACGATTTTGAAATGTTTTATCTCAAAACTGCCACCAAATACCTTGATTAAAATACCACATGCTTAAGATATTTTCATCAGTAATAAAATGTATATCTTGAATTTCCGGGAAGTAAACTCTGGAGTTCTAGAAGACTTTGCATGACTGATAAGCCACAACATATAGAAAAATCCTAACTGCACAAAAATTTAGATCTCGTTAAAACGAGATGCATATGCATTTGTTTGTGGATTTAACCATTTGCGAGGTATTCCCTGTTATTGATTTTCTAATCTTCAATACTTTTCTCTTCTATCATGCAAAGGGAAGGAAGATTTCACTGTCGCTTCAGATTTCTGTATTGCCTTATTTCCTTCCACTTAGAGGAAGCTAAGCAGTACAAACATTTCTGCCAATATTATTATTATTATTGGCAACAACTATTGAGAAGTATAAGATTTTACAAGAATAACTTGTTGAACAGGAGAGAGAGAGAGAGTCATATCAATGAATAATATAATATTATTATTATTGGCAACAACTATTGAGAAGTATAAGATTTTACAAGAATAACTTGTTGAACAGGAGAGAGAGAGAGAGAGAGAGAGTCATATCAATGAATAATATAATATTATTATTATTATTGGCAACAACTATTGAGAAGTATAAGATTTTACAAGAATAACTTGTTGAACAGGAGAGAGAGAGAGAGAGTCATATCAATGAATAATATAATATTATTATTATTGGCAACAACTATTGAGAAGTATAAGATTTTACAAGAATAACTTGTTGAACAGGAGAGAGAGAGAGAGTCATATCAATGAATAATATAATACTATTATTATTGGCAACAACTATTGAGAAGTATAAGATTTTACAAGAATAACTTGTTGAACAGGAGAGAGAGAGAGAGAGTCATATCAATGAATAATATAATAGTATTATTATTGGCAACAACTATTGAGAAGTATAAGATTTTACAAGAATAACTTGTTGAACAGGAAGAGAGAGTCATATCAATGAATAATATAATATTTTATTTAGTAGGTACAGTAACTACTATATTTACAAAATGTTTCTCCACCTTTTATGGTGGACATTAACTTCTATAATTCAGCTATTTTTTCTATTTTTACTTTCTCTATACGCACCATGTACATAGTGTATAGAGAAGGTATTGCACTCCACCCAAAAATTTGATACCGAGATTTCACCGGAAATATTTGTTTTAGTGTCCCCAATATCGAAAAAAAGCATTTTCACAAAAAGGCCCGTGGGTATGTGTGTGTGTGTGTGTGTGTGTGTGTGTGTGTGTGTGTGTGAACACGATAACTCAAAAACGAAAAGTCTGTAAAATACCAAACTTGGTATTTAAGTTTAGTATTCCAGGGATACGACACGAAAATTTTGAGGAAAATCCCCCCACCCCAAACTATCCTTTACATGGAACTTTCTTCGAAAATTTTGATTTTCCCAAAAATGGCTCTAACGATTTTGATTAAAATTTCGTATATTAAAGATATTTACCTGGCAAACAAAATTTATATCTTGATTTTTCTGGGAATAGCATCTGCAGAGTAGTTTATTCTGGATGAATTTTGAATAACTGCTAAACCGTAAGAGATGGGGAAAAACTTACTACACAAAAATGTAGAGCACGTTAAAACACACAATTTATGTTATATAATTTTTTCGTGACTTCATCGTTTTTGAGACATTCCTTATTTTTGGTTTTGCTATGAAAAACTTATACTTTTCTCATACAGAAACTTGTCAACTCCTATCCATATAAACAAAGGAACTTCATTGACATAGCAACCAGCTTTTGACTATAATTTTGACCTATGGTAGTCCCATATTTCGCTTCTACTTGCAAGGAAGCAAGTAATAAGACTATTTTAGCATGAAGTAAATAGAAGTATAAGCTTTTTAAGAATAATTTGTTGCAGGGGTATAGAGAAAGTCATGTGAATGGTACAATCAGATTTTTCTACTTTCTCTAGCCCCATATGCACAATGTACATAGGGATACAGAAGTAGTGTATTCCACCCAAAAATTCCATGTCGAGCTTTCACCGGAAATATAAGTTTTAGGACCCCCTGAGTCCAAAAAAAAAAACATCCAAAAAAGGCCCGTGTATGTGGGGGGGCAGCATAGATCAAAAACGAAAAGACCGTTAAATACCGTTGGTATTTAAGGTAGGTGTCTTCCAAGGATGCAAAACGCAGGTTTTCAATAAAATCCCCCCACCCCCAGCTACCCTTTATATGGACATTTTTTGGAGCATTTATATTTTTTCAAAAATGGCTCTAACGATTTTGATTAAAAACTCTTATATTTAAGAAATGTAACAAATAAAATTTATTTCAAGAAAATACTCACCTTGCAACCACAACATAGGAACAACAGAACGAGAATATTGTTAATGTCTGCTTTATTATACCATGTTTGGTATTATTTCTAGTAGTAGTATTTTACTATCAAGTTTACAACAATACAATATTTGCGTCACACAGTCGCATGGGTCGAGTGACCGTATATGCTGTCTAAATATACTTGAATTTAAAATGGTGCCTACATATGTATTTTATAAACCTTAACAACATTGAAAATACACACACACATGCATATGCTCGCGCGCTAGGAAAACAGAACCATAGAACAATAAAAGGAAGAACTCTAATATCACACATACCACATACACACACACACACACACACACATGCATATGCTCGCGCGCTAGGAAAACAGAACCATAGAACAATAAAAGAAAGAACACTTATATCACTCATACCACACACACACACACACACACACACACACCACACCACGTATTCACACATATAGATTACCCTAGCACAAAATAAATCTATACAATATTTACACAAATATTTTGTCTCTTAGTGCACAAACTTGGGGGGTGAGGTACGAAGAATTTCTTTCGTAAATCTTAGAAAAACCAATAAAGACATTTTAAAGCGGAAGCAGAAATCAGGTAGCCGAAAATGGGGAGGTCTGTGACATGTGGAAGGTTATTAAACAGATCCAAAAGCGAGGCACATACAAGTTAGTATTCCTGCTGGAGAATGGATAAAACATAAAACCAAGTTTGGTATTTAACGGTCTTTTCGTTTTTGAGATATACTGTTCACATTCACAGACACACATACTTAGGCACACACTCACACAAACCTTTTTCCAAAAACGCTTTTTTTTTTTTTTTTTTTTTTATCTTTTCAGAGGGACCCAAAACATGCATTTCCGGTGAAATCTCGATATTGAATTTTCGGGTGTAATACAATACCCTCTCTATACACTAAGCACATAGTACTTATAGAGAAAGTAAAAATCTGATGTGTTCCATTCACATGTGTTTTTCCTATATCTCTGCAACGAATTATTGTTAAAAAGATAATGCTTCTATTTACGCCATTCTAATCGAGAAAAAATTAGCAGAAATAGTCTTATTACTTGCTTTATTGTAAGTAGAAGCGAAATAAGGGAGTGCCATAGGTTAAAGTGATAGTCAAAAGGTGGTTACTATGTGGCTGAAGTTCCTTTGTTTGTATGGACAAGAGTTGATCAACTCCACGAACAAAAGGTATATAACAAAAACTGTGTATTTTAGTATGCTGCACATTTTTTCTGCGGTATCTTTTTATCCATCTTTTACGGTTTTTGCAGTTATGCAAAATTCCATAAACTTCATCAGAATAAAGTATTATCAAAGGCTGTTCCCATAAAATTCAAGATATACATTTTATTTGTCATATAAATATCTTTAATATGCGAAATTTTAATCAAAATCGTTAGAGCCATTTTTGAGAAAATCAAAATTTTAGAAAAAAGTTCCATGTAAAGAGTAGTTGGGGTGGGGGAATTTTCTTGAAAATGTTCGTGTAGTATCATTGGAAAATACCAAACTTAAGTACCAAGTTCGGTTTTCAACGGTCTTTTCGTTTTTGAGCTATGCCGTCCACAGACAAGACAGGCGCACACACACACACACACACACACACACACACACACACACACACACACACACACACGGACCATTAGCTAAAAATGCTTTTTTGAATTCTGGAGGTCCAGAAGCACGTACTTCCGGTGAAATCTCGGTATCGAATTTTTGGGTGCAATACAATACCTTCTCTATACACTATGTGTATAGAACGTGTAGAGAATGTTAAAGGCTATATCGATAAGCTGACGGCAAAAGTAAGGGTTTCTATTCAGTTGGCATTATTGGTTTAAGTAAATAAAATCAGTAATAAACATTGTGGCAGGAAATACAGCGGTCGTCGTGCATATGAAATGTAGCCTATTTACATTCCCAAATATATGTCGCAAATATTACATATTTTTCTCTCTTTCTGCCTCCGCTTTCAAAATAAATTTTGTGAAGTTCACCCCTTACGGCACATTTAATATATTCTACATACGTCCTCCCGGTTGCTATCATTGTTTCTTTTGGTGAAACTTTTTACTTTCTCTACACGTACTATGTGCACAGTGTGTAAAGGAAATATTGTATTCCACCCAAAAATTCGATACCGTGATTTCACCGGAAATACATGTTTTCGTATCCAAAAAAATGCATTTTGAGAAAAAGTTGCACGCGCTGGCGCGAGGGCGCGCGCGTATTTGTGTGTGTGTCCCTGTGCCTGTGAATACGATATCTCAAAAATGAAAATGCGGTAAAATAACAAACTTGGTATTTAAGTTCAGTATCTTCCAGGGGTACGACACGAAGATTTTGAGAAAAATCCCCCCACTCTAAACTACATGGAACTTTTTTCGAAAATTGTTATTTTCTCAAAAATGGCTCTTTTGATTAAATTAGCGTATATTTAAGATATTTACTTGACAATTAAAATGTATATCTCTAATTTTATGGGAATAGCCTCAGAAGACTACTTTATTCTAGATGCATTTTACAAAATTTTGTATAGCTGCTAAACCATAAGATATGGACAAAAACGTTCCACACGAAAAATGTAGAGCACGTTAAAACACACAATATATGATATATACATTTTTCTCGTGGAGTTTATCATTTTTGAGCAATTCCTTGTTTTTGACTTCACCTTTAAGAAACCTATACTTTTCTCATCCAGGAAATTGTAAAGTCGTGTCCACGTAGCAACCAGCTTTTGACTATCACTTTAACCTATAGTACTCCCTTATTTCGCTTCTACTTACAAGGAAGCAAGTAATAATACTATTTCAGTTATTTTTTTCTCGATTAGCATAAAGTAAATAGAAGCAAAAGCTTTTTAACAATAATTTGTTGCAGAGGTGTAGAGAGAGTCTTTTGAATGGAACACATCAGACTTTTTTGAATTCGTATTAGAAGGCAATTAATAGTCTGTTTGCATAAAAAGTTTCTTTAAGGTTAAATGGTTATAAACCAGATGCAACGATTTCTGTGAGTGTCCTATATATATATATACACTCGCGCATAATTATTCTGAATATAGATGTGCTCTTTAAGAAACCAAAATCCCTACCAGAAGCGCATTAAATTAAACGCAAAAGCTTCCACTTCTATGAAACTTCGTGGTGCTAATAAACTTAGTTTTATACTCCCAAAGTTTTGGTTTTCACACTTTATACCTACCTATAAGAAGCTTCCGAGGAGGTGTTAATTGCAGAATTATGTCTATCACTCCGTCAGGCTGAGGTTTTAATCCTTTAAGTTCCTCTTGAGGTCTGACAGCTTGAACACCGACGTGATTCAGCGCATAACTCTCAATTTTCATATTCACTAGTCCACCTCGTTCTGGCAGTGTTAATTGGAGGAACCCATCAAGCTGGCATACTGACAATCCATTGTTAGATTTTTTCCGTTCATATAATCTGCTTACCTCAACTTGCTAACCCAAGCTGATTTAAAACATAATCCTTTTTTACTTTCTCTACATGTACTATGTACATAGTGTATAGAGAAGGTATTGCAGTCCACCCAAAAATTCGATACCGAAATTTCGCCGAAAATACATGTTTTGGGTCTGTGTGTGTGTGTGTGTGTGTGTGTGTGTGTGTGTGTGTGTGTGTGTGTGTGTGTATCTGTGTGCATAGCTCCAAACCGAAAAGACCGTTGAATACCAGACTTGGTATTAAAGTTTGGTATCTTCCAGCGATGCGACACGAAGATTTTAAGAAAAACTCCCCTACCCCAAACTACCCTTTACATGGAACTTTTTTCCAAAATGTTTATTTTCTTAAAAATTGTTTAACGATTTTGATTAAAATATTGTATATTAAAGATATTTACCTGACAATTAAAATGTATATTTTGAATGTTCTGGGAATAGCCTCTGAAGACTACTTTATTATGGATGAATTTTACGGAATTTTGCATAACTGCTAAACCCTAAGAGATGGATAAAAACTTGCTGAACAAAAAATGTACAGCACATTAAAACACACAATTTAAGTTATATGCTTTTTTTTCGTGGAGTTGATCGTTTTTAAGATATTCCTTGTCTTTGGTTTCAAGTTTGAAAAACATACCTTTCTCATACAGGAATTGGTCAACTCCTATACATACAAACAAAGGAATTTCAGTCACATAGCAACCATCTTTTGACTATCACTTTAACTTATGGTACTCCCTTATTTCGCTCCTACTTACAAGGAACCAAGTAATAAGACCATTTCTGCTAATTTGTTCTCTATTAGCATGAACTAAACAGAATCATAAACTTTTTAACAATAATTTGTTGCATAGATGTAGAGAAAGTCATGTGAATGGAACACATCAGTTTCTTACTTTCTCTACACGTAGTATGGACATAGTGTATAGAGAAGCTAATGTAATGCATCCAAAATTCGATACCGAGGTTTCACCGGAAATACATGTTTTGGGTCCCCCTTAATAAAAAAATCTGATGAGCTCCATTCACATGACTTTCTCTACATCTCTGCTACAAATTATTGTTAAAAATCCTATGCCAAGGGAGTAGCTTAGGTTAAAGTGACAGTTAAAGCTGGTTGCTATGTGACTGAAGTGCCTTTGTTTGTATGGACACGAGTTGACAAATCCCTCTATGAGAAAGGCATTTTAAAGCTGAAACAAATAACAGGGAATATCAACAAAACAACCAACTCCACGAAAAAAACTTATATAACATAAATTGTGTGCCTTATCGTGATCTACATTTTTTGTAGTAAGCTGTTGTCCATCTCTTACGGCTTACCAGTTATGCAAAATTCAATAAAAATCATTCAAAATAAACTAGTCTTTAGAGGCTATTCCCCGAAAATTTGAGATATACACTTTATTTGGCATGTAAATATCTTAAATATAAGAGATTTTAATCAAAATAAGGCATTTTGAAAATATTAAAACTTACGAAATGTTTTCCGTAAAAAAGGTAGTTGTGGATGTGGGGATTTTCTTGAAAATCTTCGTGTCGCATCCTTGGAAGTTACCAAACTTAAATATCAAATTTGGTATTCAACGGTCTTTTTGTTTTTGAGCTATGCTGTCCACAGACACACACACGGACCTTTTTGTAAAAATTGCTTTTTAGTTTCTCTGTACGTACTATGTACGTAATGTATAGAGAAGATATTGCACTCCACCCAAAAATTCGATACCGAGATTTCACCGGAAATGTATGTTTTAGGGTCCCCTTTATCTAAAAAGAGCATTTTCGGAAAAAGGTCCATGTGTGTGTGTCTGTCCGTGTCTTTGAACTGGTTGACTCAAAAACGAAAGGTCGGTAAAATACCAAACTTGGTATTCAAGTCTAGTATCTTCCAGGGATGCGACACGAAGATTTTGAGAAAAATCCCCCCACTCCCAACTACCCTTTACATGGAAGTTTTTTCGAAAATTTAGATTTTCTCAAAAATAGCTCTAACGATTTTGATTAAAATGTCGTATATTAAAGATATTTACTTGACAAATAAAATGTTTATCTTGAATGTTCTGGCAATAGTCTTTTTAGAGTATTTTATTCTGAATTTTACGGATTTTTGAATAACTGCTAATCCGTAGGAGATGGACAAAAACTTTCTACACAAAAAATGTAGAGCACGTTAAACCACATACTCCCTTATTCCTCTTCTACTTGCAAGGAAGCAAGTAATATGGCTATTTCTGCTAATTTTTTACTGATTAGCATGAAGTAAATAGAAGCATAAGCTTTTTAAGAATAAGTTGTTGTAGAGATGTAGAGAAAGTCATGTGAATGGAATACATCAGATTATTTTGAATACAGGTGGATCCAAAACATGTATTTCCGTTGAAATCTCGGTATCCAATTTTTCGGTGCAATACAATACCTACTCTATACACTGCATACATAATACGTGTAGAGAAAGTAAAATTCATTTTTGGAAAAAGGTCCGTGTGAGTGTCTCTGGACAGCATAGCTCAAAAATGAGAAGACCATTAAATATCAAACTTTGTATTTGAGTTTGATAGCTTCCAAGGATGCAACACGGAGATTTCCAAGAATATCCCCTTCACATGGAAAAAAAAAAAAAATCGAAAATTTTGATTTTCTCAAAAATCGCTTTAACGATTTTGATTAAAATAGCGTATAAAATGTATATCTTTAATTTTCTGGGAATAGCCCCTTACAACCCCTTTATTCCGGATGATTTTTATTGAATTTCACATAACTGTTAAGCCGTAAGGGAAAGACAAAAATTTACCATACAAAAAATGTAGATCACGATAAAACACAGAATTTATGTCATATAAATTTTTTTTTGTGGAGTTGGGCAGTTTTTAAATATTTTTTGTTATTAATTTCAATTTTAAAATACGTGCTTTTCTCATAGAACTTGTTAACGCTTTGCCACGCAAAGAAACTCGTTTCAGTCCCATAAGAACTACATTTTAAAACATTTGACTGTCGGTTTAGCCTAGAGCATTCCCTTATTTCTCGTTCTACTATAAGGAACTAAGTAATAAAACGGTTTCTGTTTATCTCGATTAGCATGAAATACATAGAAGAATAATTTGTTACGGAGATGTAGAGAATGTCAAGTGAATGGAGCAGGTCAGATTTTTAAAAACTAATCCAGTAAGGACCGCTATTGTTGAAGAAGTAGATCGTGAAAGCTAGCCATCTTGTGACTGTTTTCTGGTACGTTGCTGCCAAGGTGAAACTGACCTTCGTCCGCTCACTGGCTTGGAACCCAGGCACATACGTGATGTCACTACTTACCTGTGACGTCACTTGTGGACTAGATTTTGTACCCTGCACGCACCGGAAGTAGGTGTTATAATGGGACACGCTCACGATAATCATTTCTGTTACATAATACCAGCCTTGCTGCTCTCTATCGATGCCTGGGTCAACTAAAGTACATGTACACTTATACTAAACAGAGACTTGAATATACTTAGACATTTAAAAAGTACATTACAATTTAACGCCTTAAACGATATAATATTCAGGATGTTAATGAACTACACCGAAATATTTTCACTGAATATGTAGATTACTTAAATAAGTAATTTGAGATACGATACTTATTGAAATTTCGAAGTAACGGCTATAAGTTTCTGAAGTGCCAATACGCCACGTATCGCAGCCCTTCGCCTGGAAAGATAAAAATAATAATAAAAAACATTTATTCTATGACAGGAATCAAGCTAGTGACCTTTGGAATATCAGCTTCCCGCTTTACGCACTAAGACACCAGAGCCTCCAGAAGGCTACATAACTCAGGAACGTAATTAATGAATGCTCAGTGTCGCACTGTTAAGTGATTAGTTCGAGATTTTACAGATTTTTGCCACATTAAATCTTGAGAACGCTAGTAACGAGCTGCTAAAAACCGATATTTCTATACTCGGGCAGCAGTTTTAAAGACATTTTTCAACCTGCTTTGCTTTAACACCGACTTATCAGCACCTGATACCCACACGTTTAACGTTATGTTTATCCGGGGACCATGCATCGCCGATCTCAAATTACTTATATCAGTCACGTGCACAATCTCGCAAAGTAATTCGGTGTAGTTCATTAACACCTGTGTATATACGTAAATTATATCTGTGTGTGTTGAACTGTGTTATAGATCAATTGAAATTTCTAAAACAAAAGCCTACTGAAAATAGCACCATATCACTCAGCAAATAATTCATTTTGATTCTTTTAGGAAAGATAAAAAAGTTCAAATAGATTTCCATTAAACCAATCCTAAACACTTCAATAACTTATCCATATCTGGAGCTTAATATGAACTTAATATGTTTCCTTTCTCTACATCTACTAAGTACATAGTGTATAGAGAAGGTATTGCACTCCACCCAAAAATTCGATACAGATTTCACCGGAAATATATGTTTTACGGCTCCCTGAATACAAAAAAATGCATTTTTGGAGAAAAGTCCGTGTGTGTCTGTGTCTGTGTGTGTCCGTGAACAAGAAAACTCAAAAACGAAAAGTCGGTAAAATACCATACTTGATATTTAAATTTAGTATCTTTCAGGGATACGACATGAAGATTTTGAGAAAAAAAACCCACCCCAAACTACCCTTTACATGGAAAAGATTTCGAAAATTTAGATTTTTTAAAATATGGCTCTAACGATTTTGATTAAAGTACAGCATATTTAAGATATCTATATGGTAAATAAAATGTGTATCTTGAATTTTCTGGGAATAGTCTCTGAAGACTACTTTATTTTCGATCAGTTTTACGGAATTTTGCAGATCTGCTAAACCGTTAGAGATGGACAAAAATTCAGACATAAAATATATAGAGTATCTTAAAACACACAATTTATGTCACTTACATTTTTTTCGTGGAGTTCATAGTTTTTGAGATATTCCTTGTTAGTGATTTCAGCTTTAAAAACGTATACTTTTCTGATACAGGAATTTGTTAACTCCTATCCATAGAAAGGAACTTCAGTGGCATAGCAACCAGCTTTTGACTTATTTCGGTTCTATTGACAAGGAACCAAGTAGTTCTGCTATTTGTTTCTCGATTAGCACGAAGTAAATAGAAGCATAAGCTTTTTAACAGTAATTTGTTTCAGAGATGTAGAGAAAGTCATGTGAATGTAACACTAAGTGTTTTCCACATTTGGTTAAGTTCAAATATCAATAACAGGAAGTTGCTCTAAGTATTTGGTCATTTTCCAATATTAAATCGAATAATATTTAATAATTATCAACATTATTATTCATCACAATAAAAATCCTATATTCTACTCCTTATACAATTAATTGTTGTTCTTAAGATTTAGCATGTTCATTAATTCACCGTGTAAACCTAACGAAACGTTATATGAAACCCCTGTAAAAGTTCATGAGTAAGACAGAATCTAATACAATATATCATTTCAAATCATTTTACTTTGACTTACCAATTTAGTAGTTTACTGACATTTTAAATAAAGCTGTCTCTATAAACGACATATATCGCCAGGACTATCGAGTAAAATTTGACTTAAGATGAGAGTCTAGACACAAACTATTATGTACAATAATCTGATGTGCTATACTTACATGACTTTCTCTAGCTGCTCTACAAATAAACTTCTTATAAAAGATTATTCTTCATTCTACACAATGCTAATCGAGATAAACATTAGCAGAATGTTCTTATTACTTAGTTCCTTATAAGTAGAAGGGAACTAAAAGAATACGCTATGCTAAAGTGTTAGTCAAATGTTTTAAAAGCTGTCGTTACGCGATTGTCATTGCAAGTCGCTTGTTTGCTTGGCCAGGAGTAGAACATAACAAAAACGGACGCTTCCTGTCTGAGAAAAGTATAAGTACTCTACACTGAAACCAATAACAAGCAATATCTCGAAAACGGTAAACGCCACGAAAAAAATATATAGGAATAAATTCTGAATTTTAACGAGATTTACACATTCTGTGTACTTTTGTTTTTTGTATATCTTTACGGTTTAATAGATTTCTTTATTCTGAATGAATTTTTCTATGTTCATGAAATTGAATCTAGTTTGAGATATTCCTTATTATTGGTTTCAGCTTTAAAATACTTATACTTACGGGAATATGTCACCTCCTGTCCATACAAAGGAACTTCAGACACATAGCAGCCAGCTTTTGAGTATAACTTTGACCTATGGTATGCCCTTATTTCGCTTCTACTTACATGGAAAAAGTAATAAGATCATTTCTGCTAGTTTTTTTTCTGAATTAGCTTGAAGTAATTAGAAGCATGAGCTTTTTAACAATAATTTATAGCAGTGCTGTAGAGAAAGCATGTGAATGGTGCTAATCAGATTTTTTTAAGGAAATATATTAACATAATGGAAGGCCTGAGGTTGCACATTTGCAAATAAGCAAAAGTTTTGTTTGAGAAATCGGTTTAAATGTTATTTGTTAAACAAGCAGCTCTGCTGTGACGCAAATGATAATAGTATATGTAAATACAATTACGAGGAGAAAAGCTGTGTGGAAAACATCATTTTCTGGATTTAAGGGCGCAGCGGATCCTCCAGGAGCTCATTAAGAGAGCTTAAAATCGACCAGAAGCATTCTAATGATGCTCGGGTCTCATTTGTAGTATCGAGAAGCCTTTGTTACGTTTCTCTTGCTAAATATATGCTTTTCCGACGAAAACTTTTTTTTACCCATAACATTATGTGTATGTGCGGTGTCTTTTTTTTTTCCCTGGCTGTGTCCCACCGCAGAGGTGGCCAATAATGTGGCTAGAATTCGGCGAACGTCATAAATCAAAGCAATCGCGTGGAGTGGACTTGATTTATACTGCTGAAGTCAGCGTTGTACAGTGTACCTGGGGAAATGATTGCAGATTTATTTCCTCAGCGCACCACGTGATATATTGCAGAGAAACTTAAACTCGTTGCATAAAAACCCCACGTAGGCACAACTTTTCCCAAATACCTCACTAGCAAATGAATAGAAGAGACTTCATGGACAAAAGAGGCTTATCTTTCTCTTTACTTAAGAGTATCGTTTTTATTTGGTCCAGTTTGCTTGTGACACGCAGAATGGCGCGCTAAATAAGGTTATAAACACGACTCGTACATAAATTATCACGCGCAGAAGTGAAGAAAGCATAAACTATAAAGTTTTCCACATAAAGGCTAGTGCATAATGGATATCGGACGATGAATAAAATTGGTGAAATGTTGCTCAAATGATCTCAGGGTCCATGGAGCTTAAAGTTACTCGACATTCGTCTTCTCAGGATAAGGGAAAACCCAGAAAAAATCCTTATCCGGGTAACTCACCATAAGCGAGATTCGAGCGTATCTGTTTACGGAGCTATTGATCAAATCTCACTCCACTCTCTTTAAATGTGAACGCCAGCATATTTTTTTTATTTTCTCTGTACATACTATATACATAGTGTATAGAGAAGGTATTGTATTGCACCCAAAAATTCGATACCGAGATTTCACCGGAAATATATATTTTGAGACCCCATGAAAAAAAAAAGAAGCATTTTTAGATAAATGTCCGTGTGTGTGTGTGTGTGTGTGTGTGTGTGTGTGTATGTGTGTCTGTGGGCAGCATAGCTCAAAAACGAAAAGACCGTTAAAGTTAGTATTTAAGTTCGGTATCTTCCAAGGATGCGACACGAACATTTTCAAGAAAATCCCTCCCAAACTACCCTTTACGTGGAAAAAATTGGGAAAATTTTGATTTTCTTAAAAATGGCTCTTAACGATTTTGATTAAAATCTCTTATATTTAAGTTATTTACTTGCCAAATAAAATGTATATCTTGAATTTTCTGGGAATAGACTGTGTAGACTACTTTATTCTGGATGCATTTTACGGAATTTTGCATAACTGGTAAACTGTAAGAGATGGACCAAAACTTACCACACAACAAATGCAGAGCTCGTTAAAACACGTAATTTATGATATATACATTTTTTTGGTGGAGTTGATCGTTTTTAAGATATTCCTAGTTTTTCGTTTCAGCTTTGAAAAACTTATATTTTCTCGTATAGAAATTTGTCAACACCTGTCCACACAAACCAAGGAACTTCAGTCACTATGACTTTAACCTATGGCACTCCCTTATTTCGCTTCTACTTAGCAAGTATTAAGACTATTTCTGCTAATTTTTTCTGAAGCCAAGGGAAGCATAAGCTTTTTAACAAGAATTTGTTGCAGAGATGTAGTTGGTGATATCGGACAATGAATGAAATGATGTTCAAATGATCTCGGAGTCCATGGAGCTTAAAGTTACTCGACATTCGTCGAATCGGGATAGAACCTTATCCGAGTATCTGACCCTAAGCGTGATGCGAACTCGTGACCTGTTGAATGTGAGGCTCTACTCAGGGCCAGCACATTCCAGCCGCGGAATATCAGCATTTGTTTACCTCCCCCAAAATATGGTCTAACTGTCGATGGGTACCATTTGGGACGTTAATATATGATTGCCAAGCGTTTTCATGTCGAGTGTTTATTTTATGTTAATGGAAGAAAATTGATGCCATATTGATTTATTGATTATGTGGTAAAGAAAATATGAATTACTGAAAGTAATTAGCTTGTAAGTGTTCTGTGAATAGCAGAATATTCATATTAATGCCTATAACTTCTTTTATGATCAGAACTAATAATTTAAAACAATTCAACAAGGATAATTGAATTGCTACGTTCATGAAAAAGAAGCTGTTCTTTCTAGTATACCGCATCCCCAAGCGTTGTATACCCATATTTAAATATTCACTAAGCGCAAAAAATGTTATATGTACCAAAAGTAATTTATTTATAAATAAAAGGAAGTCTGTATTATATACTTGCTTAAAGAATGTTTAATAAGGAGAAACATGTAGAATAAGCTTTGAGTCTATATAAGAGCTGAATAGACGCTCGTTCCTTATTGGTCAGTCTTCACGTGATCATCACAAGGGTAGCGTCCTATGGGAACGCGTGCTGTGGAATGTAATCTTAATTTATCTGTGCCATCATACAGTGTTGATAATTATTGTGTCCAGTGATGTTGAAGAACATACAAGAACATCTTACCAGTGTATCACTTACAAGTATTATACAATTACCTGAAATGCATTATCCCCCTTGCGACCACGATCCTGAGACGCAATGATTTATAGTGAGTAATACTAAATAAATTGGATGTGTTCCATTCACATGACTTTCTCTACATCTCTGCAACAAATTATTGTTAAAAAGCTAATGCTTCTATTTACTTCATGCTAATCGAGAAATAATTTAGCAGAAATAGTCTTATTACTTGCTTCCTTGTAAGTAGAAACGAAATAAGGGAGTACCATAGGTTAAAGTGATAGTCAAAAGCTGGTTGCTATGTGAATGCAGTTCTTTTGATTGTATGCACACGAGTTGATAAATTACTATATGAGAAAGGTATATGGCTTTTAAAGCTGAAACCAAAAACATGAAATATTAAAAAACAATCAACTCCAGAGAAAAAAAAAGTATATAACATGAATTGTGTGCTTTAATGTCCTCTACATTTTTTGTGTGGTAAGTTTTTGTCCATTTCTTATGGTTTAGCAGTTATGCAAAATTCCGCAAAACTCATCCAGTCTTCAGAGGCTATTCCCAGAATTTTCAAGATATACATTTTATTTTTCAGGTAAATATCTTTAATATACGATATTTTAATCAAAATCGTTAGAGCCATTTATAAGAAAATAAACATTTTCGGAAATTTTTACATGTAAAGGGTAGTTTGGAGTGGGGGGATTTTCTTGAAAATCTTCGTGTCGCATCGTTGGAAGTTATCAAATTTAAATACCAAGTTTGGGCTTTAACGGTCCTTACGTTTTTGAGCTATGCTGTCCACAGAACACACAGACACACACTCACACACGGACCTTTTTGTAAAAATGCTTTTTTTGGACTCAGGGTGTCCTAAAACATGTATTTCCGGTAAAACCTCAGTGTGGAAATTCTGGGTGCAATACAATACTTCCTTTATACACTATGTACATAGTACGTGTAGAGAAAATTAAGATTAGCTCGCCGATTTAATATTTGTAATAAATTACAGGTAAAAACTTGAATTGTTATACTTCAATGCCATTTTGTTTTTATAGGTTATGTTATTTACGTTTAATAATGACAATGACTTGATCCTTGGTCTCCATGTCCAGCTTAAGGACACACAAACAAGTGTTCTACCCTAGTAATAGTATCTTGTGAAAGTTTATGTACCTACCAATTTCAGCGAAATTCCTTCACAGAGAAGGTTATTATGTCGTTCATTGTTTCTGTTTGCGTTGCTCAGTTGTTTTTCTTTCTCTACTCGCACTATGTACATAAAGTGTAGAAATGGTATTGTATTGTACCCAAAATTCGATACGAAGATTTCATTGGAAATACTTGCTTTCGGTCCCCTTAGATCCAAAAAAAGCATTTTTAGAAAAAGGTCCGCGCGCGTGTGTGTGTCTGTGGACAGCAAAGCTAAAAAATCTGATGTGTTCCATTCACATTACTCTCTCTACATCTCTGAAACAAATTACTCTATTTACTTCAACTAATCGAGAAAAATTAGCAGAAATAGTCTTATTGCTTGCTTCCTTGTTATTAGAAGCGAAATAAGAGGGTACCGTAAGTTAAAGTGATAGTCAAAAGCTGGTTGCTATGTGACTGAAGTTCCTTTGTTTGTATGGACACCAGTTCACAAAGTAATGTATAAGTATTTTTATAGCTGAAACCAAAACAAGGTATATCTCAAAAACAATAAACTTCATGGAAAAAAATACATAAACATAAATTGTGTGCTTTAAAGTGCTCTACATTTGTTGTGTGGTAAGTTTTTGTCCATCTCTTACAGTTTAGCAGTTATCCAAAATTCCGTAAAATTGACCCTGAATAAAGCAATCTTCAGAGGCTATTCCCAGAAAATTCAAAATATAAATTTTATTTGTCAGGTAAATATCTTTAATATACGATATTTTAATCAAAATCTTTACAGCAATTTTTCAGAAAATCAGAATTTTCGAAAACAGTTCCATGTAAAGGGTAGTTCGGGGTGGAGCGATTTTTCTCAAAGTCTTCGTGTCGCATCCCTGGAAGATAGTTAACTTCAATACCATGTTTGGTACTTTTTGACTTTTCGTTTTTGAGTTATGGTGTTCACAAACACACGGACCTTTTTGTGAAAATGCTTTTTTTGGATATAAGGGACCCTAAAACAAATATTTCCGGTGAAATCTCGGTATCGAATTTTTGGGTGAAGTGCAATACCTTCTCTATGCACTATGCACATTGTGCGTGTAGAGAAAGTAAAAACGAAAACAGCATTAAATAGCAACTTTGTGGTTAAATTTGATGTCTTCCAAAGAACGCGACACAAAAGTTTTCAAGAAAATCCCCTCCACCCCGAACTACCCTTTGCATGGAAAAAGATTCGAAAATGTTGATTTTCTAAAAAATGGCTTTAACGATTTCGATTAAAATCTGTTATACATTTTATTTGGCATATAACTATCTTGAATGTTCTGGGAATAGCCTCTAAAGACCTCTTTATTCTGGATAATTGTTATTGAATTTTGTACAACTGGTAAACCGTAAGAGAGAGACAAAAATGTAGATCACGACAAAACACACAATTTATGTAATGTACACTTTTTTTTAGCGAGTTGGCCGTTTTCGAAATATTTCTTGTTATTGATTTCAGTTTTAAAATACTTCCCATAGCAACCACATTTTAAAACATTTGACTGTTGGTTTATCCTAGTGTATTCCCTTATTTCCCTTCTACTTATAAAGGAACTAAGTAATAAAACCGTTCCTGCTAAAGTTTTAGCATTAAATAGAAGAATAAGCTTATAAACAATAATTTGAACAGAGATGTGGAGTAAGTCATTAGAATGGAGCACATATGATTTTTTTAGGCTAACCACAAAGAGATCTGATATTGGCTGGAAGGATTCAATGTTTGTTTGCCTGAAATAGGAAATCTCTTCATTTTAAAGGGACAGAAAAATATTTCATTAAGAGTTTAAAGAATCTCAATTCCTTCTGAAATTCCTTGCGGTAGTATGTAAATAACAATGACAACATATTTTTGTGCTGTGTTAGGCGCGCAAGGTTTGCTGCCTACATTTAAATTATGAAATCGCTTTGGAGCGGTAAGGGAATGTAAGGCATGAGACCGTTGCAATAACATGGAAGGTAACCACCGGAAATTCCTTAGGTATTCCGATAAAAAATAATTTAAATTCATTTAGGTAAACCAATAACTTTTTGTTAGAAATCCGTGCTTTGTGTCTGCTATAAAGGTAGAAGTATTAAAAAAAATAATTCTAGAAAGAATACAACGGAAATTGGCCTTATATTAGCGTTCTTTAATGCTAATTTGAATATTTTATACTACTACCACCAATACTAATCAATCGTTTGACATTTTAATTTTCAGCGAAAAAATAGATAAAGTAAAAACAAGTTAAGTTTTAGATAAATTGTTAAGTTATTAATTTCTCTACACGTACTATGTACATAGTGTATAGAGAAGGTATTGTAATGCACCCAAAAATCCGATACCGAGATTTCACCGAAAATACATGTTTTGGGTTCCCCTGATTCCAAAAAAAATATTTTTGGAAAAAGGTCCGTGTGTGTGCGTGTGTGTGTGTGTCTGTGGACAGCATAGCTCAAAAACGAAAAGACCGTTAAATACCATATTTGATATTTAAGTTTGGTATCTTCCAAGGATGCGACACGAAGATTTTCAAGTAAATCCCCCCACACCAACTACACTTTCCATGGAACTTTTTTAGAAAATTTTGTTTTTCTCAACAATGACTCTAACGATTTTGATTAAAATATCGTATATTAAAGATATTTACCTGATAAATAATATGTATATCTTGAATTTTCTGGGAATGGCCTCTAAAGACTTCTTTGCATAACTGCTAAATCGTAAGAAATGGAGAAAAACTTACCCCACAAAAAACGTAGATCACATTAAAACACGCAATTTATGTTATATAACTTTTTTTCGTGGAGTTTGTCGTTTTTGAGACATTCCTTATTTTTGGTTTCAGGTTTAAAAAAACTTGCACTTCTGTCATATAGGAATTTGTCAGCTCGTGTCCAAACAAACAGAGGAACTTCAGTCACCTAGTAACCAGCTTTTTACTACACTTAACCTATGATACTCCCTTATTTCGCTTCTACTTACAAGGAAGCAAGTAATAAGACTATTTCTGCTAATTTTTTTCTAGATTAACATGAAGTAAACAGAAGAATAAGCGTATTATAATTTGTTGCAGAGATGTAGAGAAAGTCATGTGAATGGAAAACATTAGATTTTTTTTTCTGCAGTCTTCCTCTTTGTCAAAGACAATGTTGACAAGTCTCGATGTTTGACGTTAAAATTGACATGGCGACTCCGCTATATATTGCTGTTATATTTGAGCAGCTAGCGTCTAAGCGAATGAAATCAAGGGCTTTATTGTGCCATTTATTAAAATCAATCGGTTTTAGATGCTAAGCTTATTTATAAGTTGCCAGCATTTCCAATATTTGAAATTGAAACCAAATGGTTTACTACTAATTTACGGATTAGAGGCCAACAACGCGCGCTGCCAGATATATTTCTAAAGTCTGTTCCACATAGCGTTCCTGCTTTCATGGAATAGAATTGTAGGTCCAAAATGGGCCTTACTTAACACAATTATACATTATAAGGTCTCCGTGAATAATTAATTACTGATAATTTTCATATCTTTAAATTAAACAGTTCAAAATACTAACAACTTTTAGACGGCAATGATATTGAAGTATAAAGTAATGAAAAAACACGTCACAAATATATACATATATTGAATTTGATTCATTAAAGCATTAACATCTCTTGTTAGTTTTGTATTACTCAAGGATATTTTTATAGCAGAAATTATGCCTACATAATGAATATAAATTATCTCGTAGTATTTAGTGAAATTAGATCTATAATAACAACTTTTAGAAAAGCTTTGGAATCCTTTTCACACTCTCTACAAGTACTATGTACATAGTATATAGAGAAGGTATTGTATTGCACCCAAAATTTCGATACCGAGATTTCACAGGAAATACATGCTTTGGGACCGCCTGAATCAAAAAAAAAAAAAAAATCTGATGTGTTCCATTCACATCAATTTCTCTACTTCTGTGCAACAAATTATTGTTAATAATCTTATTCTATCTACTTCATACTAACCGAGAAAAAATTAGCAGAAATAGTCTCATTACTTGCTTCCTTGTAAGTGGAAGCGAAATATTACAAGTTTTTCAAAGCTGAAATAAAAAACAAGGAATATCTCAAAAACGATCGACTCCCAGAAAAGAATTTATATAACATAAATTGTGTGTTTTAATGTGCTCTGCATTTTTTGTGTGTTTAATTTTTGTCCATTTCTTATGGTTTAGCAGTTATGCAAAATTTCGTAAAATTCATCCGGAATAAAGTAGTCTTCAGAGGCTATTCCAAGAAAATTCAAGATATACATATTATTTGTCAGGTAAATATAATTAATATACGATATTTTAATCAAAATATTTAGAACCAATTTTGAGAAAATCAAAATTGTCCAAAAAAGTTCCATGTAAAGGGTGGGGGGATTTTCTTAAAAATCTTCGTGATTTTTGGTATTTAGCGGTCTTTTCGTTTTTGAGCTATCTATCCACAGACACACAGACACATACACACACGCACACACGGATCTTTTTCCAAAAATGCCTTTTTTTAGGATTCAGGGGGACCCAAAACATATATTTCCGGTGAAATCTCGGTATCGAATTTTTGCGTGCAATACAATACCTTCTCTATACGCTATGTACATAGCACGTGTAGAGAAAGTAAAAACATCTTTAGAAAAACCTGATGTATTCCATTCACATGGCTTTCTCTACTTCTGTGTAACAAATTATTGCTAATAAGCTTATTCTTCTGTTTACTTCATGCTAATCGAGAAAAAATTAGCAGAAATAGTCTAATTACTTTCGTCCTTGTAAATAGAAGCGAAATATGGAAGTATCATAGGTTAAAGTGAAGTCAAAAGCTGATTACTAGATGACTGAAAGTCCTTTGTGTGCACATAAGTTGACAAATTCCTGTATAAGAACAGTACAAGTTTTTCAAAGCTGAAACCAAAAACAAGGAATATTTCAAAAACTATCAACTCCTCGAACAACATTTATATAACACAAATTGTGTGTTCTAATGTGCTCTACATTTTTTGTGTGGGAAGTTTTTGTCCATTTCTTACGGTTTAGTTATGCAAAATTCATCCAAAATAAAGTAGTCTTCAGAGGCTATTCCCAGAAAATTCAAGATATGCATATTATTTGTCAGGTAAATATCTTTAATATACGTTATTTTAATCAAAATCGTTAGAGGCATTTTAGAGAAAAATAAATTTTTCCAAAAAAAGTTCCATATAAAGGGTAGTAGGGTTGGGAGGATTTTCTTGAAAGTCTTCGTGTCGCATCCTTGGAAGATATTAAACCTAAATACCAAGTTTGGTATTTAATGGTCTTTTCGTTTTTGAGCTATGCTGTCCACAGACACACAGACACATACACACACGCACACACACGGACCTTTTTCCAAAAATGCCTTTTTTTAGGATTCAGGGGGACCCAAAACATATATTTCCAGTGAAATCTCGGTATCGAACTTTTGCGTGCAATACAATACCTTCTCTAAACACTATTACGTGTAGAGAAAGTAAAAATATTTTTAGAAAAATGTGCACACGAACGAGAGATTTTCAAGAAGGTCCCCCCCCCCAACTACAAGTTACTTGGAAAAAAGTTCCAATATTCTAATTTTCTCTAATTTGGCTCTAACGAGTTTGATTAACATCTGTTATATTTAAGATATTTACCTGACAAATGAAAAACTTATTTTTTTCTCATACAGGAATTTTCCAGCTCCTGTGCATACAAACAAGGGAACCATAGCAACCAGCTTTTGATTATCACTTTAACCTATGGTACTCCCTTATTTCGTTTCTCTTACAAGGAAGTAAGCAAAAAGACTATTTCTCCTAATTTTTTCTCGATTAGCATTATGAAGATAAAAGAATAAACTTTTTAACAATAATTTGTTACAGAAATGTAGAGAAAGTTAGTAAATGTGTCCCATCAGATTTTTTATGGAAAGCTGATGTTGGAAAGCAAGGATTTGGTTTTAGGAGGGAAATGTTTCTGTCATTAATTTGTATTTTGGGTCTGTTTGCACTTTCCTCAGCCTGTATTCAGGAGAAACGGATGCGGTAATGGAAGTTGCACAGCTAAAAGCTAACAGTCATTATTCATGTATCCTTAGAAAACAAAACAAGGTGGAAGGAGATTTGCTCTTGCGCGCTCTGCTGGCGACACTTTAAATATGACAGGGCGGCTGACAGTGTTTTATTGGTTGGTGGTATTAGCAATACCAAAAGTACAGATGTTTACACCGTTCCTTTGCCTCACGATAAGGTCTTGGCCGGGCTTTCGACTCCAGTGAATTATGCACGTAATACCCTCCGCCGATCCAGTGAAATATCACCCCCTAGAGTGTAATGACGTATATAGAACGACGCACTTCTGGTCCAGCAGGAGAACAATGCCCCTCCAGAAGCTTGTCGCTGAAAATCCGCTTAGCTCGCGTCGTTGAACCTGATTGTTTCGCCTGAGGAAGTACCTTGTCATTTGTGGAATTTCTTTGCACTTGCAGTTCTAGTTTAGTTACTCTAGGTACCTAGAAATAACTTCAAATATTAGACAAACTTTTTTATTCTTAGAATAAGGTGAATGTATTTATATACACAAAAGTTTACTTATTTATCTTTTAATTGGGAATTTTAAGGCTTTTAAATATTCTCTTAAGGAGTACCTTTGCAATAAATCATTTTACTCTGTAGATGAATATTTAAGTGGCAAATCTGTCTGACAATACCGTAATAATCAATGTATTTAAGTTTTATAAGTATTGCATTTTGTGTATATTAGTGTGTTTTGTATTCAAATTAAACTGATGCACACTTGACTTGCACGAACGTGCAAAGGAATTTTTTAGTATTTAGGAATGGTACAAAGTCTGTAAAGCCTAATGCTTTGATATTTTACACTCTAGTACATAATTGTAAACATGTATTGTAATTTGTTGATATTTATGGAGAGTATATAAGACAATATTCATATTTTAGTTTTATATAATTACTAGTATCAACTATTGTGTCGATAATTAGAAAACTATCATCTGACATTACATCAGTGTTAGATATAATGAAATTATATTTATTTACACATTTTAAGACAAATTGTTGATACCCTTTGTTTATATGTGCATGCAAGAAAGGAAGTACATTAAGTATAGTAAAGTCATCAAAAGCAAATGATGTGATTATATGTCTATTCTGCTGTTTTTGTAACCCGTGCTTTTAGCACTAGATCTTTATACATTGTTTTTTTTTCCATGGTATAGAAACATATGTATACATGTATATGCCTTGACAAGTTCTATGTTCAATGCCTTCCTGGCCTAAACGAACCTACAGAATGCTTTCTAATCTAATCTCACAGTACCCAAGATTTTTAGAAAAATGAAGTGCGGTAAAGAGCCACAAATTAATACAATCGCTTATATTTTATAAGTTTGTTTTTTAATATTCTTAAATTATAAATTTCTCTTAGCTGGTATAGTTTATAAACTGACCTCTATAGGTCATCTTCATTATTTTCCACATAAATTCCACATCGTCGGCATACAGGAAAGAATTCAGACATTCATTTTGTTGAGTGGTATCCCTGGATTAGCCTCTTTCTTCCATTGTTTTATATAATCTATATATATTTACACATACATAGTAGAGTCGGCGGATAAGTCCCGGGTCTCTCAATGAAAAAATCTGACGTGTTACAGCTGACATGACTTCCTCTACATCTCTTCAAAAAAAATAGTTAAAAAGCTTATGCTTCTATTTACTTCATACTAATTGAGAAAAAATCAGCAGAAATAGTCCTATTACTTGCTTCCTTGTAAGTAGAAGCGAAATAAGGGAGTACCATAGGTTAAAGTGAAAGTCAAAAGCTGGTTGTTAAGTGACTGAAGTTCCTTTGTTTGTATGGACAGGAGTTGACAAATTCCAGTATGAGAAAAGTATGTTTTTCAAAGCAGAAAACAAGGAATGTCTCAAAAACGATGAACTCCACGAAAAAAATGTATATAACATAAATTGTATGTTTTAACGTGTTCCACATTTTTTGTGTAGTAAGTTTTTGTCCATCTCTTACGGTTTAGCAGTTATTCAAAATACAGTAAAATTCATCCAATATAAAGTACTCTTCTGAGGCTATTCCCAGAAAATTCGAAATATACATTTTATTTGTTAGGTAAATAGCTTTAATATGCGATATTTTAATCAAAATTGTTAGAGCCATTTTAAAAAAATCAAAATGTTCGAAAAAAGTTTAATGTAAAGGTTAGTTTGGTGTGCGGGGATTCTTCTCAAAATCTTCGCGTCTCATCCTTGGAAGATACTGAACTTAAATACCAAGTTTGGTATTTTACCCATT
The DNA here is from genome assembly GCA_030762935.1 of Hymenopus coronatus. NCBI lineage: Eukaryota > Metazoa > Arthropoda > Insecta > Mantodea > Hymenopodidae > Hymenopus > Hymenopus coronatus. The sequence goes on along the minus strand of CM060881.1, from coordinate 172,941,616 downwards.
TTTCGTTTTTGAGTTATCTGTTGACAGACACAGGGACACACACACACACACACACACAAACACGGAGCTTTTTCTGAAAATTCTTATTTTGGATACAGGGGACCCTAAAACATATATTTCCGGTGAAATCTCGGTATCGAATTTTTTGGTGGAGTGCAATACCTTCTCTATACGCTATGTACATAGTACGTATAGAGAAAGTAAAACAGTTCAAATAGATTTTCATTAAACCAATCCTAAACACTTCGATAACTTATCCGTATCTGGAGCTTAATATGAACTTATTAAAGAAGTATCCAAAAGAAGTATTTTCAGAAAAAGGTCCGAGTGTATGTGTGTCCGTGTGTCTTTGAATATGATAACTCGAAAACGGAAAGTCCGTAAAATACCCAACTTGGTATTTAGGTTTAGTATCTCCCAGGGATGCGAAAGGAAGATTTTTAGAAAAATCCCCCCACCAAAGCTACCCTTTGCATTGAACTTTTTTCGAAAATGTTGATTTTCTGAAGAATGGCTCTATCGATTTTGATTAAAATATCGTATATTAAACATATTTACCTGACAAATAAAAGTATATTTTGAATTTTCTGGGAATAGCCTCTGAAGATTACTTTATTCTGGGTCAATTTTACGGAATTTTGCATAACTGCTAAACCGTAAAAGATGGACAAAAACTTACCACACAACAAATGTAGAGCACTTTAAAACACACAATTTATGTCATATATATTTTTGAGATATTCCTTGTTTTTGGTTTCAGCTATAAACATATTTTACTTTTCTCATACAGGACTTTGTAAACTCGTGTCCATACAAAGGAACCTCAGTCACATAGCAACCAGCCTTTGACTATCACTTTAACTTGTGGTACTTTCATATTTCGCTTCTACTTACAAGGAAGCAAGTAATAAGTCTATTTCAGCTAATTTTTTCTCGATAAGCAGGAAGTAAATAGAAGCATAAGCTTTTTAAAAATAATTTGTTGCAGTGATATAGAGAAAGTCATGTGAATGTAACACATCAGATATTTTTGGTAGTGTTTAACGCCCGCTTTAATTACTTATGCCATCGCATGAATGCGATGGCAGGGTAAACCGGAGAAAACCCGCCCCATCTCCGTTTTGTCAACCTTAAATCTCTTGGGATTGATCCCGGGCCATCTAGATGGGAGGCGCGGCCGGTGTGTGTATGTGTGTGTGAACACGATAACTCAAAAAGGAAAAGCCGGTAAAATACCAAACTTGGTATTTAAGTTTAGTATCTTCCAGGGATGCGACACGAAGATTTTGAGAAAAATCCCCCCACCCCAAATTACCCATTACATGGAATTTTTTCGAAACTTTCGATTTTCTCAAAAATGGCTCTAATGATTTTGATTGAAATATCGTTTATTAAAGGCATTTACCTGAAAAATAAAATGTATATCTTGAATTTTCTGAGAATAGCCACTGAAGAGCAGTTTATTATCGATGAATTTTACGGAATTTTGCATAACTTCTAAACCGTAAGAGATGGACAAAAACTTGCCACACAAAAATTATAGAGCACGTTAAAACACACAATTTATTATACGTACATTTTGTTCGTGGAATTCATCGTTTTTGAGACATTCCTTGTTTTTGGTTTCTGCTATGAGAAACATACTTTTCTCATACAGGAATCTGTCAACTGGTGTCCATACAAACAAAGGAATTTCAGCGACATAGCAAGCAAGTAATAAGTCTATTTGTGCTATTTTTCTGGATTAGCATGAAGTAATTAGAGGTATAAGCTTTTTAACAATAATTTGTGTGTCAATGGATAACATCAGATTTTTATAATCGCTTTACTCGAAAACGCGTAAAATGAGATCGCGCATAACGAGGGATGACTATTTTATAGACTAAGAAGGAGATGAAAAAGGGAGCGGTGTACATGAATTACTGACCACGAATCTCCACTGTGTTATACTATTCATATCTGTGGATCATAATAACATTCTTCGTTCACTAAAATTATTTTATGAAAATTATTTCATTTCATATTGGTATATAATATTTTCATTTCAGAAAGGTACCTAAGCCATCCAATATTAAATATAAAATAAGAACTGAAGCTTTCCTGGCGACGTATTAATTCAAAATCTTCTCGGGCTTCTAGCCAGGTAAAAACTTGGCTTGACACCAACGTTTCGAAGAAGTGCATCTTCCTGGTCTTCAGGGAGAAGATTTTGAATTAATATTAAATATGTTTGTACTCTAAATTATTTTGACTATGAGCATTTGCCTACTTCTGGTAATCAAAAGAGTCTGCAGTATTTATTTTGCTATTATAAATTTCGTAATTATTCAGCTAGACAGTTTTCATTTTTTTTTAAATTTCCCACAGATTTTTTTTCAAGTGACTTGGGTATCTTTCTGCAATGACACATTCATTTGTAACTAATATGAAGCTGTATAGTTCAGTCGGTAGCCACCTAGTAGGTCATATCGGACGATGGATGTTCAGATGTGCCCGGGTCCCATAGGGCTTAGCATTATCGAATTTCGTCTTGTGAGGATAAGGGAAAACCCTGGGAAAACCTTAACCACGTGGCTCACCCTAACCCAGATTCAAACTTCGGACTTTTTGCTTTCTCTACACGTAGTATTTAAAGTGTATAGAGAGCGTATTGTATTGAACCCAAAAATTCGATACCGAGATATCACCGGAAATACAGATTTTGGGTCCCCCTGAATCCAGAAAAAGCATTTTTGGAAAAAGGTCCGTGTGTGTGTGTCTTTGGACAGCATAGCTCAGAAACGAAAAGACCGATAAATACCAAACTTGATATTTAAGTTTGGTATCTCCTACGGACGCGACACAAAGATTTTCAAGAAAATCCCCCACCACCAACTACCCTTTACGTAGTACTTTTTTCGAAAATCTTGATTTTCTCAAAAATGGCTCTAACGATTTTCATTAAAATATCATATATTGCATATATGTACATGACAAATAAAATGCATATTTTGAATTTTCTGGGAATAGCCTCTGACGACTACTTTATTCTCAATGAATTTTACGGAATTTTGCATAACTGCTAAACCGTAAGACACGGACAAAAACTTACCACACAAAAAATGTAAAGCACATTAAAACACACAATTCACGTTATGTAAATGTTTTTCGTGGAGATAATCGGTTTTGAGATGGTCCTTGTTTTTTGGTTTCGCCTTTAATAAAACTTATATTTTTCTCAAACAGGAATTTGTCAACTCCTATCCATACAAACAAAGGAACTTCAGTCACATAGCAACCAGCTTTTGACGGTCACTTTAACCTATGGTACTCCCTTATTTCGCTTCTACTTACAGGGAAGCAAGTAATGACATGACGCAGACACGCTATCACCAAACTATCGCGGAGGGCTACAAACTACATAGCAGTGATTCTTGGGCTTGTGTGTGATGGTAGCTGCAGAATTACCAGTCTGCAAGTTTATGAAACTTTACTCTCAGGGTTACAGAGTAATGCTTATGCTACTCCATCACTCTATCCAATTCGAGCATCAGACATTTCTACTAGAGAATCCCGCACCTTTAGAGGAACTACTTTACACTGATACAAGAGACGCAGATGGACTTTCGTTGTTACCATGTGCCTGTATGGTCACACCGCATGGACCGGAGCTTAATCACATTTCCTGCCGCCATTTAAGCTCCTCTTCTACGTCAGACCGACGGCATTAATTATCAAAAGGTGAAATACCTGCGCTGCCTCTAATTAAGCAAGGAAAAGTATTCATGTATTCAATTCGGCTCACTTCAATCAAAATTGCGCTACTGACCTTCGCTGCCGTACACAAATTCCCTTTCTGGTCATGCCCACTGCTATTTTTATCACTTTGTTGCCTACCACCAATCTCACCCTTATCTTTGCTGCGTTTCCTTGTCGTTTACTGCTTTCTCCCAATTATTTACGTTATTTAAGTCATGCTTAGACAAACTTTAATTGCTGATATTTTTTACTTTCTCTGTATGACTATGTACATAATGTATAGAGAAGGTATTGTATTGTACCCAAAAATTCGATACCGAGATTTCACCGGAAATATATGTTTTGAGACCCCCTGAATCCAAAAATAGCATTTTTAGAAACATGTTCATGTGTATGTGTGTCTGTCTGTGTGTTTGTGGGCAGCATAGCTCAAAAACGAAAAGACCGTTAAAAACCAAACTTGGTAATTAAGTTTGGTACTTCCAAGGATGCAACACGAGGATTTTCAAGAAAATTCCCCAACCCAAACTACCCCTCACATGGAACATTTTTCGAAAATTTTTATTTTCTAAAAAATGACTCAACGGTTTTGATTAAAACCCGCATATTACTGTCATTTACATACCAAATAAAATGTATATCTGGAATTTTCTGGGAATAGCCTCTGAAGACCTCTTTATTCTGGATGAGGTTTGCCGAATTTTGCTTAACTGCTAAACGGTAAGAGATAGACAAAGCTTACTACACAGAAAATGTAGAGCACGTTAAATCACACGATTTATGTTATATAATTTTTTTTTTCGTGGAGTTGATCGTTTTTTAGTTATTCATTGTTTTGGAATTTAACTTTCAAAAACTTATATTTTCTCATACAGGACTTTTTCAACTCCTGTCCATGCAAACAAAGGAACTTCAGTCACATAGCAACCAGCTTTAACTATCACTTTAACCTATGGTACTCCCTTATTTCGCTACTACTTAAAAGGAAGCAAGTAATAATTGTTACAGAAATGTAGAGAAAGTCATGTGAATGGAGTACATTAGATGTTTCTTCTTGCCCGTCGCGTGTTTCCTCTCACCTACACGAGATTCCACCGAACGGATGTGTTACTTTGCCTCCAACAACCTTAACACAATAACTTGAGATTAAGCGACGACCAAATACACAGCTCATCATTCAAAGAGATTTTAATTTGAATCGATTTAACGAACGTACAAGATTTATACTGATTAAAGTATTACCTAAAGAGGATTTATGAGCATATTAAAATGCATTGGCTGCATTGAACTAACCACAAGCCATCTATATGCCTCTTAATTTATGGCGAAGGTGTGATTGTGGGGCAAACATATGCGCCTCCCCTACTCTGGGGCTTAATGCGCGGATTCCTATCCGCATTTTGTAGTTGGGCGATTAACCTGTCTCGATTTTAAACCAGTTTCTGTTATAACAGCTTTATTTCTATATGTTTATCATCTAGCAGTACTAATTTAAAACCAGTTTCTGTTATAACAGCTTTATTTCCATATGTTTGTCATCCATCGGAACTAGTTTCATACCAGTTTCTATTATAACAGGTTTATTTCCATATGTTTGTGATCCATCGGTATTAGTTTCATACCAGTTTCTATTATAACAGGTTTATTTCCATATGTTTATCATCCATCGGAACTAGTCTCATACCAGTTTCTATTATAACAGGTTTATTTCCATATGTTTGTCATCCATCGGAATTAGTCTCATACCAGTTTCCATTATAACAGGTTTATTTCCATATGTTTATCATCCATCGGAACTAGTTACATACCAGTTTCTATTATAACAGGTTTATTTCCATATGTTTATCATCCATCGGAACTAGTTTCATACAGTTTGTGTTATAACAGGTTTATTTCCATATGTTTATCATCCATCGGTATTAGTTTCATACCAGTTTCTATTATAAGAGGTTTATTTCCATATGTTTATCATCCATCGGTATTAGTTTCAAACCAGTTTCTATTATAACAGGTTTATTTCCATATGTTTATCATCCATCGGAACTAGTCTCATACCAGTTTCTATTATAACAGGTTTATTTCCATATGTTTGTCATCCATCGGAACTAGTCTCATACCAGTTTCCATTATAACAGGTTTATTTCCATAAGTTTATCATCCATCGGAACTAGTTTCATACCAGTTTCTATTATAACAGGTTTATTTCCATATGTTTGTCATCCATCGGTATTAGTTTCAAACCAGTTTCTATTATAACAGGTTTATTTCCATAATTTTATCATCCATCGGAACTAGTTTCATACCAGTTTCTATTATAACAGGTTTATTTCCATAATTTTATCATCCATCGGAACTAGTTTCATACCAGTTTCTATTATAACAGGTTTATTTCCATATGTTTATCATCCATCGGAACTAGTTTCATACAAGTTTCTATTATAACAGGTTTATTTCCATATGTTTATCATCCATCGGAACTAGTTTCATACCAGTTTCTGTTATAACAGCTTTATTTCCATATGTTTGTCATCCATCAGAACTAGTTTCATACCAGTTTCTATTATAACAGGTTTATTTCCATATGTTTATCATCCATCGGTATTAGTTTCAAACCAGTTTCTATTATAACAGGTTTATTTCCATATGTTTATCATCCATCGGAACTAGTTTCAAACCAGTTTCTATTATAACAGGTTTATTTCCATATGTTTATCATCCATCGGAACTAGTTTCAAACCAGTTTCTATTATAACAGGTTTATTTCCATATGTTTATCATCCATCGGAACTAGTTTCAAACCAGTTTCTATTATAACAGGTTTATTTCCATATGTTTATCATCCATCGGTATTAGTTTCAAACCAGTTTCTATTATAACAGGTTTATTTCCATATGTTTATCATCCATCGGAACTAGTTTCAAACCAGTTTCTATTATAACAGGTTTATTTCCATATGTTTATCATCCATCGGAACTAGTTGCAAACCAGTTTCTATTATAACAGGTTTATTTCCATATGTTTATCATCCATCGGAACTAGTTTCATACCAGTTTCTATTATAACAGGTTTATTTCCATATGTTTATCATCCATCGGAACTAGTTTCAAACCAGTTTCTATTATAACAGGTTTATTTCCATATGTTTATCATCCATCGGAACTAGTTTCATACCAGTTTCTATTATAACAGGTTTATTTCCATATGGTTATTATCCATCGGAACTAGTTTCATACAGTTTGTGTTATAACAGGTTTATTTCCATATGTTTATCATCCATCGGTATTAGTTTCATACCAGTTTCTATTATAAGAGGTTTATTTCCATATGTTTATCATCCATCGGTATTAGTTTCAAACCAGTTTCTATTATAACAGGTTTATTTCCATATGTTTATCATCCATCGGAACTAGTCTCATACCAGTTTCTATTATAACAGGTTTATTTCCATATGTTTGTCATCCATCGGAACTAGTCTCATACCAGTTTCCATTATAACAGGTTTATTTCCATATGTTTATCATCCATCGGAACTAGTTTCATACCAGTTTCTATTATAACAGGTTTATTTCCATATGTTTGTCATCCATCGGTATTAGTTTCAAACCAGTTTCTATTATAACAGCTTTATTTCCATAATTTTATCATCCATCGGAACTAGTTTCATACCAGTTTCTATTATAACAGGTTTATTTCCATAATTTTATCATCCATCGGAACTAGTTTCATACCAGTTTCTATTATAACAGGTATATTTCCATATGTTTATCATCCATCGGAACTAGTTTCATACAAGTTTCTATTATAACAGGTTTATTTCCATATGTTTATCATCCATCGGAACTAGTTTCATACCAGTTTCTGTTATAACAGCTTTATTTCCATATGTTTGTCATCCATCAGAACTAGTTTCATACCAGTTTCTATTATAAGAGGTTTATTTCCATATGTTTATCATCCATCGCTATTAGTTTCAAACCAGTTTCTATTATAACAGGTTTATTTCCATATGTTTATCATCCATCGGAACTAGTTTCAAACCAGTTTCTATTATAACAGGTTTATTTCCATATGTTTATCATCCATCGGAACTAGTTTCAAACCAGTTTCTATTATAACAGGTTTATTTCCATATGTTTATCATCCATCGGAACTAGTTTCATACCAGTTTCTATTATAACAGGTTTATTTCTATATGTTTATCATCCATCGGAATTAGTTTCATACCAGTTTCTATTATAACAGGTTTATTTCCATATGTTTATCATCCATCGGAACTAGTTTCAAACCAGTTTCTATTATAACAGGTTTATTTCTATGTTTATCATCCATCGGAACTAGTTTCATACAGTTTGTGTTATAACAGGTTTATTTCCATATGTTTATCATCCATCGGAACTAGTTTCATACCAGTTTCTATTATAACAGGTTTATTTCCATATGTTTATCATCCATCGGAACTAGTTTCATACCAGTTTCTATTATAACAGGTTTATTTCCATATGTTTATCATCCATCGGAACTAGTTTCAAACCAGTTTCTATTATAACAGGTTTATTTCCATATGTTTATCATCCATCGGAACTAGTTTCATACAGTTTGTGTTATAACAGGTTTATTTCCATATGTTTATCATCCATCGGAACTAGTTTCATACCAGTTTCTATTATAACAGGTTTATTTCCATATGTTTATCATCCATCGGAACTAGTTTCATACCAGTTTCTTTTATAACAGGTTTATTTCCAAGTTTCTTCCTTTTATCATCGAACAGTGTTAACTCCTTAGCCTGTTGATAAACAGTTTCTCAGGGTAGATACGAAGACAAATGGGTAGAAAGTGTTGTTTAAATAGGACATGTGTAACTGAAAGTTAACAAAACGCATTTAGACTCAGCACCTGTCATTTTCTTAAAATAATGTCAATTTAAACTAGCCATTCATGGCAGATATTGATTTATATTTTGGCATAATCACCTTTGGAGCGCAAGAGTAGACCATCTGACGTCACGTGCAGGCAACGGATTCCCCTTGTATTTAAAAGCACTTAATGTGATATTCTCTGAAGGCTGCGCACTACATTGTTGAGAGGAAATCCCATCATTCATTTTCAGTGGACAGAGAACAATGGAAGAGACTTACGGCGTCTCATCCATCTTTTCCCGTGAATATGTGTACAAGTTCACACAGTGCAGCGAAGATAATTTGACAGCTCAAGAAGTTTATTGTAGTGCCCATGTATCGCTATGTAATGGGAGTCAGAATGAGATTTTTCGTATTATTTTTCCATTTTCATGTTTTAATTGCATAACTACCCACCTGGGTAGTGTGGTGGTAGCGTGTCTGCTTCACTTTCAAAAGGTCGTGAGATCGAATTTCGTTTAGGGTGAGTTACCCAGATAAGGTTTTTTTCGGGGGTTTCCCTTATGCTGAGAAGGCGAATGTCGGGTAACTTTAAGCTCCATGGACCCCGAGATCATTTGAACATCATTTCACCAATGTCATACATCATCCGATATGACCAACCAGGTTAAAGGAAGGACGTTAAGCTAATATATAACACACACACAAAGTGGTTCACCTGTTCCTTATTATTTTTGGAGATAGGCAGCACTTCATACGCTGAAAGTATTAAGGTCGAAATTACCGTGCTTGTCGAGCACGAAAATCTAGCCTGCTTTTCATAGGAAAATAGACCTTAGCAGCAATAGTTACGTCCATTCCAAAAACATGCGCTTAATAACTGCTGTTACAGTGCATGTTATATCAATAGGATCGCTGTCACACGTTCTGTAACGTAAGTTATAACGAATGAAGGTTAAACGAACGGCTTAAGCTACAAAAAGGGTCCACAACAGTTATAAAGATATGAGAAGCGGAGAGGGAGACATGTGGGACACTATACCTACAAGTTTTAACACAGCAAGCGGCGCAATTATTGTAGCTCAACTGGTTAATTTCATGTTCCCTTGACACCTCCAGCATAGCAGCGGTTCGAATCCCACGGTCTGCGTGTACTTTTTTACTTCTTTATATATTATCCATGGAGGTGCAAAGTTAGTTCAGTGTTTGTCACTCTAATAATTTTAGGAGTAAAGAAAAACGTATACGAATCAAGAACAAACGACGGTTCATTTTACGTATTCTTCAGCATTCGACCCTTAATTTTCTTTGTAATTATTTTTAAAAAGAAACTTCACTAAGACTTTAAATAATAAAGGAAAGTATAAAGGAATTAATAGTCTTATTATTTGCTTCCTCGTAAGTAGAAGCAAAATAAGGGAGTACCATAGGTTAAAGTGATAACAAAAGCTGGTTGCTATATGACTGAAGTTCCTTTGTTTGTATGGACACGAGTTGACAAATTCCTGTATGAGAACAGTATAGAATTTTCAAAGTTGAAACCAATAATAAGAAATATCTCAAAAACGATCAACTCCACGAAAAAAAAAGTATATAACAAATTGTGAGTTTTAATGTGCTCTACATTATCTGTGTGGTAAGTTTTTGTCCATCCTTTACGGTTTAGCAGTTATGCAACATTCTGTAAAACTCATCTAGAATAAAGTAATCTACAGAGATTATTCCCAGAAAATGCAATATATTTGTCAGGTAAATATCTTTAATATACGATATTTTACTTAAAATCGTTAGAGCCATTTTTGAGTTATGCAAAATATCGCAACATTCACCCAGAATAAACATGTCTTCAGAGGTTATTCTCAGACATTTCAAGATATACATTTTAATTGTCATGTAGATATCTTAAATAAAAGAGATTTTAATAAAAATCCTGACCCATTTCTGAGAAAATAAAAATGTTCGAAAAAATGTCCAAGTAAAGGGAATTTAGGGGTGGGCGGATTTTCATGAAAATATTCGTGTCGCATCCTTGGAAGATACCGAACTTAAATAGCAAGTTTGGTCTTTTCTTTTGGAGCTATGCAGATACACTCGCAGATCTTTTTCTGAGAATGCCTTTTACTTTCTCTACGCGTACTATGTACATAGTGTATAGAGAAGGTTTGTAATGCACCCAAAAATTCCATACCGAGATTTCACCGGAAATACATGTTTTAGGTCCCCCTGAAACTAAAAAAAGCATTTCTGGCAAAAGAACAGTGTGTACGTGTGTGTGTGTGTGTGTGTGTGTGTGTGTGTGTGTGTGTGTGTGTGTGTGTGTCTGTAGACAGCATAGTTCAAAAACAAAATGAACGTTAAATACCAAAGTTGGTATTTAAGTTTGACATCTTGCAAAGATGCGACACAAAGATTTTCAAGAAAATACCCACCCCCAACTACCCTTTACACGGAACTTTTTTCAAAAATTTTGATTTTCTCATAAATGGCTCTAACGATTTTTATTAAAATATCGTACATTAAATATATATAATATTTAATATGTATATATGACAAATAATATGTACATCTTGAATTTTCTCGGAATAACCTCTGAAGACTACTTTATTCTGGATGAATTTTACGGAATTTTGTAAACCGTATGATATAGACAAAAACTTACCACACAGAAACATTTAGACCACGTTAAAACACACAATTTATGTTATATACATTATTTTCGTGAAGTTGATTGTTTTTGAAATGTGCCTTGTTTTTGGTTTCATCTTTAATAAACTTATGCTTTTCTCATGCAGGAATTTTCAACTCCTGTCCATATAAACAAAGGAACTTCAGTCACATAGCAACCAGCTTTTGACTATCACTTTAACCTATGGTACTCCCTTATTTCACTACTACTTACAAGGATGCAAGTAATAAGACTATTTATGTAATTTTTTTTCGATTAGCATGAAGTAAATAGAAGTATAAGCTTTTTAACAATAATTTGTTTGATACGTTTTTGGACTATCTCTTAGAGTTTACCAGTTACCCAAAATCTCGCAAAATTCACTTAGAATAAACATGTCTTCGGAGGCTATTCCCAGATAATTTGAGATATACATTTAATTTGTCATGCAAATATCTTAAATATAAGATATTTTAATGAAGAACGTTAGAGCCATTTATGAAAAAAATTAAAATTTTCGAAAAAAGTTCCATGTAAACGGTAGTTGGGGGTGGGGGGCTTTTCCTGAGAATTTTCTTGTTGCACCGTTGGAAGATACCAAACTTAAATACCAAGTTTGTTATTTAACGGTCTTTTCGTTTTTGAGCTATGCTGTCCACAGGGCCACACGCACACACAACTTCCTATTTCTGAAAACGCTTTTTTGGGCGGGGGGTTCAGGGTGACCCAAAATATATATTTCTGGTGAAATTTTGGTATCGAATTTTTGGGTGCATTACAATTCCTTCTCTATTCACTATGTACATAGTACGTGTAGAGAAAGTAAACATTATAAACATGTGTTGTGTGTGTATGTCTGTGGGCAGCATAGCTCAGAAACAAGAGTATGCCTAAATACCAAACTTGGTATTCCAATTTAGTATCTTCCAAGGATGTGACACGAAGATTTTCAAGCAAAGTGACCCACCCCCGAATAGCTTTGCCGTGGAAATATAAAGAGATTATAATCAAAATCGTTAGAGCCATTTTTGAGAAAATTAAAATTTTCCATGTAAAGGGTACTTTAGGAGGGAGGATTTTCTTGTTGTTGAAATCTTCGTGTCGCATCCTCGGAAGATACCATACTTAAATACCAAGTTAGATATTTAACCATCTTTTTTATTTTTGAGCTATACACTCACGGAACCTTTTCTGAAAACACCTTTTTTGGATTCAGTGGGACCCAAAACATATACTTCCGATAAAATCTCGGTATGGAATTTTTGGGTGTATTACAATACCTTCTCTATACACTATATACATAATACGTGAGGAGAAAGTAAATGGGCATTTTGCCTAAGATCCGGGCTTTAATTATAAGTGATGATAAGGTTAGGTTTTGGAGTCTGGAGGGAAAGTTCTCACACGTCGTTAGATGAAGCACGGCTCTGGGCTAGAGAGCCAAGAGCTTGTTTAGAGCAGCAATATTGCAATGCTAAAGTATGGCAGCATGCTTAATTACATTGTGTGTTATTCCTTTGATGTTCTTCCTGCTGCAAACATGGTACCAAACTAGAATGTTGTGTTGTGAGGGTGCGTTTTAACCTCGCTTCCGTCTCTTTTTGGTCGCAGTTTTCCACTCAGGAAGAGCTCCGGAAGGTTCTTCGTCCGTGTCTGCTCCTCTAGCGGCAAGGTAACTAGGGCATCAAAATTAAAGAAAGGGTTGGAAACCATTGGGATGGGAGACATTTGGATGGCGGGGCAGGAAAACAGGCGAAGTATTTGGAGAAAAATTAAGAACCGCCTCTATGATATTGACAGACAGCATAATTGCGCAATGCACAGAGAAGGTGTCATTAGAAGTACAGTCTGGGCTGAAATCGGAGTGGGGTATGGAGCAATACATCATAACAGGTAACAAACTCATTAGAGAGGGGCTGGCGTGGATTAGACAAGGAGCGTGGAGGAGCACGAAAATTTCACGAGCACGAGAATCTGTCCCATTTGCGAGGAGGAAGAGTCGTGGACTCACATCTTGGCAAGATATAGGGGTACGGAGGAATGGCGGGAAAAATATTTGCCGCGATTTTTTACCACTGCGAATGTAGGGCTAGAAGCATGTTGGACACTACTGGCAGGCACGGAAATCATGGACGGGCTAGGTAAATTTATACTCAAGGCAAGACAGCTGAGATCTGAGGAGGCTGCCAATAGAGAAGGGGGGGGGGGATAAGATCAACTAAACATAAGTGACTACAATGTTCTACATACATATATATTATGTCATACTTAGGTCACTGTTGTGCTAGGGTTTTATATATGTTGTATATATTATGTGTATATATGCCATTTAAGTGTAATTATCTATTATAAGAGGGTGCATTTATGAAGATGTATTCTGTGCTGTAAATTTAAATTGCTATATGTTAATATCTTTGTATTTTTATTTTCGGGTTCACTCTTAATTCCTTATTGTTGTTTAATATTGCTTTGGACTGTATTACTCTTTTAATTCTTTGTTGTTGTTTTAATATTGTGAAGTAACACATCAGATTTCTCTTGTTCCATTAGAGAAGAGATAACTTGGAGCAGTTTGAAGCCACTCCTAACCTGGTTGCCATTGTTGGTGAGCGTCGTGATGTATAACAGCGAAAAAGACTCCGACTTGGATAGTTGAATGAATGAAAAAGTGTATTTATTGACATAGCAATATCATACATAGAATTTCAACAACCGCACGGGTCCACAGATTGCGTTCTAGCAAATTCCAACACGCAATATGCCTTTTCCACAGGATTTTCCGCCATTTCAGCTTCTGCAACAACAAACAGAACACTACAGTGTTACCAATAGCAACAAACAAAACTTTGAGAGTGTCTCAACATACCTCCAAAATAATTAGGTTGCTATCTCTAATAGTTTTTGTTTTACAGGCAGTTGAAGTTGTCTATTTCTTTTGTAGTAACCCTGTATATACACAATATATAAAACCATAACACAACAATGACCCAAGTATGACATAAAGTATATGTATGTAAAACATACATTGTAGTCACTTTTGTTTAGCTGTTCCCTTTTTCTCTATTGTCAGCCTTCTCAGATCTCAGCTGTATATATAAGTATATATTTATCTAGCCCGTTCACGTCTTCCGTGCCTGCCAGTAGCGTCCAACATGCTTCTAGCTCTACATTCGCGGTGGTACATAATCGCGGTAAATATTTTTCCCTCCATTGCTCCGTACATCTTGCCAAGATATGGGTCCACAACTCTTCCTCCTCGCAAATGGGGCAGATTCTCATATCATTCTTGTCAGCAATGCTTTTGATTGCTATTTGACTGAAATTCCTTTGTTTGTACGGACAGAAGCTGACAAATTCCAGTATGAGAAAAGTATATTTTTTAAAGCTGATACCAAAAGCAAGGAATATCTCAAAAACGACCAACTCCACGAAAAAAAATTATATTACATACATTGTGTTTTTAATGAGCTCTACGTTTTTTGTGAGGTAAGTTTTTGTCCAGTATAGCAGTTATGCAAAATTCCGTAGATTTCATCCAGAATAAAGTTGTTTTCAGATGATGTTCTATGCATTTTGTGGTGGATATGAATTTTACTATATCTAGCCCCGTATGTACAATGTACATAATTGATATAGAAAGTAATTGTATTGCACCCAAAATTTGAATACCAAGAATTCACCGGAAATACAAGTTTTAGGACCCTCTGAATCCAAAAAAAGCATTTTCAGAAAAAGGTCCGTCTGTGTGTCTGTAGACAGCACAGCTCAAAAATGAAAAGACCGTTCAATACCAAACTTGGTATTTATGTTTGGTATCTTCCAAGGATGCCACACGAAGATTTTCAACCCCCTCCGCCCAAAACTACCCTTTATGGGGAAAAAATTCGAACATTTTGATTTTCTAAAAAATTGCTCTTAAGGATTTTGATTAAAATCCTGTATATTAAAGATATTTACATCCCAAATAAAGTGTATATATTGAATGTTTTGGGAATAGCTTCTGAAAACCTGTTTATTCTGGAGGAATGTTGATGAATTTTTGATTAACTAATAAACCGGAAGAGACTTGCTGCACAAAAAATTTAGATCACGTTTAAACACACAATTTATATCATATACGGTTTTTTTCGTTGAATTGACCGTTTCTGGGATATTCCCTGTTGTTTGTTTCAGATTTAAAACAGGGAAAGTTGTAAACTCTTGTCCGTGCATATGACAACTAGCTTTTAAAACATTTGACTGTCGTTTTAAGCGTAGAGTACTCACTTATACTAACAAGGACACAAGTAATTAAGGACATTTCATTACTGGTTTATGTTTGTGAATAAGCACGCAGTTCTTGTTTGATACTATTGGCAGAAGTAAAGTGGACCAGCTCACCGCCCGTCACAAATTGTCTTCTGTCACGAAAGCTCTCAACATAAACCGCAATCCGTCAAGTTTGAAGCAGTAAAACTGAAGAGAAGCTTGCTTTTCTGGGGGTTCTGATACATTTGCACAGTCATGTCCCTCCTTAAGGACGTGTAAATTGAGATAGGATTAAAAACGAAAATCCAGTACTGAGATATTTACACTAAACATATATGTTATTGTAAAATAAAAAAAAAAAAATCTTCCATTAACATGACTTTCTCTACATCTATGCAAGAAATTATTGTTAATAAGCTTAGACATCAATTTACTTCATGCTAATCGAGAACAAATTAGCAGAAATAGTCTTATTACTTGCTTCCTTGTAAGCAGAAGCGAAATAAGGGAGTACCATAGGTTAAAATGATAGTCAAAAGCTGGTTGCTATTAGACTGCAGATCCTTTGTTTGTATGGACAGGAGTTGACAAAGTCCTGTGTGAGAAAAGTGTAAGTTTTTTGAAAATTGAAACCAAAAGCTACGAATATCTAAAAACCATCAACTGCACGAAAAACACTTATATGACATAAATTATCTGTTATAACGTGCTCCACATTTTTGGTGTGGAAAGTTTTTGTCCATCTCTTACGGTTTAGCTGTTATGCAAAATTCCATAAAGTTCATCCACAATATAGTAGTCTTCAGAGGCTATTCCCATAAAATTCAAGAGAAAATCAAAATTTTCGAAAAAAGTGCCATGTCAAGAGTAGTTTGGGGTGGGGGGATTTTCTTGAAAATCTTCGTCTCAAGTCCTTGGAAGATAACCAAACTATATACCAGATTTGGTATAACGGACTTTTTGTTTTTGAGATATGCCGCCCGCAGACACAACACACACACGGACCTTTTTCTGAAAATGCTTTTTTTTTTTTTTTTTAATATAGGGGATCCTAAAACATATATTTCCCGTGAAATCTCGGTATCGAATATTTGGGTGGAGTGCAATACCTTATCTATGCATTAGGAACATATTACGTATAAAGAAAGTAAAAAAGAAACACATACAAAAGAATTATAAAGAATTTAAATTAAATTAAAACATACATATAATATATAGATACAGTGGTCCGACTGTTAAGAATAACCAAACCCATTTAAAGAGTAAAACATGTGCCATATAACACGTAAAAGGCCGCGCAAATAAAGGAAAGTCACCTCATGCAAGAAAAGGTTTCGCCAAATATGATAAATTAAGCGCAACAATACATTTGGCAATTTATAAATGTAATGAAAATTGAAAATAGTAAAGAACTGTGAAACGGGATTTCTATGCGTTAATACCCCAGGTTGTGAGGTTATGTGGAACGAGACCTCCTATGGTGGTAGTTTGTAGTTTACACCGCACGTCGGACACTCACGTACCTGGTACTGAAGCCCTTCTTGGATGGGTTGCCAGTCTTGCACGATCATTGACTCTCTCTGGCGTGGATTTGGCAAGTGGGAGGAGCTGTAGGAATGATCTTTTAATTATGAAGAAAACACTTGTGAACTTTTACTGTTATTTATTCTATAAGGATATTCCAAAACAAGCACCTTGCTGTACACTGTTATTCTGCTGACTGGCACTCTTACCACTCTCTCACACGTACTCTCAATTACACTGTTTCTACGTTAAGTACATGGCACAATTCACTCTCAAGTAATCACGAGCCGACTATTAAATAGCTGAGTGACGTTACTTTAATTCACTAACAGTTTCTTCTCATAACAATCTTACTTCGCGGACAGAGTTTTACAGTTGCACGTCATTACTTCGCGAACGGAGTATTTGTTTACAAAACGCCCTTACCTCTCGCGGGCAAATTCTTGACAAACAACGTTGCCTCTCACGGACAAATTCTTAGCAAAACGACCACGATGTGTCGAACCCTACTTCTTTTATACTAAAGAGGTGTTATGGTGGCTTCTTCCTGATTGGTTAGAAAGTCCGCCATGACACCATCGTGACCCAAAACCCATTGCGAATCTCCCAGAATACGCATAATAACCACCTGATACTACGAATGTAAAGCAGAAGTACCCTCGTGGGTTTTAAACTGGACTGCCCCTCGAACGTGACTTACACAAAAGAAGCAACTTCTCACC
Organism: Hymenopus coronatus; assembly: GCA_030762935.1. Lineage (NCBI taxonomy): Eukaryota > Metazoa > Arthropoda > Insecta > Mantodea > Hymenopodidae > Hymenopus > Hymenopus coronatus. The sequence goes on along the minus strand of CM060881.1, from coordinate 172,923,860 downwards.
CCTCTCTCCAGTCTGGCGTCAGGATTCTGTGTAGCTTTCAAGTCAACAACTGACTTCTTGGTTCCTATGTATACAAATTAATAAATGTTAACTTTCTTTACTTATATACATCCAGATAATTAATAGAATGATTGTCATTATTACGACGAGGCTAATTAACGGTCTCAACAGTAAAAGAATTAAGCGCTTTGCGAAGAGTTTAAATGTTACGGTAATGTAAATTTAATTTTTGAGTTTATATTGTATTAATGTTAATTTTTATGCCGAAAAGCATGCTGGGTACTCGTAAAAGTAGACAAGTAGAAAACATCAGGAAAGTGTATCGGTTTTAATGGTAATACTCCGCTTCATTCAATGTCTTCAATGTGGTTTGAAAAGTGAAAATATTCTCTTACCACCTATATAACTGATAATACATATTTCTTTAACTATTTTTTTTTCACACAAGCCGTGTGTACCTATGTTTGTGTGAAAATAACAAACAATTAAACCAATACCAATTGGCTATAACAGTTGGCTATACTATGAATCCCGGGACTTTCGCCATTGGGGTTGTCATCCCAAAATAATTTGAAATCTCCTTGTGGTTTACCGGGAAACAAGCGAGTCAGTTGAGAAATTCAAAGCAATGTCGGTAGCTGAGTGATAAAGCAAGCGGCTAGAGCCCGGGAGATACGTGGTTCAAATCCCGGCGATGACATTGAACTGTTCAGTCTGACTCTACCTATCCAGATAATATCCTATCACCAAGGCCACTCCTTGAGATCTACGTAATAATCCTCACAGCTGCCGACTGATTACATCATCTTGGGTCCCAAAATATCAACTGTTTCTTCTATTTTAACAATTGCATACTAAAATCCTTACGTGTACCATTGCGTCTGTTTACTTTCTCTACACGTACTGTGTACATAGCGTATAGACAAAGTATAGTATTGCACCCAAAAATTCCATACCGAGATTTCACCTGAAGTACGTGTTTTGAGGTCCCCTGAATAAAAAACCTTTATAGAAAAATGTCTGTTTATGTCTATCAGTCTGTGTGTCTGCCAGTGAATGTGTGTGTGTCTGTGGGAAGCATAGCTCAGAAACGAAAAGTCCGTTAAATACCAAACTTGATACTTAAGTTCAATCTTTCAAGGGTGTGATAAGATGTCCAAGAAAAACCCCCCACCCCCAACTAAACTTTACATAGGAAATGTTTTGAAAATTTTGATTTTCTCAAAAATGGTTCTAAAGATTTGGATTACAATATCGTATATTAAAGATATTTACGTTACAAATAAAATGTGTATTTTGAATTTCATCGGAATGGACCCTGAAGACATCTTTATTCTGGCTGAATTTTGAAGGATTTTGCTTAACTGGTAAACTGTAAGAAATAGACAAACACTTGCATTATACAAAATGTAGAGCTCGTTAAAACACACAATTTATGTTATATACATTTTTTCGTGGAATTGATCGTTTCTTAGATATTGCTTGTTATTGGTTTCAGCTTTGAAATGCTTATTAGCCTATGGTATTGCCTTATTTATCTTCTAATTAAATGTAAACTAGTAATAAGACCATTTCTGTGTTTCTTTACTGGATTAGCGTGAAGTAAATACAGAGGGATTTATGTAGAACTGACACATTTCTTTCTTTAATTATTCCGTTAGAAATCCATTCAGTGACCCAATTTTAGCACCAAATTAAGTAGAATGTTCTGGAGTTTCGATTTCTTGTCCCTCGAAGCAGAGATGTTCATGTTTTATTCCTAATTGCATTGTAGGCAGCTGTTTCGACATTTTGTTGTTGTAGTCAACGTGAAAGTGCAGTACGATGTAGAGCTGAGTCAAGGATATTTTCAGCAAGATGGCGCTACATGCCATACATCAAATGAATCCTTGAACCTAATTGCAAGTATTTTTGACGACCTGATAATTTCCGGGAACCTGTGGCCACCAAGATCTCCGGATTTGACTTCGCCGGACTTCTTTCTATGGGGTTACTTAAAGACAGGGTTTACGCCACACGTCCACAGACATTGGATGATCTGAAGCACAACACCACAAAGGAGATTCAAGCTATCGACAAGAGTCCTCTAACGAGTGTCAGTAGGACGTGCTGAGTTGTGCCTTATGCAGGATGGAGGACATTTTCAGTATTTGCTATGGAGGTAAATAATCTCCCAAAATTCCTCTACAATTTAGGTATAATAAGTTGTCGCTAGCATAACACAAACAATTAATAAAAGAAATATGTCAGCCAGCTTTATATAAATCACCCTATAAAAGAATTAGCATTTTTATCAATATTTGGTTACAGAGAGGGTCATGTGAATGGAACACATCCGAATTTATGTCTAACGTTCTGATATTATGCTCTGAATTTGTCTTAATAGAAGTAGGAATTGTTATTGCGCTCCCCTCGTAAATCAGGCGACTGTTTATGGTCGATATGCTGAGCAAGGACATTTTGTTTACTACTCCGTGCTCCATGCTGCGCTAATGTGTGAGAGAGCAGTAATGTTATTATTATTAGCGGAAGAAAAGGCCAGTTTCATTCATGGTGGTGCCGTGAATAACCCGGCCTTCCATTCCCCTGGTTTGCGCTAATCCCGTGATAAAGGAGGGTGGCTGGTTAATTTAATGCTCGCTTGTGTAGAGTCCCTCACATTGCAATCCCTTTTCAATCTTTAATGCACTTTTTCTTTATCAAATGAGCCACATTCGCCTTTGAAAATTATTTTCGCTGGATGGATAGCACCTATTAATGCCCTTAATTATCATCATAAAGCGTACACTCCAGGTTAAATATAAACAGAGAATGCACACTCCGCAGAGGTAGGCAGTTTACATTATATATTCTATAAAGGTACGACTTCAACGCCTCAAGTCTTCTTAACCTATTTGAAAGTGTTTAAACTACAGAAATCATTTCGGAGGAATGATCAGCGTTCTGGTTTCTCTTCTTTAAGCTCTGGGGTTCGAATTTATGGTTAGGATGAAGGAATTTAATGTAGATATAGATTAAATTATTGTTTTAACGTATTAAAATAACATTTATTTTAGGAAATAATTATATGAATATTTTTCCTTTAAACTTTTAAACATAGAAGTTAGAAATTTTATTAATTTAAGCTTGGAAACTGAATTCTTGTGTTTTTAGATTCTTACTTTTGTATTCCATAGAATGAAGAGGTCTTATAGATAACTTGCAGAAAATAGAAGTTACAATATACAGTATTCCTAATTACAATACCGCAAAGTTTTGGTATTAATAATAAAAAGTAATTTAAAATCCTCCTGATAACAAAATCTTCCGCACAGATTGGGTTGGAAGAAATTCTTGAAACTTTTGAACAATGCTAGACATTTGAAATATGATATAAATACCACTTTAGTATCAAAACTACTTATTTATATATAGTATGTAAATAGAGAAAGAATTTTATTTCTCCCAGTTAAATATACATGTTTAAGGGTCCTCTGACAAATTATAAAAGTGTGTGTCTCTCTCATTGCATAATGAACTCAAAAACAAAATGTGACGTAAGGTCAAAATTGGTATTTAAGTTCAGCATCTTCTAAGGATGCTATACGAAGCTTTCAAGAAAGTTTATATTGTTGTTGTGACAGTGCACTGTGCGGCGGTTCCCACTTTCGCAGGAAGTGACGCGCCGGTAACAGGAGGCTTTGTGATGCAGGATATGAATGTAGCTGGCACAGCCAGAATCTTCCTTTAGCTTTCCTTGTTGTCCAAAACTTGTGTGACGTCATTCACAGCTATATAAGTATGAATGAATGAATAAGTGTATTTATTGACATGGCAATATCATACATAGAATTTCAACATTCGCACGGGTCCACAGACCGTACGTGATTTTGTAATACACATTACAAGCAATATTAAAACAACAACAACAAAAAAGAATTAAAAGAGTAAACACGAAAATAAAGACAAAGGAAATACACAGTCCAAAGCATTATTAAACAACAATAAGGAATTAAGAGTGAACCCGAAAATAAAAATACAAAGATATTCAAATATAGCAATTTCAATTTACAGCACAGAGTACACCTTCATAAATGCACCCTCTTATAATAGAAAATTACATTAAAAGACATACATACACATAATATATACAACATATATAAAACCATAGCACAACAGTGACCTAAGTATGACATAATGTATATGTATGTAGAACAATGTAGTCACTTTTGTTTAGTTGTTCTTATCCCCCCCTTCTCTATTGGCAGCCTCCTCAGATCCCCGCTGTCTTGCCTTAAGTATAAATTTACCTAGCCCGTCCATGTTTTCCGTGCCTACCAGTAGCGTCCAACATGCTTCTAGCCCTACATTCGCAGTGGTAAAAAATCGCGGCAAATATTTTTCCCGCCATTCCTCCGTACCCCTACATCTTGCCAAGATGTGACTCCTCGCAAATGGGACAGATTCTCGTACCATTTTCGTGCTCATCCATGCTCCTAGTCTAATCCACGCGAGCCCCTCTCTAATGAGTTTGGTACCTCTTTTGATGTATTGCTCCATACTCCACTCCGATTTCAGCCCAGACTGTACTTCTAATGACACCTTCTCTGTGCATTGCCCAATTATTTGCTGTCTGTCAATATCACAGAGGCGGTTCTTAATTTTTCTCCAAATACTTCGCCTGTTTTCCTGCCCCGCCATCCAAAGGTCTCCCATCCCAATTTTTTCCAACCCTTTCTTTAATTTTGATGCCCACGTCGAATTACCTTCCATTCGCAACTGTTCACGGTAGCAGACTGTCCTAATTAGAGATTGGTTTCCGTAAACGATTCTCAGCCAATATTTAACTGCTCTGATTTTGCACTCTATCGTTTCACTATGTGCCCCGAATTCCCTCATTATTCCGCAGTTTGCCGTACCCCTCCCTACACCCAGAATTCCTTTCAAAAATTGGGTCCTCACTTGCTCCAGATTCCTTGTTTGTTCCCACCCCCATATTTCTCCTCCGTATGTTATCGTGGATCTAACTGTCGCTCCGTATACAGTTTCCATTAAGATTATGGATATATTCGGTATTCTGTAGCATATCCGGAGAGCTTCCGCCGCTTTCACCCTTGCCTTGTGTTTCGTAATGTCAATGTGTTTTGTCCATTTTCCGTTCATTGTGAATGCGAGTCCTAAGTACACAAAAGATTTAACATTGTCCAGTATCTGTCCTGCATATGTCCAAGTCTCCTCCCTGCTATAAACACAACCCTTTTTGAAAGTCATTGCCTTAGTCTTATCCACATTAACTGTAAGTAGCCATTCATCGCAATAATTCTTAAGTTTGTCCAGTCCTCGTTGCAATCCGTTTACTATCGTAGAGCACAATACTAAATCGTCTGCGTATAAAAGTGTTGGGATCTGCAAATCCGCTACTACTGGTGCTTGAATATTCTCTGCTATCATTGTATCAGTAATATCATCTACAAAGAGATTAAATAGCAAGGGAGATAAAATACAACCCTGCCTCACTCCCCTATAGCTTCGGCAGCTCTCGGACACTCTGTTTCTGTCGTACTTCACCCAGAATTCGACATTTTGATACATTGCCTGCAATGCTCTAATCATTTTACTTGATAACCTCTTTCTGTCTAGTTTGTACCATAATGCATTTCGATTGATAGAGTCAAATGCCTTCTTAAAGTCCACAAAAGCACAATGAAGCTTTCCCCGCTTAACTAACAGTTGCTTCGTCCTTAAAGTGGCTAATATAAAAGCGACATCTTTGGTACTGTGTCCTTCTCTTAAACCCATTTGAAATTTTGAAAGTTTGCCAAATTTAGATTCCCAGTCCTTTATCCGGTTATATAACACTCTACAATACATTTTCTCCATAATTGGCAAAAGAGTAACACGCCTATAGTTATCCGGATTTCCAATAGTTCCCTTCCCTTTATAAATGGGATGAATAATGCCCTTTCCCCAACAGGTAGGGTAATTCCCCTCAATAAACAATCTGTTGCATATCTGGAGCATACTTCTACCAAACTCATTAACATTGGCTGCGGCTTTAAAAACTTCCGGGGGCAGCCCATCCAACCCTGGAGCTTTGCCTCCCTTCAGACTCCTCAGCGCCTGTGATATAAGTAAGAGTTGCAAGCCAAAGCAATATTTACTGCAGTGTTAGCACGCAGTGGCGTGAGAGAATTGGCAACTAGCGACGCGTCGTGGCGTTGAGTAAATTGTTGTGCAGCAGTTAATTCAAGACTTATTGTTGAGTCAATAAAGACAATTGTTACATTACATACAAACATATGTAAATGTATTTACATTTATTAAAGAAACTGCCTCGAAAATTATATATTTAGAATAAAATCCCCTAAGAAGACATCATTATTTATTAATATGATTTGAATTATATTTATTATTTATTCAAATATATTCGTGTAGTGCCTGCAGTAGATTTATTTGTGTCAAAAAAGTTAGGTAATTTGTCATTTTATAAAATGTCTAACGGTTTTGAAGACATTTCGATCACAAAGTATAGGCATATTTTGAATTTACTGTAAGTACCAAGAAGACCTCTTCTTTTGCATAGCTCGCCTGATAAGCTAGAACATTTGGCGTCAAGTGGATTTTTACGTTTGTCTTAAAATTTGATTTGAGGAATAAGATTTTATTTTAATGAAAACGAATAGTATTGAGATTTTACTGGTGCTAATTCTTATTGATACATGATTCCTCAAAATGAATAATAAATAGAAAATAATAACGAGCATGAAGTTTACATTTTAATTATTCCAGGATCTGAAATAATTACCAATGTAATTTTACAAATAAATCTCATTAAAATACAAATTTTATGTCTAATAAATATCGCTGGTATTAACTATCTCCGAACATTTGTTCGTGTTTTTCTGTATTTACAAAACCTTTTTAAAGTATTGCTGAGTGCATATAGATTAAGCCTGGTAATAAAGAAAACAAAATGTCTATAGAGGACACGAAAATTGGTCTTTGAAGTTTCCCATATAGTTCAGTCTTAAAGTTGGCGAAATAAAATAATAAAACAAGCTTAAAATTCAATTTCCTTGGCTCCATTTAGGAAGAAACATTTATATACTGAACACAAACAGAAAAAGGTCTGATGTGTTCCATTCACATGACTTTCTGTATATCTCTGCAACAAATTATTGTTAAAAAGCTTATGCTTCTATCTATTTCATTTTAATTGAGAAAAAATTATCAGAAATAGTTGTATTACTTGCTTCCTTGTAAGTAGAAGCGAAATAAGGGAGTACCATAGGTTAAAGTGAAAGCCAAAAGCTGGTTGCTATGTGACTGATGTTCCTTTCTTTGTATGAACAGGAATTAACAAATTCCCGTATGAGAAAAGTATAAGTTTTTCAAAACAGAAACCAAAATCAAGGAATATATAAAAAAGGATAAGTTCCACGAAAAAAAAAGAATATATGACATAAATTGTGTGTTTTAATGTGCTCTACAGTTTTTGTGTGGCAAGTTTTTGTTTATCTCTTAGATTTAGCAGTTATGCAAAATTCCGTAAAATTCATTCACAATAAAACAGTCTTCAGAGCCTATTCCCAGAAAACTCAAGATATATATTTTATTTGTCAGGTAAATATCTTTAATATTTGACATTTTAAACAACATCATTAGACATTTTTGAGAAAATCAAATTTTTCGATTAACGTTCCATGTAAAGGGTAGTTGAGGGTTGGGGGGGGAGATTTTCTTGAAAATGTTCGTGTTGATTCCTTGGAAGAAACCAAACTTAAATATCAAGTTTGATATTTAACGGTCTTTTCGTTTCTGAGTTATGCTGTCCACAGACGCACACACACACACACACACCTTTTTCTAAAAATGTTTTTTTCGGACTTAGGGGACCCCAAAACATATATTTGTAGTGAAATCTCTACATCGAATCTGTGGGTGTAATACCATAGATATCCTCTCTATCCACTGTTTACATTGTACATGCCTGCTAGAGAAAGTAACAATGAATTTGTTAGATCATATATAGAATGTACCAGAGTGGATAGAAAACAAAACAGTGGAATTAGACAACTGCTAGATAGAAAAGAACTTAACACAATAACACAAGACAGAATAAAATGGAGACAACATTTAGTAAGAGCTGCATTTAAGAGCTCAAGACCTGATAAAAGATGCACAGAACAGGACTTTGGAGTCGGAAGAGGCTGTCGGTCGAAGCCGTGCGGGGAACACTGCTGATCACCTGTTGGATTGCTGCAACTTTTAGTGGGAGTTGCCGCGTATAAAAACACTTGCAGTTTTAGGTATAACTGTATTTATTATACCGTTCTGTAGAGATTGTTCTATAAGCCCAACACCTCTTATATTCTACAACCCATCAGATTTCTTTCACCCTTATCACAGGCCATGCTTGATGTTCTGTTATTTTCTCTTATAGTACGTAATATATAAAAACAGTGTAATAATAACATATGATCATTTTAGCACAGTGTTCCTTGTTGGTATGTTTTAAGTATGGAAATATAAATTTCGATTTTAATTCGGCGAGCTAAAGTTATAAAGAATTACACTTCGCCGTTTAAGCATCAGTGAAATATGACAAAAATGAAAAGTTATAACATTATTTTTCCCATAATGCTATGAAACTATACTTTGAGAAAATGTGATGTTTTTCCCGTTTGGCACACGTTAAGTATCAATTAAGTCGGGCTACAGATGGGTAGGCGCATGATTATTAATAGGCATTCCCAACGTTAAACATTATTTTGTCACAAATTTTTTCCACACTCAAAATGTTCCACATATCACTAATTTGTTTAATAAAATTTATACTGTCTCTCAAAAGTGTATTACAGAAAATTGTCACTTAATTTTTCGAAATAATGAACCAATTTTTAGAAATAAATTATTACATTTTTAAAAATCAAGGGTTTTGGAGTGTACGATAAGTAATTATTTTTCAATTCTAATTAGGGCTAATATAAAAAGAATAATATGTATAATAATAATACAAAATATCTGTTTGCTAACTAGTTTGTTGTAAAGTTATATTTTTATGTGAATGGTTTTAAAATGCATTTAGTGGCTCATTTTATTATAATTTAAATAATGTGAATACAAATTACTGTTTGAAGCACAGTGCAATCTAGAATGTTGATCACTGTAAGTGTGTAGAATAATCCGAATAAATTTCAATAAGAGATCTTAAATACTGTGATTTTACATCACCATAAGGCAGAGAGGCAAGTCGTAGTTACGTCCACGTACTTCTATTCAACAATAACAATAAAACCAGTGTAATACATAATGTATAAACTCATGGGCGCTAAAATCGCTCTGCTACCAATAATAATAATAATAATAATAATAATAATAATAATAATAATAATAATAATAATAATAATAATAATAATAATAATAATAATAATAATAATAAAGCCATAGTACGACAGCTCACAAAGAACCTTGGTCGACCGCTGCGCCCCCTCCTATTTCGGTCAATGACAGAAGGCATGCATTGGTGCCGTATTGGAGGGTGAGAAGTAGTCAGCGCTTCGAACCCCCTCCCCCCGGCCAGTTAATGCGGTCCTCGTGACCTGGAGCTTCTACTTCACCATCAAGTAGCTCCCCATTTTGTTCCCAGGGACCTCACGAGGCTGAGTGCACCCCGGTCCAGGTCTCCTAGCGGGGGAAAATCCCCACGTCGGTAAGCAGTTTATGGTAATTGTGTTGATGTGACTCGCTGGGCGAGTAAGTTTAAATATGTTGAGATGGGAACATCTAACCTGCGTGACAAACAAAGAGTGAACGTTCTGTGAAATGCTGGTTGTGCTTGCAATCGTCCTGAATCAATCGGTCAACATTTTGCTTGTGAAACTCGGCCAACTGGAGCTGTAGAGAAGAGGCTACGGAACAAGCCAGAACCTGCCGCATACCAATGCTGCCATCTGTTGAAGAGTTACGAAGGTGGAGGCCCTAGTTTTCATTCAACCCTCGTAGATATGTCGAGTGCCAGATTGTACCTCACATACTTCTGAGAACATTTTGTTGAAAGCAGCTCTACTAGTTTCGTTTTTCTTGTGATTCGCCACAGTCATTTCAAAATGACTTCTTAGTGTCCATGGTATAATTTCAGCTTGTTGAGGTAGTGAGAAACTCGACCATAGAAGGGGTGTAGAAATTGAATTGCGATGAGCCATTTCTGTAATGGAACACGTAGCGATTTATCTCAGTTTTTCGACATTGTAGACATTTTCGCAGCGTAAGTTAAACTTAGTATTACCCCTCTGTGGATTACGGAGATTCATTAGCTTTGACCTGGATACTGCTCATAGCCATAAAACGATTTCTTGAAAACTTTCTCTACATCTCTGTAAAAAATTATTGTTAAACTGATCAAGCTTCTATCCACTTCATACAAATCGACATAAATTTGAGCAGATATGTATTCTTGTAAGCAGAAAAGAAATAAGGGAATAGAATAGAAAGAATAGAAAGTCTAAGACGACATTGAAAGCTGGTTACCTTGTGGATGAAATCCGTTTCTATGCATTGCCAGGAGTTCTCATATACCCGTATGTGAAAAGTTTGAAGTATTTTAAAACTGAAACAAATAAAAAGCAATATCACAAAAATGATCATCTCTACGAAATAAAATGTATATAATATAAAGTGTGTGGTTTAACGGTAACAATTTTAATTTCCCCACACGTACTATGTACATAGTGTATAGAAAAAGTATTGCATTCCACCCAAGAATTCGATACCGAGATCTCAGTAGAAATACATATTTTGGGTCCCCTTGAATCCAAAAAAAAAAGCATTTTCAGAAAAAGGTCGTGTGCGTCTTTGAACAGCATAGCTCAAAAACGAGAAGACCGTTGAATACCAAACTTCATATTTAAGTTTGGTATCTTCCAAGGATGCGACACGAAGATTTTCAAGAAAATCCCCCACCCCCAACTTTCCTCTGCATGGAATTGTTTCGAAAATTTTGATTTTCTTAAAAATTGCTCTAAGATTTTGATTAAAATGTCGTATATTAAAGATATTTTCCTGACAAATAAAATCTATATCTTGAATTTTCTGGGAATATCCTCTAAAGACTACTTTATTCCGGATCAATTTTACGGAATTTTGCATAACTGCTAAACCGTAAGAGATTGACAAAAACTTACCATACAAAAAATGTAGAGCACGTTAAGACATACAGTTTATGTAATATATATTTTTGGTGGAGTTTATCGTTTTTTAGATATTTCTTGTTTTTGGTTTCAGCTTTGAAAAACACATACTTTTCTGATACAGGAATTTGTCAACTCCTGCCCATACAAACAAAGGAACTTCAGTCACATAGCAACCAGCTTTTGACTATCACTTTTACCTATGGTACTCCCTTATTTCGCTTCTACTTACAAGGAAGCAAGTAATAGGAGTATTTCTGCTACATTTTTTTCCGGCAAAATTTGTCCATCTGTTACAGTTTAGCAATTATGTAAAATTCCGTAAAATTCATCCAGAATAAAGTGGTCTTCAGGAGCTATTCCCAGAAAATTCAAGATATACATCTTATTTGTCAGGTAAATATCTTTAATATACGATATTTTAATCAAAATCGTGAGGGCTATTTTTGAGAGAATCAAAATTTTCGAAAATCTTTCCTTGTTAAGGGTAGTCGCATCCTTGGAAGATACTGAGCTTAAATATCAAGTTTAGTATTTAATGTACTTTTCGTTTTTGAGCTATTCTGTCGATAGACACACACACAGGGACCTTTTTCAAAAAATGTTTTTTTTTTATTCAGGGGGACCCAAATCATATATTTCCGGTGAAATATCGCTATCGAAGTTTTAGATGGAATGCAATACCTTCTCTATACACTATGTAGGTACATAGTAAAGGCCCTTGCTCCCTAAAAAAAGAATTTTGCCAAAAATTCAAACTTTTAAGAAAAAAGGAAAACATTGGTTCCATTTTATATACTTTTAGTTATTTTTATACTCAAAGATTCCATTTTTTTACATGTAGAGAAAGTAAAATTTATTGTTTACTATTTCAGATACCTTGTCCCCTTAAAACTGCTTTTAAATAATATTTTTGGTAACAGTATCCGTTTTGAAGAATATTCTTCGTCCGACTATCGCTTTAGGGCTAATATATTCCCTTAGTACTTTAGTTCTTCTAAGGAACTAAGTAACAACACCCTTCTACTAATATTTATGTCGATTAACATGAAGTAGGTAGAAGAATACTGTTTTGTAAGAAGTTTGTTTCCAGAATATTTAGGGAAAGCCATGTGAATTAAACACATTATGTTTATGAGTTATAAATGTGAATTTTAAGAACATTTTGTGAATATACGTGAGATTAGTGAATTAACACTTTATACTATTTCACTACAAATAAGTATTGTTCTTGAATCGAGTGAGATGAAGCGCAGTTGACCGCATAAACATGCATTTAATTTGAGTTCTACCAATCAAATGGAAAACATGTTAGTGGCATGTTACGCACGCTGTTAAATTTAGAGTAGTAGTGGACGTACTGAGGGTAACCTGAAATATGTTGTTGCAAACACGCTAATGAATGAATTCCATGAATTCACTCACAGCCAGTGTCCGGGCATTGGTAATTGCACCAGGAAAAAAACAACATACAAGCTTACGTATGTCACGTTAAACTGCAGCAGCGCTATTGCTTTGTTTAATTTATTTCCAGCACTTCCTTAATTGAAGCACATTACAAAACACCTTTATGTTTAAATCGCTTGTCGCTCGTATTTCCCATATCGTGTTGATCTCTTAAAACTGTGTTTGCTGCCTGTCGTACCTATAAGTTCTAAGTGTAACAATACACATAGGGTTGTGCTCTAGGATTCATGCTATACAAACCTTTAAACATAAGCGACAAGTAATCAAGACTGTTTTATATTGTAAAAATCTGATGTGTTCCATTCACGTGACTTTATCTACATCTCTGCCAACACATTTTTGTTAAAAAGTTTATGCTTCTATTTACTTCATAGTAATCGAAAATTTTTTAGCAGAAATAGTCTTATTACTTGCTTCCTGATAAGTAGAAGCGAAATAAGGGAGTACCATAGGCTAAATTGATAGTCAAAAGCTGGTTGCTATGTGACTGAAGTTCCTTTGTTTGTATGGACAGGAGTTGACAAATTCCTGTTTGAGAAAAGTATAGTTTTTCACAGCTGAAACAAACAACAAGAAATATCTCAAAAACTATCAACTTCACGAAAAAATGTATTCAACATAAATTCTGTTTTAACGTGTTCTACATTTTTTGTGTTGTAAGTTTTTGTCCATCTCTTATAGTTTAGCAGTTATAGAACATTTCGTAAAATTCATCCAGAATAAAGCAGTCTTCAGAGGTTATTCCCAGAAAATTCAAGATATACATTTTTTTTGTCAGGTAAATATCTTTAATACACAAAATTTTAGTCAAAATCAATACAGCCATTTTTAAGAAAATAAAAATTTCGAAAAAAGTCGCATCCATCGAAGATACCAAATTTAAATACTAAGTTTGGTATTTAACGAGTTTTTCGTTTTTGCGCTATGCTGTCCACAGACACACAGTCACACACACACACACACAGGCCTTTTTTGGATTCAGGGGACCCAATACATGTATTTTTGGTGAAATCTTGGTATCGAATTTTTGGGTGTAATACAATACCTTCTTATATACTATGTGCATAACACGTGTAGAGAAAGTAATTACATAATTTCGTAAAACTCGTTCTAAATGCATAATTTTCTATTTATATATTTATATGCAATTGTTTCTTATCAAAGGGAAATGGTTATTCGTTCGGAGTACACACGTACAGAAATATGCAGATTTTATGACTTTATAAACTGAGAGCGATGTACATGTGTATAGCTCATAAAACGATTTTATTTAACGCTTAGATGCCTGCACTAATATAACACGTGTCGGTTTTCCTTTAATTCAAGTTTAAAACTGGAGTTCTAGTAAACAAAATATGATGTGTTCCATTCACATGACTTTCTCTACTTTTGTGTAACAAATTATTGTTGGTAAACTTATTCTTCTATTTACTTCATGACTAATCGAGAAAAAAATAGCAGAAATAGTCATATTACTTACGTCCTTGTAATTAGAAGCAAAATAAGGGAGTAGCATAGGTTAAAGTGACAGTCAAAAGCTGGTTGCTATGTGACTGAAGTTCCTTTGTTGTGTGGATCGGAGTTGAGAAATTCTCTTATGAGAAATTTTAAGTATTTCAAAGTTGAAACCAATAAGAAGGAATAATTCAAAAACGTTCAAATCCACGAAAAAATGTATATAACATAAATTGCTCTACGATCTCAATCCAGTCAATTTTTGGCTAAAACATTTTTGTGAATAACAAATCGTGTTAAAATACTTTTTGAGGATTATGAACCGAACGCGCCTTAAAGTTCTTGTTCCGGATTTAACGGCTAACGTCCGAAAAGTGTGTGGTGTGCTTTCCTCCACAACCCGGCAAACTGTAGTAATTAGTAAAAGCTGCGAAAACAACCATTCATCACAATTTCATCATCGCCCCTCGCTCTCGAAACTCTTACTCCAGCAGAGAAAGATAGCAAGAATATACACGCATTTTGATTAATCATATTTCCTTGCCGGCTGTCAGAGAGTGGCTACCAATCCAGGCTCCTTGTTTTAAAATACCATCTGGATGAAGCGACGTTCGCAGAGTCGAGCCTTGTCCTTAGTTATTGCTTTCTCAAAGTAAATATTGGGCACATATATATAATTAGGAAACAAACACTGGCGGCTAGAAACGCATTTGTCACTTGTCTGGTGGCCCAGAGCAGCGAAAAGCATGCCAGAATGATCGACATAAAACAGAGCTCAAAATAATTGAATGGCTAAGCTCCCAAACAGGTACAAAAATATGTTCCATTCACATGACTTTCTCTACACCTCTGCAACAAATTATTGTTAAAATGCTTATGATTGTTTCTACTTCATGCTAATTCAGAAACTATTTGCAGAAATAGTCTTATTACTTGCTTCCTTGTAATTAGAAGCGAAATAAGGGAGTACCATAGGTTAAAGTGATAGTCAAAAGCTGGTTGCTGTGCGACTGAAGTTCCTTTGTTTGTATGGACAGGAGTTGACAAACTCCTGTTTGAGAAAAGTATAAGTTTTTCAAAGCTGAAACCAGAAAAAATGGAATATGTCAAAAAAGATCAACTCCAAAAAAAAAAAAATGTATATGACTTAAATTGTGTGTTTTAATGTGCGCTACATTTTTTGTGAGTTAAGTGTTTGTCCATTTCTTACGGTTTAGCAGTTATGCAAAATTTCGTACAATTCATCCAGAATAGTCTTCATATGCTTTTCCAAGAAAATTCAAAATATACATTTTATTTGTCAGGTTAATTTGTTTAATATACGACATTTATTCAAAATCTTTAGAGCCATTTTTCAGAAAATAAAAATTTTCGAAAAACTTTCCACGTAAAGGTAGTTTGGGGTGATGGGATCTTTCTCAAAATCTTTGTGTCCCATCCCTGGAAGATATTAAACTTAAATACCAACTTTGGTATTTTACCGACTTTTCTTTTTTGAGATATCGTGTTCACAGATACACGGACCTTTTTCTGAATTTTTTTTTTTTTTTTTTTTTTTTATACAGAGGACTCTAAAACATATATTTCAAAATTTTCGTTGCAGTACAATACCTTCTCTATGCACTATGTACATGGTACATGTAGAGAAAGTAATAAAAATCACCAGTCTATTTTGTGATCAAAATTACCTTGAAAGTGTATTTTGATTAATAATTGGAAAGTAGAATATATGATATTTGATAATAGCAAGTCCAGCCAAAGTTTAGAGCATGAAACGCTCATGATAAGAGGGGCGTTTTTCTGAACCTCCGATAGGCTATAAATAAAAAAAAAAAATCATAGAAAACAATTATTTTATTACTTATGGTTACACCGAAAATATTGAGACACTTATAGTACCTGTGCACAACATTTGCAATACCCGCTTCAAAAAATGTTGCCCCCAATGGTTTCAAATGAGCATTGACGTTGTTTTGAAGATCTTCGTACTTTACGACGTTTGCGGAGAGCCATTCAAAACAAACGAAGAGGAATGCTCACTTCAGGAATTGTGTTGATCCATGACAACGCTCGTCCACACACTGCTGGCACAACCCATTGCCTCCTTCAACAATTTCAATGGGACATTTTCGATCACCCGCCGTACAGTCCTGACCTGACACCCAGTGACTTTCGCCTTTTCCCTGAACTGAAGTCGTGGCTAGGAGGTCAGCACTTTCAAACCAACGAAGATCTTCAAAACTACGTCAATGCTCATTTGAAATCATTAGCGGCAACATTTTTTGAAGCGGGTATAGCAAAGCTTGTGCACAGGTACGATAAATGTCTGAAAAGTAAACATAAGTATAAAAAACGTTTTGTAATGAAATAACATTTTCAATGTATTTGTCTTTTATTTATAGCCTATCGGGTGTTGGAAAAACTGCCCTCGTTATGCCTTTTAACAAGGCAATATCCCTAATAGAAAACAACAATTTCGTTCAAGTGATTCCATGAACTTGAAGCATTTAAATGAATTTTCTTTATACCTATTTATAGTCAAATTCATACAAGTTTTCGTTACCGTTTAATTTATAATGGAATTGACATAAATTAGCAGATTCACTAAATGCACGATGATCTATATGGATGTAGACAGAGAACGAGGTGGGACTTATCTCTCTCGTTCTGCATCACCACGCCGGTACAAGCCGTAAATAACACCCTTGGTATTTAGTTGAGCTTCTTCCAAGGACGTGACAGGAAAGTTTACTAGTAAATCATTCCACTGCATACTCCCCTTTGTATGGAATACTTTTCGTTACTTTTGATGCCTCGGTATTGGGACTTTAATAAGTTAGGATATGACAAGCAAAACATACATGTTGAACATCTTATGAAGTAAGCTTCATTCAAATGGATGTGTATAATAAGGGTAGCGTAGGCCGTAACATTTGCTGAACCAAAAATGTGCATATGCTTAAAGCATCCTATTTGTGCCAGTTCAGTTATTAATGGCATTTACTATTGCTGAAATATGCTTTATTATTGGTTGAGTTTCAAGATACTTTGCAAGTTATTTTTACTTTCTCTAGCCCCGTATGTACACTTTACATAGGGATAGAGAATTAATGTATTCCACCCAAAAATTCCATGTCAAGATTTCACCGGAAATACATGTTTGTGTCCCCCTGAATTAAAAAAATAAGCATTTCTGGAAAAAGGACCGTCTGTGGACAACATAGCTCAAAAACGAAGACCGTTAAATACCAATCTTGGTATTTAAGTTTATTATCTTGCAAGGATGAGACACGAAGATTTTCAAGAAACCCCCCCCCCCCACTCCCAACTACACTTTACATAGAAAACATTTTGAACATTTTGACTTTTTTCAAAAATGGCTCTAACGATTTTGATTAAAATATCGTATATTAAAGATATCTACTGACAAATAATATGTATATCTGTAATTTTCTGGGAATAGATTTTAAGCACCTGTTTATTCTGGATGCATTTTGCTTAACTTGGCATAACTATATAAACTTTAAGAGATAGACAGAAACTAACTGCACAATAAATGTAGATGTTGTTAAAAGGCACAAGTTATGTCATATACATTTTTTCGTGAAGCTTACCGTTTTCGAGGTATTCCTTGTTATTTGTTTCGGTTGTGAAGTACTTAATCTTTTCTCTGACGGAGGTGTCCGTTTTTCTTTTGTTCTACTCCTGGCCAAACAAAGAAGTGATTCGCAATGACAATCGCATGACGCCAGCTTGTAAATCATTTAACTATCACTTTAACCTAGCGCATTCCCTTAGTTCTAGTCTACTTATAAGGAACTAAGTAATAACATTCTGCTAATGTTTATCTCGCTTAGCATGGTGTTGAAAGAAGAATTATCTTTCGTAAGAAGGTTGTTTGTAGAGTAGCTAGAGAAAATCATGTGAGTGTACACCATCAGATTTTTCGTGGAACTTCAGTGCCATGCGTTTTAAAATTATATATGTTCAGTGTCATTTATGTCCATTAAACCATTTCTTTAAATCAATCATTTAGTTACAAAAAGCAGTAGATAAAAATCGGATGTGTACCATTCACATGACTTTCTCTACATCTCTGCAACAAATTATTCATAAAAAGCTTATACCTCTATTTTCTTCATGCTAATCAGTGAAAAATTAGCAGCAATAGTCTTATTACTTGCTTCCTTGTAAGTATGGGCGAAATAAGGGAGTACCATAGGTTAAAGTGATAGTCAAAAGCTGGTTGCTATGTGACTGAAGTTCCTTTGTTTGCATGGACAGCAGTTGACAAATTCCTGTATGAAAACAGTATAAGTTTTCCATAGCAGAAACCAAAAATAGGGAATGTCTCAAAAACGACGAACTCCACGAAAAAAAAAAAAATATATAACATAAATTGTGTTCCACATTTTTTGTGTAGTAAGCTTTTGTCCATTTCTTACGGTTTAGCAGTTATTCAAAATTCAGTAAAATTCATCCAGAATAAACTACTTTTCAGAAGTTATTCCCAGAAAATTTAATATACGATTAATCAAAATCGTTAGAGCCATTTTTGAGAAAATCGAAATTTCCGAAAAAAGTTTCATGTAAAGGGTAGTTGGGGGTTGGGGGATTTTTCTCAAAATCTTCGTGTCGCATCCCTGGAAGACACTAAACTTAAATACCAAGTTTGGTATTTTACCTACTTTTCGTTTTTGAGTTATCGTGTTCACAGACACACGGACACACACACACACACACACACATGGACGTTTTTCCGAAAATTCTTTTTTTATATAAAGGGGACCCTAAAACATATATTTCCGGTGAAATCTCGGTATCGAATTTTTGGGTGGAGTGCAACACCTTCTCTGTACACTATCTACATAGTCCGTGTAGAGAAGTAAAAAAAAATGAAATTTTAAAAAGCATCAGTATAATTGGAGATTTTAACAGCCCTCGCAATTCGATGCAAGGACCTTTTCTGCATTCCCTTTATCGTATCATAGATTCATTTTCGAGCCCCCTGGCTCCTGTCTGCTCCTGGAATCCTTTTCCATACACAGGATTCCAGTGTAAATTCCTGGCGGTTTCTTCTCACTGCCTACAGACCCTGTAACAGGTGTATCAATGGATGATACAGTACACACGTGCTCTTTTGAGGAATCCATGGCCAGGAAATAAACCAACGGCCTTTCTAAGTCTAGTTATATTTAGAAGTAGAAACGATGTATTGTAGACTGCATTTAATTCTTTTACTAGATTAGATTCTGTAGGTTCGTTTAGGCCAGGAAGTCGCTGTCAAGGGAAATATATGTATACATATGTTTATACTACGAAAAAAACAACAAAAACAATTTATAAAGTTCTAGTGGTAAAAGCACGGGTTATAAAATCAACAGAATAGACACATAATCACACCATTTGCTTTTAAGGCCTGTACGCCATGAATACTTAATGTGTCTTATAAAAGCATATGTAATTCCCTTTTTTTTTTTTTTTTGCATGCACATAAAAACAAGAGTATCAAAAATCAGGTTAAAATCAATAAATAAATATAAGTTCATTATATATAACACTGATGTAATTTCTGATGATAACCTTCTAATAGTTACCACTAGTAATTATATAAAACTAAAATATGATTATTGTACTATGTACTCTTCATAAATGACAACGAATTAAAAGGCCGCGCCCTGGCCGAGTGGTTAGACCACTCGCCTCTCACCTAGAAGTCCCGGGTGGGGTTTCTCCGGGTTCTCCGGTTTCCCCCACCATCGTAATCCACCGGTGCTCCATCTTCATTCATGTATCATCAGTGTCACCGCCTGCGGTGCTATAAGTAGTTAAAGCGGGCGTTAAACACTACCAAAAAAAAGGAAAAAAAAAAGAAGGAAAGCTCCTAGAAACAATGGCAGTTAGATTGTAAAGCAAAGTGCTTGTCGACATGTCTTCTAGTCAGGAATAAACGAATAGGTAAAAGAAACGTGTAAGATCACTCCCAAGCTACCCTCACTGTTTCCACCCGAGTGAGTCAAGTCTGAGCTGAGCCAGAGACCGGTAGTGGAACAAGGTGCGTGGAGATCTACTCTTTTGGTAGTGGAGTGCGTCTAGAGGCACCGTCAACCCAGAGCAACACCAACTTCATGCTGGGCTCTTCAACGGCGTCACGTGGGGGCGTTAAACCCGTCTGCGCCTTGTTATTAGTTTCAGTTTTAAAACATTTCACAATTTCAGAAAAATTCATTCAAAATAAAGAGGGGTTTAGAAATGTTTTCAATGTAACGGGTAGTTTGGGGTGGAGGGAGTTTTCTCAAAATCACAAGCACACACACAAACGCAACTTTTTCTGAAAATGCCTTTTTTGGATAAAGGGGACCGTAAAACATATGTGTCAGGTGAAATCTCGGTATCGAAATTTGGGTGGAGTGCAATATCTTCTGTACACGCTATGTACGATACGTGTAGAGAAAGTAAAAATCTTATGTGTTCCATTCACATGACACTCTCCACATCTCTGCAACAATTATTGTACGGTTTACCGGATATGAAAAATTCCGTAAAATTCATCCAGAATGAAGTAGTCTTCAGATCCTATCCTCAGAAAATTCAAGATGTACATTATATTTTTCAGATAAATATCTTTAATTTATGATATTTTAATTAAATTCTTTTAAGCCATTTTGGAGAAAATCAAAATGTTCGAAGAAAATTCTACTTAAAGGGTAGTTTGGGATGGACGTTTTTATCAAAATCTTCGTGTTGCATCCCTGGAAGATACTAAAGTTAAATACCAAGTTTGGTATTTTTTTTGTTTTTTTTCTGTTAGCTTTTTTTTTTTTTTTTTTTTTTTTTGGATAGAGTGGACTGTAAAACATTTATTTCATGTGAAATCTCAGTATTCCCTAAAGACTATGTGTAGAGAAAGTAAAAATCAACCAAGTCCATAGCCATGCTGTTTTCTGCAAAGTGAAAAGGGCTATATAATGTTTAAAATTCAACTTAACTTCATATTATGTTATGACAAAAGCTAGTGTCCAGTTGCGCAGTTCTCATTATACCAACCGCATAAACAAAAAGTCACTACAGGTGACTACCGCATTGTGTTTACAGGCAGCAAATTAAATCATCTGGTTATTTGGACCGCAGATTGGTTTTCACAAATCCGAATATATCCATTTAATGCGCACGAATTTGCGTGAAATGTGTCAAACAAGACAGCAGAAGTTATGATTCCATTCAATTACAGCGAAACTAGGAAATTATTCTTCACGTTTGATGACAGGTGACAGATATTCATGGCAGAACAATGTTGTTACGTGAATCACGAGAACACTGGAACACCATTTCGTTCAGCAAAAAACCTCTATTGATTTTTCTGCCGCGAATGACATCCGCTAAATACGCCTTCAGGTTTTTCATTATCTCGGACAGTTTCCTGAATCTCATCCTTTTTCTCCTCTCTCTCTCTCTCTCTTTTAATCTATTTTCGAATGTTTTTCTCTCTGAAGGGCAGACATTTCATGTCGTATTCTTTAATACCCGCTATTTTCCCTAGTACTTTTATTTCTCTACACGTACTTTTCGATACCGAGACTTCACCGGAAATATATGTTTTAGGGTCCCCTGTATCCAAAAATATCTGGTGTTCCGTTCACATGACTTTCTCTACAACTCTGAAACAAATTGTTAGAAAGCTTATGCTTCTATTTACTTCGTGCTATTCGAGACAAAAATAGCAGAAATAGTCTTATTACTTGCTTCCTTGTAAGTAGAAGCGAAATAAGGGAGTACCATAGGCTAAAGTGATAGTCAAAAGCTGGTTGCTATGTGACTGAAGTTCCTTTGTTTTTATGGACAGGAGTTGACAAATTCCTGTATGAGAGAAATATACGTTTTTCGATGCTGAAACCAAAAAGAAGGAATATCTAAAAAAACTATCAACTTCATGAAATCAAAAATTTCGAAAAAAGTTTCATG
This sequence comes from Hymenopus coronatus, assembly GCA_030762935.1. NCBI lineage: Eukaryota > Metazoa > Arthropoda > Insecta > Mantodea > Hymenopodidae > Hymenopus > Hymenopus coronatus. Next base: position 172,901,808 of record CM060881.1, on the reverse strand, counting down.
TAAAGGGTACTTGGGGATTTGCTTGAAAATCTTCGTGTGGCATCATTGGAAGTTACCAAGTTTGGTATTTAATGAACGTTTCCATTTTGAACACACACACACACTCATGGACCTTTTTTAAAAATGCTCTCTTTGGATTCAGGGGGACCCAAAACATGCATTTCCGGGGAAATCTCGGTATACACTATACACTACGTACATAGCACGTGTAGAGAAAGTAAAAAGAACAGTCATATACGCAAGATGCACATTTAGATGGAGAGCACTAATGTCAAATGAATAATTGATCTATATCCTTCAGTTAATTATCATTTGGTACCCAGATAATATTTAAGAATAAAGTAGTAATACAGTTGACGTGAAATAAAAGGTATTTGCTAGTCACGGCGGTTACGAGGCCTAGGAATAGGTAATATACGTTTGGAAGGACTCGAAAATAAAGCGAATCTGTAGAGAAATGTAAAGAATTGGCTGAAAAATATAGATCGACGGTAGGTACATTACGATGAAAATGCATAATTTAGCTTAAGTGGAAGTTAAAAGCAGAATACCGCATGGATCAATATATTTTGGCGGCAAGGAAAGTTAACAAGGGGTTGCGTGATTTGACTGGATAGTGCCGATTAAAAAATGCATAAGAATTCCTTCTGTTTCTAACCGTAAGAAACTTAGGTCACATTGTGGAGTTCTCGCCCAAGAGAATGGCTTTCTTAGCGGTTCAACACGCCAGGTGGAAGGGAAGCTAACATCTCATTTATGAAAATGATCTCGTCTGATATTATTTCATAATGATTTATAATACTGAATATGCATAAATCTCAACCTTAGGATATCCTTAAATTGTTGCACGAACGACAGATTTTTGTTGTTTTTTCAAGTGTTTAACGCCCGCTTTTACTACTTTGGCACCGCAGGCGATGACAATGATGATTGATGGAATGAAGATGAGGCACTGGTGGAATGTGATGGCGGGGAAACCGCAGAACCCGGAGAAAACACATGGGGCTGAACCAGGGCCGTCTAGGTGAGAGGCGAGTGGTCTAGCCACTTGGCCCGAACAACATTGAGTACGGAAATAATCCACTGGTATTTTAACCGTCAAGATTATCCAGCTATTACTCTTATGGCCTAAATATGTGCCGTGTCCAATGGGAGAATAAATATAAAAGTTTCTAAATATGTTAAATAGAAATATCTGATGTGTTGCATTCACATGACTTTAACAAATTGAAAAGCATATTTTTCTACCTAGTTTATGATAATCAAGATAACCATTAGCAGAAATTAATTACCTGCTTCCATGTAAATAAGGAAAACTAGGAATACACTAGGCTAAAAAGATAGTCAGGTCTTTTAAAAATTGGTTGCCATGTGGTTGGAATCCGATTTTATGCAGGGCCAGGAGTTTAAACTTTCCGTGTGAGAAAAGTTTTAAGTATTTTACATCTAAAACAAATAACAAAGAATATCTCAGAAATGACCAATTCAACGAAAAAAAAAACAAAGAAAAAAAAACGGATATGGTATAATTGTGTGCTTTTTAACGTGATCCACATTTTTGTGTAGTACTTTTATGTCTATCTCTTACAGTTTACCAGTTACGCAAAATTCAGAAAAATGCATCCAGAATAAAGAGAACTTTAGAGGTCATTCCCAAAAAAATTCAAGATATATATTATATTTAAGCAAAACCGTTAGAGCCATTTTTTAGAAAATGAACTTTGGGTTGGAAGGATTTTTCCCAACATCTTCGTGTCACGTCCCTGGAAGGTACTAAACTTAAATACCAAGTTTGGTATTTTACCGACGTTTGGTTTTTGATTTATCATATTCACAGGCACACGGACACGCACATATGCTGACACACACGCACCTTTTTCTGAAAATACTTTTTTTTGGATACAGGCGACCCTCAAAAATGCATTTCCTGTGAAATCTCGGTATCGAATTTTTTGATGGAATGCAATGCCTTCTCTATATGCTATGTACATAGTAGTGTAAACAAAGTAAAAATATTTCAAATCCAAATGGTAACTGAGATGAACAGTACAGATTTCATCATTTAGTGAATAAAATCAGATTTTAAATTTCCTGATTAATACACGTTTATCATAAGAATAAACTGTTTTATAAACTTTTAATATATGAATAAGGGAAACGCAAATACAGAGAGCGACACTGTTGTTATTCGGTAAAATCATTTCAAAGTAATGACATAAATCAGGTCAAAACTCATGATATAAATGAATATACTGTGTATGCTTATATTTCTACATAGTTTTCGGTGGAGTAAATCTTTGAAGCCTTCTGGGATGCGAAAATAAATACAAATTATTTCTGGTCATACACTTGCTAACACAGATAAATAAGCATCGTATTTTTATATTAATAAGTCGTGAACACTTTTGTTAGATAATTACATGACTTATATATTAAAACAAATGATGTAGGTTAGATTACCACCTGGTTAATGAGTAATTTATATTCTTTTAATTATTTCTCCTTATATTATTTACTTTGAATGCTAATTGCTGTCATATGTTGAAAGTTATTCTAGATGATAGGAGGGGAAAGAGGAGCTGAGAGCAAAATCACGTTCGCTGAATTAAGTACCAGTTGAAAAAATCTCATGTGTTCCATTCACATGTCTTTCTCTACATCTCTCCAACAGATTATTGTTAAAAACCTTATGCTTCTATTTACTTTATGCTACTTGAGAACAAATTAGCAGAAATAGTCTTATTGCTTGTTTCCTTGTAGGTAGAACGAAAATAAGGGAGTATCATAAATTAAAGTGATAGTCAAAAGCTGGTTGCTATGTGACTGAAGTTCCTTTGTTTGTATGGACAGCAGTTGACAAATTCCTGTATGAGAAAATTACAAGCTCTTTAAAGCTGAAACCAAAAACAAGGAATTTCTCAGAAACGATCAACCCCACCAAAAAAAAAATGTATATAACATAAAATATATGTTTTAAAGTGGTAAGTTTTGTGTGGTAAGTTTTTGTCCATCTCTTACGGTTTAGCAGTTATACAAACTTCAGTAAAATTCATCCAGAATAAAGTAGTCTTCAGAACCCATTCCAAAAACTATTCAAGATATACATATTACTTGTCAGGTAAATATCTTTAATATACGAACTTTTAATCAAAATTGTTAGAGCCGTTTTTAAAAAGAATCAAAATCTTCGTGTCGAATCCTTGGAAGATACCCAACCTAAATAACAAGTTTGGTATTCAACGGTCTTTTGTTTTTTGAGGTATGCTGTCCAAAGCACACACACGCAACCTTTTCTGAAAATGCTTTTTGTGGATTTGAATTTTTGGGTGGAATGCAATACCTTTTCTATTCACTATATACATATTACGTGTAGAGAAAGTAAAAAAGAGAGTCATGTGAATGGAACACATCAGATTTTTGTTTTAGCATACTCGTTCTCCAAATTAAAATCCTGGGGTGCAGAAGGAACTCGGGTTCTCGGAAGCAGAAAGGTGTACCAGTTAGAATTTTGGAACAGTCGTTTTACGTCTTGTTATTCTGGTCGATGAGATGAAGGCGGAGACAGGCTTCTGTGACATAACGAGAAAACTTTGGTCATGAATTTCGAACTAAAGAAAGAAATGGTTTAATTTTTCTAGGAAATCTCTTGGACTATTTTAACTGGTGACCTACTAGGCATGTGATCTTGTCTTGGCACGAACATCAAACGGGCGCAGTATATATACAGAAACATGCTCATTCCACCTTCCCGTGCCTCTCTGCCTGAAACCGGCGGGGCAGTATACCCTCGTGCTTCCGCAAACATCTCATATTAATCTGCTGAGACTTTTAAAGAAAATGTATAACTTTAAATATTATATACTTGTACTTATTGAGTTCCAGCCCTTAAGGGGAGTCGGAAAGTTTCAACGTATATTCTCCAATAACTTTCCTGTTGATTGATGAAAAATAGAATACATGTGTTTATTAGAAAGAAAGCTGTGATGTTTTACTTTCTCTACACGTACTATGTACATAGTATATAGAAAACGTATTGTAATGCACCCAAAAATTCGATATCGAGATTTCACCGGAAATATATGTTTTGAGACCCCTGAATCCAAAAAAATGATTTTTAGAAAAAGATTCGTGTGTATAGGTGTGTGAGTGAGTGTCTGTGGACAGCATAGCTCAAAAACGACAAATCCGTTAAATACCAAAGTTAATTTTTAAGTTCGGTACCCTACAAGGAAGCGACATGAAGATTTTCAACAAAATCCCCCCTCTCTCAATTACCCTTTACATGGAAACAATTTCAAAGATTTTGACTCCCTCAAAATGTCTCTAATGATTTTGATTAAAATATCGTATAATAAAGATATCGACCTTAAAAATAAAATGAATATCTAGAACTTTCTGAAGATTACTTTATTCTGGATGAGTTTTACGGAATATTGCATAACTAGCAAACCGTAAGAAATAGACAAAAACTTACTTCACCAAAAATGTAGAGCTCGTTAATACACACAATTAATGTTATGTGCGTTTTTTCATGCGGTGGATCGCTTTTGAGATATTCCCTTGTTCAGCATTAAAAACTTACTTTTCTCATATAGGAATTTGCTAACTCCTTTCCATACAAACAAAGCAGCTTCAGTCACCCAGTAACCAGCTATCAGTTTAACCTATGATACTCCCTTATTTCGCTTCTACCTACAAGAAAGCAAGTAATAAGACTATTTCTGCTAATTTTTTCTCGATTTGCATTAAATAAATAGAAGAAGCATAAGCTCTTTACCAATGATTTCTTGCAGAGATATAAAGAAAGTCATGTGAATGGAACACATAATATTTTTTAATAAACCTGTTACATTTTTATTGAAAAATTATGATTTTTAAATTTTAAAAAATAACTAATCCACATACATATAAATGCTCGTGGAAATAAAGCCTATTTAGGTGCAAATGTGTATAAAAAAATTCAGTCTTTAGTGTCAATTAGTTTCTGAGAAAGTAGGGCATTTGTATAGAAAATTTACTTCTTCAGAAGTTGCTTTCAGGCAAAATATTTAACAAAAAATGTAACCTAATTTTCCATACACAATTTCGTAGAACTTTGGAACTCTCACATGAAGAAAACATGAGTGCCAATGATGTGAATAGCTCAAGTAAAACTTTCCCATCAAAATATAAAATGTCTCTTCTCTAACACTAATATTTACAAAGCTTTTGCTTTTTTACCAAGTGAGTGTATCAGATTGTTGTAAAAACCACTAAACAATAGTTTCAAACTATTTACAATTAGCGGGCTTCTATGAACACTATACTAATTTGATGGACATTCTAAATATTCATAGTAATTAAAACATGAAAATAGAAAACAAATCTGATGTGTTCCATTCACATAACTGTTTCTACAACTCTGCAATAAATGCTTGTTAAAAAGCTTATGCTTCTATTTACTTCATGCTAATCGAGAAAAAATTAGCAGAAATAGTCTTACTACTTGCTTCCTTGTAAGTGGAAGCGAAATAAGGGAGTAACATAGGATACAGTAATGGTCAAAAGCTGGTTGCTATGCGCCTGAAGTTCCTTTGTTTGTAAGGACACGAGTTCACAAAGTCCTGTATGAGAAAAGTATGTTTTTTATAGCTGAAACCAAAAACTAGGAATATCTAAAAAACAATCAACTCCACGAAAAAATAGTATATAACATAAATTGGGTGTTTTAAAGTGCTCTACATTTGTTGTGTGGTAAGTTTTGGTCCATCTCTTCCGGTATAGGAGTTATGCAAAAGTAGTCTTCAAAGGCTATTCCCAGAAAATTCAAGATATACATATTATTTGTCGAGTATATATCTTTAATATATATTTTTATCAAAATCGTTAGAGCCATTTTTTTTGAAAATAAAAATTTTGGAAAAAACTTCCATGTAAAGGGGGGTGGGGGATTTTTCTCAAAATCGTCGTGTCGTATCCCTGGAAGATGCTAAACTTAAATACCAAGTTTGGTATTTTACCGACTTTTCGTTTTTGGGTTATCGTGCTCACAGACACACGGACACACACACACCTTCTTCTGAAAATACATTTTTGGATTCAGGGGACCCTAAAACATATATTTCCGGTGAAATCTCTGTATCGAATTTTTTGATGGAGTGCAATACCTTCTCTATACACTATGCACATAGAACGTATAGAGAAAGTAATAATGACTCCATTTAAGATAAAGGTAGGTACTTTGACTTCTGAAACAGCCTTGAGCTAATTTAAAATTGTAACTTGCTTACCCGACAACAAAAGTGGAATTTTTAAGAGCGACCAACTTTCAATTAATTACCTTTAACTAATCGTATTCTTTATGAAAGATTATACGATCACTTGAACATGTATGGCGAAACGTTCCCACACTTTTATTTCGTAAATTCCTCATGAGAAAACAAACATCTGATGATATGTATGAAATTGTAATGAAACAGCGGTGGGTCGGCTTGCAGGCTCTGAAAATTAATACAGCCTTTAAGTGTGTAAAAAGTGGTGAGGGAATTATCGGAATACCGAGGCAGTTTTTAGATAATCACAGTGAACATTAAAAATATCCGTTTTTCTGGGTTTCATAGCTATTTATAGAGGCTCCACAGATTTTCTATAATTCAGAAATCTCTGTAATATGCTTATGAAGAAAGCTATAAATCAAGTTAAACATTTTGGAAGTGGTTATAAACATAAAATCTAATGTTTTCCTTTCATATGACTTTCTTTACATCTCCGCAATACATTATTTTTACACAGCTTATGCTTCTATTTACGTCATGCTAATCGAGAAAAAAAAAAAAAACAGAAATAGTCTTATTACTTGGTTCCTTGTAAGCAGAAGCGAAATAAGGGAGTACCATAGGTTAAAATGATAGTCAAAAGCTAGTTGCTATGTGACTGAAGTTCCTTTTGTTTGTATAGACAGAAGTTGACAAAATGCTGTTTAAGAAAAGCGTAACCTTTTAAAGCTGAAACCAAAAACAAGGAATATCTAAAAAAACGGTCAACTCCAGGAAAAAATGTACATAACATAAATTCTGTGTTTTAATGTGTTCTATATTTTTTGTGCGGTAAGTTTTTGTCCATCTCTTTCCGTCTAGCAGGTACGGAAAATTCCGTAAAATTCATCCAGAATAAACAAGTCTTCAGAGGCTATTCTCAGAAAAGTCAAGATATATATTTTATTTAACAGGTAAATATTTAATATACGATATTTCAATCAAAATAGAGCAATTTTTGAGAAAATTACATTTTTTGAAAAAAACATCCATGTAAAGGGAAGGTGGGGTGGAGGGGATATTCTTGAAAATCTTCGGGACGCATCCTTGCAAGATACCTAACTTAAGTACCAAGTTTGGTTTTTAACGGTCTTTTCGTTTTCGAGCTATGCTGTTCACTGACACACACACACACGCACTCACACACGTACCGTTTTCCATAAATACTTTTTTTTGGATTCAGGCATTCCTGGATATTGACAGCATAGTAAAGAAACAGATAATAACAGATTTTCCAAGAAACAGATAATAACAGATTTTCCCTTATGTTCTTACGTCAAGTCTAAATTCAAATTTAACACAACTTGCGTTTGTATAAGACGTCAAGAAGCAAATTAAACTGACAAGTTGCACAGTGTTCATGTCACATCGAATTGCTTCCAATAAGTGTTATATTAACAGAATACTTAGCTCTAGATCCCCGTCACTATACCTGTGTTCCCTTCGGGTAGAACTAGCTACCCAAATACAATACTTTTTGTGTGTACAAACAAGCAACAGGGTTATAAATTAGACTTTCAGTGTCGACTAATTAGTTAAGTAATCAGTGGAAATATAAATAATAATAATAATAACAATAACAATAATAATTCATGCCAGTCGTGAAAAATCAGACGTGTTCCATTCACATGAGTTTCTCTACATCTCTGCAACAAAGTATTGTTAAAAAGCTTAAGCTTCTATTTACTTCTAATTTATCGAGAAAAAAACTAGCAGAAATATTATTACTTGCTACCTTGTAAATGGAAGCGAAATAAGGGAGTACCATAGGTTAAAGTGATAGCCAAAAACTGGTTGGTATGTGGCTGAAGTTCCTTTGTTTTTATGGACATGAGTTGACAAATTCCTGTATGAGAAAAATGTAAGTAAAGCTGAAACCAATAACAAGGGGGACAAAAAAATGTATATAGCATACATTGTGTTTTAACATTTTCTGTTAAGTTAGCTTTTGTCTATTTCTTACGGTTTACCAGTTATGTAAAATTCTGTAATATTCGTCCAGAATAGAGTAGTGTTCAGATTCCCAGAGAAATCAAGATATACATTTTATGTGAAGTAAATATAAAATATTTTAATCAAAATCGTTATAGCCTTTTTGATAAAATCAAACTTTTTCAAAAAACGTTTCACATAAAGGGTACTTTGTGTTGGGGGGATTTTCTTGAGAATCATCGTGTCGCATCTTTGGAAGATACCAAACTTAAATACCAAGTTTCGTATTTAATGGTCTTTTCGTTTAGGAGTTACGGTATCCACAGGCAAACACGCGCACACACGGACCGTTTTTCTAAAAATGCTTTTTTGGATTCAGTGGGATCCAAAACATGTATTTCCGCTGAAATCCCTGTAGCGAATTTTAGAGTGCAATATCTTCTCTGTTCATTATGTACATAATAAGTGTAGAGAAAGTAAAAATGTGGCGCTGTGTAGTGACGCTTCAACTTGAATTTTCTGATTTCAAAACTTTATCACCAACTAAAGACTAATTCCGCCACTTTCTGTACATAAGAAATATTCCTCTTAGGGAGGCATAAACGTGGGAGTCGATGGCTTACGTGTTCCCGAGAATATAAACTTACATAAACGCATTATGTAGGAAGAGTGTGAAGTTGGTGACACCTGATGTACGTTAATAGTATGTAGAGCTTTGCTATAACAAATCTGATGTGTTCCATTCACATGATTTTTCTACCTGTTCTGCAAACCAATTATTCTTACAAAATATTTGCAGAAATTGTTGTATTATTTCCTTCCTTCTGAGCAAAAGATAAATAAGAGAATACTTCAGGTGAAAGCGATAGTAACGTCTTCAAAAATCTTGTTGATATTAATATATATGACTTGTGTGTTTTAACGAGATCTACATTTTAGAAGCTATGCAAACTTTCGCAAAATTCATCCAGAATGAGCAGTTCCTCAGAGGGCACTCCCAGAATATTCAAATTATGCTTTTATTTTTTATGTAAATATTATCAAAATTGTGTTTTTGTTAAAAATATTCCACATAAATGGGAGTTTGGGTTAGGGGGATTTTTCTGAAATCTTTGTGTCACATCCTTGGAAGATACTAAATTTAAATAACAAGTTTGATATTTAACAGTCGAGCTGCAGACACATACAACGCTAACTAGAGAATGTAATCAAATGTCCTTGAAATAAGGAAGCTAAGTTAACTTTGAAAGAAAATAAAACCATAAGCGTTCTACCTATTTAAAAACTACTTAGGTTAAAATACGAATTTTGAATACATTGTAAAAGCTCCGTTGTAAATTCTCTTTCAGCAAGTCGTACCTGCTCATTTAAGGGATTTTATGCTTCAAGGCTAAATTCTTTAAAAACCTTTTCATTTGTTCAAAAGTATTACTATATCCTTAATACGAGTTTTTTTTCTCAACCTCCGATAGGCTATAAATAAAAGACAAGTTAATAGAAATCAATTATTTTATTACTAAAAGTTTTGCACACTTATAGTTACTTTTCAACATAATCACCGAAAAGATTGACATTTATCGTACATGTGCACAAGCTTTGCAATACTCGCTGCAAAAAATGTTGCCACCAATGATTTCAAATGAGTATTGACATTGTTTTGAAGATCTTCATAATTTACGTTTGCGGAGAGCCATTCAAAACAAACGAAGAGGAATGCTGACTTCAGGAATTGTATTGATCCATGACAACGCTCGTCCACACACTGCTGGCACATCCCATCGGCTCCTTGAACAACTTCAATGGGACATTTTCGATCATCCTCCGTACAGTCCTGACCTGGCACCCAGCGACTTTCACCTTTTCCCTGAACTGAAGACGTGGCTAGGAGATCAGCACTTGCAAACCAACGAAGATCTTCAAAACAACACCAATGCTCATTTGAAATCATTGGCGGCAACATTTTTACTTTCTCCATACGCACTATGTACATAGTGTATAGAGAAAGTATTGCTCTCCACCAAAAATTCGATACCGAGATTTCACCGGAAATATATGTTTTAGGGTCCCCAATATCCAAAAAAAGCAATTTCACAAAAAGGTCCGTGTGTGTGTGTGTGTGTGTGTGCGTGTCCGTGAACACGATAACTCAAAAACGAAAAGTCGGTACAATACCAAACTTGGTATTTAAGTTTAGTATCTTCCAGGGATGCGACACGAAGATTTTGAGAAAAATCCCCCACCCCCAACTACCCTTTACATGGAGCTTTTTTTCGAAAATTTTGATTTTCTCAAAAATGGCTCTAACAATTTTGATTAAAATTTCGGATATTAAACATATTTAACTGACAAATGAAATGTATATCTTGAATTTTCTGGGAATAGCCTCTGAAGAGTAGTTTATTCTGGATGAATTTTACTAAATTTTGAATGACTGCTAAACTGTAAGAGATGGACAAAAACTCACCTCACAAAAAATGTAGAGCACTTTAAAACACACAATTTATGTTGTATACAATTTTTTCGTGGAGTTCGTCGTTTTTGTGACATTCCTTATTTTTGGTTTCTGCTATGAAAAACGTATACTTTTCTCATACAGGAACTTGTCAACTCCTATCCATATAAACAAAGGAACTTCATTGACATACCAACCAGCTTTTGACTATCACTTTAACCTACGATTGTCCCTTATTTCGCTTCTACTTACAAGGAAGCGAGTAATAAGACTATTTCTGCTATTTTTTTTCTGATTAGCATAAAGTAAATAGAAGTATAAGCTTTTTAAGAATTATTTGTTGCAGGTATATGGAGAAAGTCATGTGAATGGTACACATCATTTTTTTTTAAAGCGGGTATTGCAAAGCTTGTGCACAGGTACCATAAATGTGTCAACCTTTTCGGTGATTATGTTGAAAATTAACCATAAGTGTACAACACTTTTAGTAATAAAATAATTGTTTTCTATGAACTTGTCGTTTATTTATAGCCTATCGCAGGTTGAAAAAAAAACCGGCCTTGTATATTACTTAATAATATTCGTGATTCTGTACATAAGTAATTTAACCAGCATTATAGGAGTGCTGATGTTTAGTATAACGCTTCAGCACATCCCTGTATGGCTGCAGCAAACATAACAAAGTGTATACAGGAATATATGTGAAAATACGAAAGGCTGTAATCGATATGAATATTGCTTTCTGGTGTATGCTTGTGCTACAGTTCATAAAGCGAGTTTTAGCTTAAATTACAAAACTAAATTTGTATGCTTTTCTGCTTCAGTCATGCGTCAAACAAACCATCTCTTGCCATTAAGTAATGGAAGGGAAAAAGTAATATATCTGCAACGTAGATTTAAAGCTTGAAATACATTTAACGATTTTCCGAAAACACAATAGATTGTTGATGGTAACTTTAATCTCTGATGTAGAGAAAATGGATAAACCAAAAATAAACTGCTTGAAAGCCAGTGAATATTTCTTTAAAAAAAACAAAAAAAGCAAAGGACCGTGCATATGAGCAATATAAAATCCTTTGATCTCATGTGGATCCTCGCCTGAAATTTATTTTTGCTTTTCTTTCCCAATCAGGAGTGGTTTAAACTGTTAGCAATTGAAGCATTACCAGGAAGTGACTTTGACAAATTCTTGATCATTCTAACACAGATGTACTGTAAGAGTTTTCAAATTGCTGGTTGCTTTAATTTATTTTCTTATAAAACAAGGCACTAAACGAATACTCCCATCGTTGAGGACCTGCTTTTCAAAACAATTTCTATAAAACATACAGAAATAGGACTGCAGTTTTAAATATACAGGGTGTTAATGAACTATACCGAAATATTCTCACAGAATATGTAGATTACTTAAATAAGTAATTTGAGATAGGAGACTTATGGCCTGCTTATTGAAATGTCGAAGCAACAGCTAAAAGTTTCTTTCGGCACTTAGTCTGGAATGAAAGAAAATAACACCAAAAAACACTCACTCGATGACAGGAATCGAACTCATGACCTTTGGGATAGTAGCTTCCCGCGTTACGCATTAAGCTCACCAGAGTAGGCTACATAACTCAAGAACGTAGTTAATGAATGCTCAGTGTCGCACTGTCAAGTGATTAGTTCGAGATTTTACAGATGTTTGCGATATTAAATCTTGAGAACGCTAGTAACGAGCTGCTAAAAATCGATATTTCTATACTCGGGCAGCAGTTTTAAAGACATTCTAAGCCATTTTTACTTTCTCCATACGCACTATGTACATAGTGTATACAGAAAGTATTGCACTCCACCAAAAATTCGATACCGAGATTTCACCGGAAAAATATGTTTAGGGTCCCCAATATCCAAAAAAAGCATTTTCACAAAAAGGTCCGTGTGTGTGTGTGTGTGTGTGTGTGTGTGTGTGTGGCTGTGAACACGATAACTCAAAAACGAAAAGTCGGTAACATACGAAACTTGGTATTTAAGTTTAGTATCTTCCAGGGATGCGACACGAAGATTTTGAGAAAAATCCCCCCACCCCCAACTATCCTTTACATGGAACTTTTTTTCGAAAATTTTGATTTTCTCCAAAATGGCTCTAACGATTTTGATTAAAATTTCGGATATTAAACATATTTAACTGACAAATGCAATGTATATCTTGAATTTTCTGGGAATAGCCTCTGAAGAGTAGTTTATTCGGGATGAATTTTGCTAAATTTTGAATGACTGCTAAACCGTAAGAGATGGACAAAAACTTACTACACAAAAAATGTAGAGCACTTTAAAACACACAATTTATGTTATATACATGTTTTTTGTGGAGTTCGTCGTTTTTGTGACATCACTTATTTTTGGTTTCTGCTATGAAAAACGTATACTTTTCTCATACAGGAACTTGTCAACTCCTATCCATATAGACAAAGGAACTTCATTGACATAGCAATCAGCTTTTGGCTATCACTTTAACCTACGGCTGTCCCTTATTTCGCTTCTACTTACAAGGAAGCGAGTAATAAGACTATTTCTGCTATTTTTTTCTGATTAGCATCAAGTAAATAGAAGTATAAGCTTTTTAAGAATTATTTGTTGCAGGGATATGGAGAAAGTCATGTGAATGGTACACATCAGATTTTTTCAACCTGCTTTGCTTTAACACCGACTTATCAGCAACTGATACCCATACGTTTAAGGTTATGTTTATCCGGGGACCATGCATCGCCGATCTCAAATTACTTATATCAGTCACGTGCACAATCTCGCAAATTATTTCGGTTTAGTTCATTAACACCATGTACATAGCTTAAATACGCGTTATCAATTTAAAAATCTACTTGCTTCCATGTAAGTAGAAGGGAAATAAGAGGGTACCATAGGTTAAAGTGATAGTCAAAAGCTGGTTGCTATGTGACTGAAGTTCCTTTGTTTGTATGGACAGCAGTTGGCAAATTCCTGTGTGAGAAAAGTATATTTTAAAGCTGACACCAAAATCAAGGAATGTCTAAAAACGACCAACTGCACGAATATATATATATATATATATATATATATATATATATATATATATATATATATATATATAACACAAATGGTGTGTTTTAAAGTGCTCTATCGAGTAAGCTTTTGTCCATCTCTATCATATACACATAGATATATAAAAAATTTTAATAAAGATCGATAGAGCCATTCATGAGAAAAGCAAAACTTTCGAAAATTTTTTCATGTAAAGGGTTGTTTAGGGTGCAGTGATTTTCTTGAAAATGTACGTGTCGCATCCCTGGATACTAAGCTTAAATATCAAGGTTGGTATTTCACCGACTTCTCGTTTTTGAGTTACCGTGTTCAGAGATACACTGACACACACACACATACACACACGGACCTTGTTAAAATGCTCTTTTTGGATACAGTGGACCCTAAAATATGTATTTCCGGTGAAACCTCTATATCGAGTTATTGCATTTCTCCATGCACTGTATATATAATACGTGTAGAGGAAGTAAAAAGCAATATATTTAAGATATTTTCATGACAAACGAAATGTATATTTGGAATTTTCTGGCAGTAGCCGTTAAAAACCTCTTCATTCTGCATGCCTTTTGTTTACCTTGAAGCCTTCAATGTTTCTCAAGCGGGAAGCGAACTTTTGTTTTAATTGTTTTTTCACACAAGCCGTGTATATAGAGTCAGACTGATAAATTCAATGCCACGGCCGGGAGTTGAACCACGGATCTCCCGATCTCTAGCCAGTTACCATGGCAACATACTGGCATAGCATTCGTTGAATTTCTCAACTGACTCGCATGTTTCCCGGTAAACCACAAGGTGATCTCAAATTATTTTGAGATGACAACCCCAATGGCAACTTAAAATGTTTAAGTCCCAGGATTCATAGTATAGCCAACTATTATGGTCAATTGGTGTTGAATTAATTGTTTTTCACACAAGCCGTGTGTAGGACAGGAGTTGGATAGGTAGAGTCAGACTGAAAATTTGAATACCATAGCCGGGATTTATTTTTCAATCTGACTCAACCTATGCAATTAATCTTTTGTTTTAACCCCTGGAATATAAAAGAGAACCGAATTAAATTTTTTGACACAGCAATAGATTTTAAAAGGTTGAAATAACTGTATTGCTTTTTCTCTTTCACTTAAAAGGAAGCAAGTGATAAAAATCATTTCTGCTAATGTTTATCTCGATTAGCATAACGTAGGTAAAAGAACGATCTTGTGTTAGAATAGCTTGTTATTGAATCAGCTTGTGATATTGACGCGAACTAGGTTCTGCGACGTGGGGTTGTAAAAGGAAGGCAGATAGTAGAGCAATGGTAACTACGTGACTTAAATTAATTAAATAATTTGTTGGATGCGAATGCTTGGTTTACAAAGGTGGGGATTACAATATATTCCATTAATCCTGTCCAACATTCTTCTGATTCTGGAGTTACTAACACAAAGCCTTACCTTAAGAAATGTGTCATGGTGTGTCTAAACGAGGTGAGAGATGAAGTATATAAACAGTTGAGCCCGGAGCGGCACCCCAAGATGCACACAATGAAGCAGGGGCTCTCCAATGGTCAAGGTGGTCGCGTCTTCAGTCCTTTAAATAAGTTTACCGGCATTCCAACATGGTGGCCGTACTCCAAATATGTCAGAACTGAGGCAATATTTATATCCTAACCACAAAATCTCCGACATTTTGTGAGTTTCGTGTCGTTTATGTAATATTTGATGTTCAAATGGTTTTGAAGCTGAAATCGCTGGATGCGAATGTTTATTACTCCTTGTACTTTCGTCGCGTATAAGTGTTTTGATTTTCGCTATGCCATTTTGTTTCCAACGATAAGCATCATAGTTACGTGTTGATTGTCTTTCTTGTGAAGCCAGTTATCAGAAAGAAAAGAGGCTTTTTCAAGGGTATGGAAAAGGCCACTTGGAGATTACGCGTACATTAATGTATTTGTTTAGAATTATATGCGTACAAATATTTACTGCATTCAACAAATCACATAAATTACATCGAGCAATTGCAGCTTCACTTTAGAATTGTACGAAATGATTACAAAATAAACTACAATTCTGCAAAGCAAATCCTAGTGATTTATTATTTAAGAAGTCGCTAGGTAGTCTGGACATGTGAAGCCCAACCAGCCCGTTAAAACGCCCTGAGAAGAGTCGATTGCTACAGTGAGACTTTTAATTCAAATTTAGCGTGTACGCGAAGAGGAGCTTATACTTCAAATGTGGCGCCAACATGAAGCGGCTCTAGGATAGTCTAGGTGGATAGTCTTAGCCAATCAGCATCGGATGTTTAAACATCCTAGAATATCCGGTATGACGTCAAAGTGAGAATGTGTCCGTAGCCCAACAAAAGTAGGTGTCGTCGAAAAGTCCACTAGGAAAGGAGGCTAGTCACTTCCATCCTATTACTTAATCATATTATAATAAAACTTGTATTTATCCAAGAATATGTAAAAATGAAATAACAATATATTCAGACTAATTAATTAATAAATTCCTAATTGATAAAATATTTCTAAAACAATGTAATTTAAACATTCGCCAATGGCATGCTTTACAATATGAATGAAACACATCAGATTTGTGATACTGTATTATATTTCTAGCTGAAGAGTGCGTTACCCACGCGTTACATACACAAAGTACTTAAATATCAACTGAACACTAGAACTGTATATCTAAATTAATTATTTGCAAACAAATGACTACGGAACAGTTTTAATAAACGTTTAGCCTTTTCATTTCCGTTTGTAAAGTTAAATTGAAGTTTCCACTCAAACTTTTAATAGGATTGTCTTTGGACTTGTAATCAGCAGAGGAAACGAGATGAAGGATTTAAACGTTATTCGTATTTGTTAACAACTTGTACTCAATGTTGTGTTTTCTTGGCAGCAGAGTATCCAACTCAGCTGGCACAAAATTACTTCGATCCCGGGTCGTGGGACAATAACCCCCCACAACACTGTTGAGAAATCTAATTGCATTGTTGTTAGAGCATAAAAACAAAGGCTGATGTGTACCATTCACATGGCTTTCTCTACATCTCTGCAACAAATTATTGTTAAAAAGCTTAGGCTTCTATTTACTTCATGCTACTCGAGAAAAAAATTAGCAGCAATAGTCTTATTAATTGCTTCCTTGTAAGTAGGAACGAAATAAGGGAGTACCATAGGTTAAAGTGATAGTCAAAAGCTGGTTGCTATGTGACTGAAGTTCCTTTGTTTGTATAGATAGGAGTTGACAAATTCCTGAATGAGAAAAATATAAGTTTTTAAACCTGAAACCAAAAACCAGGAATATCTAAAAAAAACTATCAACTGCACGCAAAAAAAATATGTAATATAAATTGTGTGCTTTAACGTGCTCTATATTTTTCGTGTGGTATTTCTTGTACCATCTCTCACTTATTAACAGCTATGCAAAATTCCGTAAAATTCATCCAGAATAAAGTAGTCTTCAGACACAAGTCGCAGAAAATTGAAGATATACGTTTTATTTGTGCGGTAAATATCTTAAATATAAGATATTTTAATCAATCGTTAGATCCATTTTTGAGAAAATCTAAACTTTCTAAAAGAGTTCTATGTAAAGTATATTTCGGGGTTGGGGGTTTTTCTCAAAATGTTCGTGTTTGAAATATCGTGTTTACAGACATATGGACAAACAGGGAACTTTTTCTGAAAATGCTTTTTTACTTTCTCTATACGCACTATGTACATAGTGTATAAGGTTATTGCACTCCACCAAAAAGTTCGATACCAAGATTTCACCGGAAATATATGTTTTAGGGTCCCCTTTATCTAAAAAAAAAAAAGCATTTTCGGAAAAAGGTCCGTGTGTGTGTGTGTGTGTGTGTCCGTGTGACTGTGAACACGATACATCAAAAACGAAAAGAATTTAAAATATCCAGGGATGCAACACTAAGATTTTGAGGAAAATCCCCCCAACCCCAACTACCCTTTACATGGAACTTTTTTCGAAAATGTTGATTTTCTCAAAAATGGCTTTAACGATTTTCATTAAAATTTCGTATATTAAAGATATTTACCTGACAAATAAAATGTATATCTTGATTTTTCTGGGAATAGCCTCTGAAGAGTAGTTTATTCGGGATGAATTTTACTGAATTTTGAATAACTGCTAAACCGTAAGAGATGGACAAAAACTTGCTAAACACAAAATGTAGAGCACATTGAAACACACAATTTATATTATATACATTTTTTTCCTGGAGTTCGTCGTTTTTTAGACATTCTTTATTTTTTGTTTCTTCTATGAAAAACTCATACATTTTCATACAGGAATTTGTCAACTGCTGTCCATACAAACAAAGGAACTTCAGTGACATAGCGACCATCTTTTGATTATTACTTAAACTTGTGGTACTCCCTTATTTAACCTCTACTTACAAGGAAGCAAGTAATATGGCTATTTCTGCTAATGTTTTACTGATTATCATGAAGTAAATAGAAGTATAAGCTTTTTAAGAACAATTTGTTGCAGGGATGTAGAGAAAGTCATGTGAATGATACACATCAGATATTTTATGAAGGGGACTCTAAAACATATTTCCGGTGAAATCTCGGTATCGAATTTTTCGGTGCATTACAATAACTTCTCTATACACATATTACATGTAGAGAAAGTAATAAACCATTAGATATTCCCGTCAGAAGTTTTAAAAGTGTGAGGTTTGCGTTAGAAGCGAAAAGTGGCCATAGCATGGAAATAACCCGCTATAATTAGGCGCCTCTGACTCAGCTCTTCAAATATCTCGTGCAGCTATGACTGAGAAGCTAAATCTCGGAAATTGTTAATTATTTATTTTAAGCTGTGAGTGTCTGGATAATGAGCAGCATAGAGCAATAGATCAATAACAGCTAGTATTCATATTACCAACAGTTTTAATGTCCTAATTCTCATGTGTGAGGATCACACCAATATCTCTCTGAATATTATGAGTTTACTCTGTGTTAGTCAGTAGGACAGGGGTTGGATAGGTGGAGTCAGACTGAAAAATTCTATGTCATAGCCGGGATTTGAATCACGGATCTCCCGGTCTCTAGCCGTGTGTAGGACAGGAATTGGATAGGTAGAGTCAGGCTGAAAAATTCAATGTCATAGCCGGGATTTGAATCACGGATCTCCCGGTCTCTAGCCGTGTGTAGGACAGGGGTTGGATAGGTAGAGTCAGGCTGAAAAATTCAATGTCATAGCCGGGATTTGAATCACGGATCTCCCGGTCTCTAGCCGTGTGTAGGACAGGAATTGGATAGGTAGAGTCAGGCTGAAAAATTCAATGTCATAGCCGGGATTTGAATCACGGATCTCCCGGTCTCTAGCCGTGTGTAGGACAGGAATTGGATAGGTAGAGTCAGACTGAAAAATTCAATGTCATCGCCGGGATTTGAATCACGGATCTCCCGGTCTCTAGCCGTGTGTAGGACAGGAATTGGATAGGTAGAGTCAGGCTGAAAAATTCAATGTCATAGCCGGGATTTGAATCACGGATCTCCCGGTCTCTAGCCGTGTGTAGGACAGGAATTGGATAGGTAGAGTCAGACTGAAAAATTCAATGTCATCGCCGGGATTTGAATCACGGATCTCCCGGTCTCTAGCCGTGTGTAGGACAGGAATTGGATAGGTAGAGTCAGGCTGAAAAATTCAATGTCATAGCCGGGATTTGAATCACGGATCTCCCGGTCTCTAGCCGTGTGTAGGACAGGAATTGGATAGGTAGAGTCAGGCTGAAAAATTCAATGTCATCGCCGGGATTTGAACCACGGATCTCCCGGTCTCTAGCCGTGTGTAGGACAGGAGTTGGATAGGTAGAGTCAGACTGAAAAATTCTATGTCATAGCCGGGATTTGAACCACGGATCTCCCGGTCTCTAGCCGTGTGTAGGACAGGAGTTGGATAGGTAGAGTCAGACTGAAAAATTTAATGTCATAGCCGGGATTTGAACCACGGATCTCTCGGTCTCTAGCCGTGTGTAGGACAGGAGTTGGATAGGTAGAGTCAGATTGAAAAATGCAATGCCATAGCTGGGATTTGAACCACGGATCTCCAGGTCTCTAGCCGTGTGTAGGACAGGAGTTGGATAGGTAGAGTCAGACTGAAAAATTCTGTCATAGCCGGGATTTGAACCACGGATTTCGCGGTCACTAAACGGTTTCTCTACCACTGAGCTACAATGGCAACATACCGGCATAACATTGAATATCTCAACTGAACTCAAGCTGAAATCAATAACAAGGAATATCTCAAAAACGATCAGCTTCACGATGTATATAACATACATTCTCCTTTCACGTGTGGTAAGCCTTTGTCCATCTCTTACGCTTTAGCAGTTATGCAAATTCCGTAAAATTATACGATATTTTAATGAAAATCGTTAGAGATATTTTTTAGCAAATCAAAATTTCTCGAAAATGGGTCCATGTAAAGGGTAGTTGGGAATGGGGGGATTTTCTTGAAAATCTACGTGTCGTATCCTTGGAAAATACTGAACTTAAGTACTAAGTTTGGTATTTAACGGAGTTTTCAATTTTGAGCTACGCTGTCCACACACACACACACACACACACACACACACACACACACACACACACACACACACACAGAGTTTATCTTCAAACGAAATGCTTTTTTATTCCAATAAGATTTTATTAACCATTACATTTCTCCCTATCCTCTTTTTAAGAATTTATTACATCAATATAAATCATTCCATAAATTTTAATGAAAATATATATAATCTATCCGACACACTTAGGAAAATAAAACCTAAAGCTCAAATTGATGCAGGTCTAAAAATAATTTTAGAGCCATATATTGTTGCAGAGCAACTGAAAAGGTTAACTCCTGTAGCACAGAAATGATTATTGTAGCTCCTGTAAAATAAGCTGGTGTATCTATAGCTATTCCTACACACGGACATTTTTCTAAAAATGACATTTTTTTTTTTTTTGGATCCAGGGAGTCGCAAAACATGTATTTCCGGGAAAATCTCGGTATGGAATTTTTGGGTGCATTACAATATTTTCTCTATACACTATGTATATAGTACGTGTAGAGAAAGTAATAAATTCCTTTAAGAAATTACATTTTAGCTTAGGAATTGTGCGGCACCCGTTTGTCCTTGATGCTGATCCTTGAATTAGTGCCATTCTCATTTAATTGTTTACGCCTAAAGTAGTTGGCATCATTGTGGCAATATCGACTCATCGTAACAGGGTTTGCCAACTTGACGCAATTTACACAGCGAGAACAGTAACATTTGTAGAATTATGGCTATGCGCCACATAACGTCCAGTCATGTTCTGCAGCTGAGATTTTCCATTTGGTTAAACAGTTTCTACTGACCCTTTCCTCAATCGTTTACTGAACTCAGCATTAAGAGTTAACGATTTCTATTGTTTTCAATCGGGTTCTAGATTTGTGACTCTTGTTCGCTTTAAAATAATCTAATGCGCTCCATTCACATGACTTTCTCTACAGCTCTGCAACAAATTATACTTCAAAAGCTTATGCTTCTATTTACTTCATGCTAATATAGAAAAAATTAACAGAAATAGTCTTGTTACGCGCTTCCTTGTAAGTAGAAATAAGATAAGGAAGTACCATAGGTTAAAGTGATAGTCAGAAGCTGGTTGCTATGTGACTGACGTTCCTTTATTTGTATGGACAGGAGTTGACAAATTCCTGTATGAGAAAAGTTAATTTTTTCTAAGCTGAAACCAAAAGCAAGGAATATCTCAAAAACGATCAGCTCCACGAAAAAAGGCATGCAACATAAATTGTGTGTTTTAATGAGCTCTACATTTTTTGTGTGGTAAGTTTTTGTCCATTTCTTATGGTTTAGCAGTTAAGCAAAATTCCTAAATGTCATCCAGAATAAAGTAGTCTTAAGAGGATATTCTCAGAAAGTTCAAGTTATACATTTTATTTGTCATGTAAATACATATCTTTAATATCGACATTTTAATCAAAATCGTTAGAGCCATTTTTTAGAAAATCAAAATTTTCGAAAAAGTTCCATGTAAAGGGTAGTTTGGGGTGAAGGGATTTTTCTCAAAATCTTCGTATCTCATGCCTGGAAGATACTAAACTTAAATACCAAGTTTGGTATTTTAGCGACTTTTCCTTTTTGAATTATCGCGTTCACAGACACACACACACACACACGGACCTATTTCTGAAAATTATTTTTTTGGGATACAGATATACATATATATCCGGAATAATCTCGGTATCGAATTTTTGGGTATATTTTTCTCTATACATTATGTACATATTACGCGAAGAGAAAGTAAAAATATAATGAGATACATTCACATGACTTTCTATATGCCACTTCAGCAATTATTGTTAACAAGCTTATGCTTCTATTTACTTCATGCTAATCGAGATAAAATTAGCAGAAATAGTCTTATTACTTGCTTCCTTGTAAGTAGAAGCGAAATAAGGGAGTACCATAGGTTAAAATGATAGTCAAAGCTGGTTGCTATGTGACTGAAGTTCCTTTGTTTGTTTGGACAGAAAAGTATAATGCAATAGAACAGAATATAAAATACCTCTCAAAGATACTCTCCAACAAATTAAGCAACATTACGCTCAAGCGTTTAACCTGCATATCAAAACTCCACACAAAAGACTGCAAAGAAAACTACCACAACATTTCTTAACCAGTGACACAGAGGACTCCTGTTATTAAGTTTTCATAAATTTCATAATCATGTAGTTTCATTTTTTGTAATTTATTATTGTTATTACTTATACTTTCATTCAATTGTAACATTAATTGTGAAGTTATATTATCATTTCTGTACTAATAACTATTTTTGTTTATGTTAGAGGAGCCAACATGGTCAAACACAAATGTTAATGTATTTAATGTTTGTGTTATCTTTTTGTTTTGCCTGCATAGCATAAATGCTGATCTGCCAAAAATAACATTAAAAAAAAGTTTAAGTACTTTAAATCAGAAACAAAGACCAGGAACACTCCATAAAAAATCTATATAACATAAATTATGTGTTTTAATCTGCTCTACATTTTTTGTGTAGTAAGTCTTTGACTATCTCTTACGGTTTAGCTGATATGGAAAATTCCGTAAGATTCATGCAAAATAAAAGTACTCTTCAGAGGCTATTCCCAGAAAATTCAACATATAAATTCTATTTGTCGAGTAAATATCTTTAATATACGATATTTTAAGCAAAATCGTTAGAGGCATTTTTGAGAAATTCCATATAAAGGGTAGTTGTGGGAGGGGAATTTTCTTGAAAATCTCCATGTCGCTTCCTTGGAAGATACCAAACCTAAATACCAAGTTTGGTATTTAACGGTCTTTTCGTTTTTCAGCTATGCTGCCCACAGACACACGGACATTTTTCTAAAAATGCTTTTTCTTGGTTTCAGGGAGTCTCAAAACATGTATTTCTGGTGATATCTCGGTATCGAATTTTAGAGTATATTACAATACCTTCTGTATACACTATGTACATAGTACGTGTAGAAAAAGTAATATAATAGTATTCAATTTGATAATTATCTGTTTCAAGACCAAGCAAGTTGGGTGCTTGTTTTCAAGCGGTTCCGGGTTTGATTTCCGTTTATCACCCTTCTGGACCTTAATTTTTTTCCTGGTGTTCTCTGATCGGTGCGGCGAATGCTGTGTCTTCTGACAAGAAATTCGCCCTCCGTGATGTAATGGTTACCATGCTAACTTCATATACCCAAGGTCGCGGGTTCAAACCCGGCGGAAGGCGATGGATTTTTTTCGGCCGCAAAAATCCTTAGCATGGCTTCCTTTAGAAGGGAAGTAAAGCTGTGGGTCCCGTGTCGTAGATTTACGGCACGTAAAAGAACCTCAAGCCTGATAAGAGAGGCCTCTGAGCAAAGTTAAGCGATCTTTCACGCCCAATATAGAATGGGACGCTGAGAACCAAAGCAGTTAAAGAGCGTCCATAAATAACAGGCCATTTCATTTTTCTGACACGAATATTTTCCATTTTCCTTTTATTTCGTTTTCACGTATTTCAGGTGTATCTACTGGTTTTGTGACGGGAGGTGGTGTAGATGGCGGGAATACTTGATCCAAGAAAACAGTATTTTCCGTAGTTAATATGGTCTGCCTGGTTGCAAGGGTCGTTCATCGCCCTCTCTGGATAGCTCCAGCCGGTTTTTGAGCCTGTAAATATTAGGGATTTCTGCGTGTCTCTGTGGTCTGTCCTTCAGCCACCTTTAATCTTCGGAGGGTCCTTTGCGTGATCCCTTCTCCTAGGTTGATACTTATATAGGAACTAAGTAATAAGACCGTTTCTGCTAATGTTGTAGTATTAAATAGAAGAATAAGCTTTTTTACAACTATTTGTTACAGAGATGTAGAGAAAGGCATGTGAATGGAGCACATCATATTTTTAAATGTCTCCAAATGATAAACTTGCCCTAGTGTTTATTTATCTATGTGTAAACATCTATAAACTTGCTGGTGTACTTGTAGGTAAAATATAATATAGAAGAATTATGCGTTTCGCTTCCTGAACAATATTCGTCTCTGCGCGTACTTGGTTCACTTTGAAGGGAATATTTATATGTGCAGCTGTGTATTATAGGCAACTTTTGCTTTTCATTCCAGAGCTTTGAAACTTCGCCATCAGGAAGAGCATGGAATCTGTTTATATTTGCTATATATCTGAAGCTGAAAGCTTTACAATTGGTTCCCGCTTGCATGCCCTGGCCCAGTCCCTTTTTTCTGTTAAGCTTATCTGTATTTCAAGTCTGCAGTACCGGAAAATCAGTTCTGCAGCTTTATTCGCGACAGGCATTTTGCATGACCTGATCTCAGAATTTACGAGCCTTCAAAGCTGAACTCCGAGAGACCGGCCATATTTTACGCTCGAAAAATACGGATGGGGAAATAGACAGCATTTTCGCCCTTTCGGAAAACGTTCATTGGTAACAAATCGCCTTTCAGGGGCAGCGCGCTTGCTGCTCTTTCTTTGGATTAGACGAAATTCCATAAATCGTAAATATATGCGTGCCTACTCGCAAAGTCATATTGATATCATGTGCAATGTGCAATAATTGAATTCCGCATTGTTTAGGATTAGTTATGAAGCTACTAGCATGCATATGAGTGCTAAAAATGATCACATTTCTAAGTCGTATATACTCTAATACTAAATTAGAAGGGTCGGCTGATAAGTCCCGGACCTCACACAGATATGGCGCCACTAGGCCAGTTAGACGGTAGCATCGTATAGTTGAACTCTAGACCAGCTTGTATCCATAGTTACAGGTCAATAGCTTCTTTAGTTTTCGAATGACAGCATTTTAAATAAGACAACTTTAGAGCTTTCACGAAAATGGAGGATTTGGAAAAACGAGCAGTGATTAAATACTTCCATT
Organism: Hymenopus coronatus; assembly: GCA_030762935.1. Lineage (NCBI taxonomy): Eukaryota > Metazoa > Arthropoda > Insecta > Mantodea > Hymenopodidae > Hymenopus > Hymenopus coronatus. The sequence continues at coordinate 172,876,669 of CM060881.1, read as the reverse complement.
TGAAAGACATAACGCCGAAAGAAGTCAATCATCATTGAAAAAATCTGATGTGTACCATTCACATGACTTTCTCTATATCCCTGCAACAAATAATTCTTAAAAAGCTTATACTTTATGCTAATCAGAAAAAATTAGCAGAAATAGTCTTATTACTGGCTTCCTTGTAAGTTGAAGCGAAATAAGGGACAACCATAGGTTAAAATGATAGTCAAAAGCTCGTTGCTATGTCAAGGAAGTTCCTTTGTTTATATGGATAGGAGTTGACAAGTTCCTGTATGAGAAAAGTATACGTTTTTCATAGCAGAAACCAAAAGTAAGGAATGTCACAAAAACGACGAACTCCACGAAAAAAAAATATATATAACATCAATTGTGTGTTTTAATGTGCTCTACATTTTTTGTGTAGTAAGTTTTTGTCCAACTCTTACGGTTTAGCAGTTATTCAAAATTTAGTAAAATTCATCCAGAATAAACTACTTTTCAGATGCTATTCCCAGAAAATTCAAGATATACATTTCATTTGTCAGGTAAATATGTTTAATATCCGAAATTTTAATCAAAATCGTTAGAACCATTTTTGAGAAAATCAAAATTTTCGAAAAAAGTTCCAAGTAAAGGGTAGTTGGGGTTGGGGGATTTTTTTCAAAATTTTCGTGTCGCATCCCTGGAAGATACTAAACTTAAATACCAAGTTTGATATTTTACCGACTTTTCGTTTTTGAGTTATCGTGTTCACAGACACAGGGACACACACACACACACACACACACACACACACGCACACGGACCTTTTTGTGAAAATGCTATTTTTTGGATATTGGGGACCCTAAAACATATATTTCCGATGAAATCTCGGTATCGAATTTTTGGGTGGAGTGCAATACTTTCTCTATACACTATGTACATAGTGCGTATTGAGAAAGTAAAAAAATATTGTTTAGTACTGGAAGACCGCAGATTAAAGTTGTTTGAGATAGCAGAGGCTGTAAACATATCAAAAGAACGAGAAGGTAATATTTTAATACTTTTTTCGGCTTTCACAGGTTCTGTGCAAGATGGGTGCCGCCTTTGTTGACACCTGATCAAAAATTGCAAAGAAAAAGTGTTCTGTTAAGAATGTAGAGCTCTACCATAAAAATCACAGTGAATTTTTTAGGCGGCTTATAGCCATGGATAAAATTTGGATACATCACTATACTCCAGAAAGTAAATCACAGTCAAAACAGTGGATGGTCCAGGTGAACCAACTCCAAAAAGGCAAAGTCAATTTTGTGAGATAACAAGGTTATGGCGAGTGTTTTCTGGATTGCACACTGAGCATTTTTAGAAAAATGTCCGTGTGTGTGTGTGTGTGTGTGTGTGTGTGTCTGTGGGCAGCATAGCTCAAAAATGAAAAGACCGTTAAAAACTAAACTTGATATTTCAGTTTGGTATTTTCCAAGGATGCAACACGAAGATTTTAAACAAAATTCCACCACCCCAAACTACCCTTTACATGGAAAAGAGTTTGAACATTTTTATTTTATTAAAAATGGCTCTAACGATTTTGGTTAAAATCTGGTAAATTTAAGGTACTTATTTGACAAATAAAATGCATATGTTGAATTTTCTGGGAATAGCCTCTGAAGAGTACTTTATTCTGAATGAATTTTACGGATTTCTGCATAACTGCTAAAGCGTAAGAGATGGACAAAAACTTACCACACAGAAAATGTAGAGCACATTAAATCACACAATTTATGTGATATACATTTTTTTCGTGGAGTGGCTCGTTTTTAAGATACCCCTTGTTTTTGTTTTCAGTTATATAAAACATACTTTTCTCTTACAGGAATTTGTCAACTGCTGTCCATACAAACAAAGGAACTTCAGTCACATAGCAACCAACTTTTGATTATCACTTTAACCAATGGTACTCCGTTATTTCACTTCTGCCTACAGGGAAACAAGTTATAAGACTATTTCTGCTAATTTTTTCTCAGTTACCATGAACTTAATAGAGTAAGAGCTTTTTAAGAATAATTAGTTGCAGAGATGTGAAAAACTTATGTGAATGGAACACATCAGATTTTTTATTTTTGCATTCCCGGAAACTTTTATTTTATGAGGTGGTTGGACAGAGGGTGCAGCGAAGAAATATTTTTGTATACTACTTAGTCAACCATATATAATCTTAATATTATAATATTCAGTAAAATTTTAATAATAATGGACATTTACAAAGTTCATTTCTTATTTTTAGAGATTGTGTCTCTTATACTGCATATTATTAGTAAACTTATCTTTGATCATTGAAATTTATATGCACACTTGTTATTTTATTTGTCAGCCTTAACAAGCAAGGATTTAAATAGAAGGTGGTCATAAAGGCCAGCTTATGTCATTGATTCCAAGTTGACTTTACGCTGATATTCTGCTTTAACCACAGTCTATTACGATTGCCAGTCCAAACATTTCACATTTTGGAAAACAATCATTCTGTAAGTGCATTATTCACAGGAACAGAAAGTATATACTGAACAATTACAACAAATTTGCTAAGAAATCAACTCCACATTTTGTAAATAAGACCTTCCACTTTGAACCGCTTGAATTAAGTTTTGAAATAAACTCAGGAAGAACTTCCTGTTTCCCAAAGCAACTGTGTACTAACTGATAAGTGCTGCCCTCTATTATGCAAAGTCTTACTACAGTGTTTTCAAACAAATACATAGCAAATTATTGTGGAATTAAAAATATCATAGTAGTGGAAAACTACATCAGATTCCCGGGCATGTGAAGCCAGGGTCCGGACACGGACAAATTTCTCAATACCCGGACTGGTCGCAACTCTACTTCGAACAACGACAGTGACCACGTTTCTCAAATTGAAGTTAAGTTAAAGAAGTTGGAATTGGTATTATGTATCTCCAGACTTGGCAACTTTTAAGTAAACAGGCATTCGAGTGATGGAATGAACTTTAACACTAGAAATACATTTTTTGCTTTAAGTATCGAGAAATTCGAGTTATCGAAATTTGACTTAAAGGGGAAAAAAAAAATAAACAACTGGGAAAGAAAATTTGCTTCGACATATCGAAAATTCGAGTTATGGAGGTTCAAGTGATCGAGATTCGTCTGTAACTAATTATACAAGAGGGAAATAAATAATGTTCATTAAATTTAAAACACACACTCAGTCACACGCAATCCTTTTTGTAAAACCACTGTTTTTGGATTCAGTGAAGTCTCAATATAATTTTTTTGATTATATACAACGTTCCATTAGACTATGCTATTATATATCAATACAACAGAAGTTTTTTCCCAATTACTCAGTTTCGAGTTTAGGTTAATTTATCTATTTATACCACCTTTGGTCAATAAATTAGATTAATGCCTTTCTAACGTGCAGTGTATTACTTAATCCTGTTGGTTGACGGTCAATTCAGCGAAACCCCAGGCCAGTCAGTTAAGGATGGTACATGGAAGTGCGTGCAGTTTCTGTGGAAGTTACGAGTTATGGTGAAATGGGTCAGCGTACGAATGTGAAATCCTGCTTTCAACTTGGATAATTTAAACTGAATGTCACCTGATGCTGCGCCAGGTCTATGGAATAAGTTCTTTATCGAAAAATTGTGTGTACGAGTGGTACACAGAGCACAAATAGTAATAGACATTGAGTTTCTGGTTGTCTATAGCGGCTTTATAGGGCGTGTCTTCTGGGTATCCGCTGGCCCTTCCGCCACTCTAATTGGGGAAAGAGGAGTCGTTGTAGCTGCCTGTTGAAGTAAATTGTAATTCCATACTTTTTCTATTGTGCTTGGTGACAGTCAGCAATATCTTACACAAGCGAGGTGACCCGCGGCCGTATTGTGGGCGCACGGTAAAACAAATTGCAAATGCTGTGCAAATGAGTAGATCTTTCGTGCAGTATTGGAGTAAGCGTTTCCAGTAGCGCAGTGAAGATGGATTAAATACACGTCCAAAATCGGGAAAGCCAAGAAAAACAACGGCGGCAGTTGATGCAAGATTATAAATGCAGGCAGAGATAACCATTTAAATCGTCTACAAGATTGCTCCGCCATCTGTACTATGGCGAGAAACTACCTCCATCATCCATCATCGAAAGGCAGCAAAGAAAATACACTTGACTGAACAGACCCGCAACAGTTTGCACTTGAATACTTGGTCAAACCAGACAGATTTTGGCAGCTAGAGATTTTCTCAGATGAAAAGGTTTTTTGCTCTGATGGGCGAATGTATTTGTGGCGACCAGACAATACTCGCTATGTTCCAGAACACGCAGTTGCCAAGAAGTGGCCGTATAAGTGTGGGATTTTGGGTTTGGAGGTTCACGAACAATACTGATTACTGCCGACTTCACAGTTCTGTTCTTCATTAGATCAAACCCCATCCCCACCGTAACCTTACGCGTTATACTGCTGTGTCAAGAAAGTTCCGGGAATTTGCCAATAAAACAAAAAATGAATTATTCATCCAATTTTATTTTATCGCCTTCAAAGTAGGCCCCTTCTGAAATTATACATTTATGCCAACGAATAATCCAATCATCAAAACATTATTTGTAGGCACTTTTAGGAATTAATGTCAATTGTCGCCGCGAATTTTCCTTTATGTCTTCTATCGACTGAAAACGGGTGCCTCGAAGTGGTAACTTGAGTTTTGGAAAGAGAAAGAAATCAGCAGGAGCCAGATCAGGTGAATACGGTGGTTGTTCGATAAAGTTTGTTGAGTTTTTGACCAGAAATTCGTTCACAATAATAGGCTTGTGAGCTGGTGCGTTATCGTGGTGAAGAATCCATGAGTTGACGTTCCACAAATCTGGCCTTTTTCGCCGTATTTGTTCTCTCAAATGCCGCATAACGCTCAGATAATAGTCTTTATTTACCATCTGAACTTCTGGCAAGAACTCTTGAGTGCACGACACCGCGATAATCGAAAGAAACTGTCAACATGACCTTCAGTTTTGATCGAGTTTGACGTGCCCTTTTAGATTTCGGTTCAGTTGGAAGGCGCCATTCGGAAGCTTGTTGAATGGTTTTAGTATCAAACTCGTAAACCCACGTCTCATCAACAGTTGCAATTCGTTTCACGAATGTGGGGTCGGAACTGGCTCGTTCTAGCATGTCTTCAGCAATCCTTACGCGATTGAGTTTTTGTAGAAAAATCAAGTCTTTCGGAACTAACCGAGCTGCAACGCGTGTCATGCCCAAACAATCGATTCGTGAGACACAGAAAGTTCAGCGGCAATCTCTCTCAGACCTAAATGACGATTTTGAGACACCATTTTCTTCACTTTAGCGATGCTCAGTTCAGTTGAAACGGTTGATGGCCGACCAGAGCGAGGCAAATTTTCCACCACATCTTAACCACTTTTGAATGCACTGTACCACTCATATGCACGTGTTTTTGATAAAGTCGATTCACCGTAAGCCCTCTGTAACATTTTCAGCGATTCGGCACACGAAACACCATTTGCAATGCAAACATTGAGACAGATTCTTTTTTCAATATTTGTATCCATCGTAAAATCGCAAATCACCTTTGAGATGAACTAACAAAATGGCGTACTGTAAACAAACTAGATGACAGATGACGATCAAACTCCGCGTGGGTATAGAGGAAAGTTGTACCGACTTAGCAGCAACAATAATTTCGAATCCCCTTTTAAACAGGATTTTTAAATGATCAATTCTCGGTACTTTCTTCACAGAATGTACTAAAAGCAAAATGTTCTATCAGACGCATATAAAACATTTCTGAAAAATCCAAACATCATGAGAACCTGCTTATATTCATGTAAATTTCGAAACATACATTTTCTGTGTAGTCCCGACTAACTATGGGAATGGTTGCCAAAAATCTGTCTCCACCATTTTGAGAGGAGACGCGTTACCTAATGTCACTTCAGTTGAGGGAGATGACTATTCCTATTAGTGAATGAGTTGACAAACCCAGCATAGGTAAGCTCTATTGGTTCGATATAGAACATTCACCTGCAAGGTGACAGTAACAGCCAATAAAATAAAAACATGACGTAATAAAGTACCCTACAAACGGTAAGGAATGCGGTATACGGAACAACACAGTGCTGATTCCTTTTTGTGCCTTGTGTACAAGCGGTTCCGTGGTGTTCCGGAGTGTGAGAAAACTCACAAGGTCCAGGTAGACCCGTGGCATCCAGAAAGTTCCCAAAGATACCAACCAAGACGACCTTCAGTCAAAATACAAAACAGGCTGACTAAACTGAGAGAACGCATATAGCACGGGATTTTAAAACCCAGTTTGGTCCATCCAACTTATTCTGTCGTTATCCTGGGTAAGTAACTAACATATAAAATCTGATGTGTTACACTCACATGACTTTCTCTAACTACTCTACAAACAAACTTCTTACAAAACATAGTTCTTCTTTCAACACCATGCTAATCGAGATAAACATTGGCAAAATTGTATTACTTACTTCCTTATAAGTAGACTGGAACTAAGGGAATGCACTAGGCTAAAGTGATAGTCAACCGTTTTAAAAGCTCTCGTTATGCGATTGTCATTGCAAATCGCTTTCTTGCTTGGCCAGGAGTAGAACAAAAGAAAAACGGACACTTCCTTCTGAGAAAAGTATAAGCACTTCACAATTGAAACGAATAAAAAGGAGTACCTCGAAAACGGTAAGCTCCGCGAAAAAAATGTATATGACATAACTTGTGTATTTTAACAAGATCATTTTTGTATACTAAGTATCTCTTACGGTTTACTAGTTATGCCAAATTAAGCAAAATTCAACCAGAATAAACAGATCTTTAGAAGCTATTCCCAGAAAATTCAAGATATACATTTTATTTGTGATAGAAATGGCTTTAATATGTGGTATTTTAATCAAAATCGTTACAGCCACTTTTAAGAAAAACAAAAATTTCGAAAATTTTTCCATGTAAAGGGTAGATTGTGGTGAGGGGATTTTCTTGAAAATCTCCGTGTCGCATCCTTGGAATTTACCAAACTTAAATACCAAGTTTGTTATTGAACCATCTTAATTTTTAGCTATGCTGTCCACAGTCTCTCTCTCTCTTTCTCTCTCTCTCTCTCTCTCTCTCTCTCTCTCTCTCTCTCCCTCCCTCCCACACACACACTCACACACACAGACATGTTTCTGAAAATGCATTTTTTTTTATTCAGGGGGTCCTAAAACATGTATTTCTGGTGAAAACTCGATATGGAATTTTTGGGTGGAATACAATACTTCTCTATCCCTATGTTCATTGTACATACAACGCAACGAGCAGATGGCAGGCTGAGGGCAGCCCGAGTTGTGTCTGACTTGTTCCTATTCTTTATTCTTTTTTTTTTTTTTTTTGGGTAGTGTTTAACGTCCGCTTTAACTAATTATGGCACCGCAGCCAGTTCCTATTTTTTAAGAGAACTTAACCACGTGCTGACGTAAACGTGGGGTTTACAGGATGGCGGGTGAGAATGAGGTTGTGGAATGACAGTAGGCGGCAAGTTTTGCTCCTCAACGGTTGCCAGCCATGGTGCAACGGCCCTTGAGCACCACTGGTGTAATGATTTAGCAAAAATGTTTATTTTTGGGGTTGTAAATTTTGATCTCCAAGCAACTCTTGAAGGATTATAAGGAACTTAGCCGTAGCAGCTGTTGAAGGTGCTCTTTCGTTACCGGGGATGCCCGCAAGCCATGCGGGGAAGCCGGTATCGTCTGAAGCGCCGGTTTCTGGGATTATAATCTTCAAGATATCTGACGAGGGCGCTCCGATGGAATGGTAGCTCTTCGTTGAATTTTGTTGCCTGGCGCCTAATCTCGTCCTCCAGGTAGGGATCTCATAGGAAATCCAAGAGGCACAGATTAGATGGCCCGAAGGCATGTATTCTATACCCTCTGTAGCAACAGCAGACTTTGTACATACGGGGCTAGAGCAAGTAAAAAAATAATCTCTCTACATTTCTGCAACAAACTATTGTTAAACAGTTTATGCTTCTATTTATATCATGCTAATCGAGAAAAAATTAGCAGAAATAGTCTTATTACTCGCTTCCTTGTAAGCATAAGCGAAATAAGGTAGTACCATAGGTTAAAGTGATAGTCAAAAGCTGGTTGCTATGTGACTGAAGTTCCTTTGTATGGACACAAGTTGATTAATTCCAGTATGAGAAAAGTATAAGTTTTTTCCAAGCTGAAACCAAAAACAAGGGATATCTAAAAACCGATGAACTCAGCGAAAAAAATGTATATAACATAAATTGTGTGTTTTAAAGTGTTCTACTGTTTTTGTGTAGTAAGTTTTTATCCATTTCTTACGGTCTAGCATTTATGAAAATGCCATAAAATTCCTCCAGAATAAAGTAGTCTTCAGAGGCTATTCCCAGAAAATTTAAGATATACATTTTATTTGTCAGGTAAATATCTTTAATATACAATATTTTAATCGAAATCGTTAGCCATTTTTAAGAAAATCAACATTTTCGAAAAAAGTTCCATGTAAAGGGTAGTTGGGGGTGGAAGGATTTTCTTGAAAACTTTCGTGTCGCATCCTTGGAAGATGCCAAACTTAAATACCATGTTTTGTATTTAACGGTCTTTTCGTTTTTGAGCTATGGTGTACTACAGTTACACACACGGACCTTTTTCTGAAAATGCTTTTTTTTTTTTATTCAGGGGGACCCAAAACTTGTACTTCTGGTGAAATCTCGGTATCGAATTTTTGGGTGGAGTACAATAGTTCTCAATCCCTATGTACATTATACATACGGGGCTAGAGAAAGTAAGAACAGTATCAGAACTTCACTCTGTACTACTTTGAGATCTTTTAATGGTATAACAGTTGGGTTGGAATACGTTTTACAGTTGTAACTTGCTGGCCATAATTTACAATTTGAAAATACACCACCCTGCGTCACGTTTGAACCTACAACCTTAGAACTTAGAGACAACAATGGTAAGCTCTACGCCACAGAAACAACTTTCTTTATACTGCGTATCGAAATATTTAGTCAAATAAGTTTTGAACCAAATCCATCTCATGATACATTTATTGCTATGTACCAAAATACAATATCAAGATTCACTTCCTCCCATGCAATTTCGTAAACTTCTGGTCTTTATGATTTATGTGAGATGCTATAGTTGTATCTATATTTCTTACCCTGACATCACATATGTAACCTGTCATTCTATCTGAAAACTGTTCCTCCTCAGGTTATATTTTTAGTGCTGGATATTTGGGAGATATTGGATTCATTTGTTAGCAGGACCACTAAAGTTGCGTGCGTGTTCTTTCTTCATTTCTTATTCTGCTTCTCCAGATACCGGGCACGATTAGGTACATTTACTTTCCTCATGGGCATCCCTAGCTTCTTATATTTCAACTAAATAAACCGTATTATTCTGCATTGAATTTATTCCGAAATAAAGATTATTTGGTATATAAAGTTTATAGCGTTAACACTGCTTTTGTTTGCAATTAAAGTAATATTAAGCTATAGGTAATACAGGAACAATATAAAGGTTCAATATTTATTTTCTTTACCACTTACCTATCTAATTAAAAATTTGAATTATAGTCATAATCGTGAATCTGTGCATTGGGGTGCTTGGCATTATTATTATTGTTATCATTACTGTTATTATTATTATTATTATTATTATTGATGATGTTAACTATATGAAAGTACCTAAAATGTTTACTTTTTCTACACCTACTATTTACATAGTGCATAAAGAAGGTATTGTGTTGCACCCAAAAATTGGCTAATGAGATTTCACATAAAATGCATGTTTTGGGTCACCTTGAATCCAAAAAAAGCATTTTTAGAAAAAGATCCGTGTGGGTTTGAGCGTGTGTGTGTCTTTGGACAGCATTACTCAAAAACGAAAAGACCGTTAAATGCCCAACTTGGTATTTAAGTTCAGTATCTTCCAAGGATGTGGCGTATGAGAAGGTGACGTACCTGGTGGGGCTGGGCTCCGCAGCGACGACTGATCCTCTCTCCGGCGTTGCAGCTGCTAAACTCGATTCTCGATGCTCCTCGGCTATTGGTGGGCTCAGCGAGGAGCAATTGAGACCTATTTGAATCTAGCTTTGGTATTTAGCTACGGTGATCTCCAGGGAGTGGTACGGAAATTAACTTAACGTCGACAGTTTTCGTTCAGTCAAGGTTTATTTCTCTTTTACCAGCGTTCCCGAGAATGTTCCTGGCGCGATTGAGTTCCGATAATTTCCCTCGAACAAGAGCGTAACACGCATAAAGGTAACTAAACTTTACGCGGCGACGAGTGCACCTGTTACATGCAGAATAATTGTAGACACTTTAAAATTCCGCCGTGGCTTCCTTGTTTCCGGCGTCGCGGTTACGCGTGACATTTATTTCCACTGTATGAATCACTGTAATACATTTACTATATTTACGAGGATTCTTGTTTTGGATGTAACAGATTTCCCCTTGGAGTTACATCTCAACTGCCTAAAACTGCGGCGAACACTCTATATTTAGAACAAATTCTACCCACGCGAAAACCCTGAACTCGTAATCTCATTGGCCCATTTTTGGCGCCGAAAGTGGCTTGGGGTGCGCTTCTGCCGTGACGTTTTTAATTGTGATTGGTCAATGCGTCTTTCACGTGATTCTTGACCTAAATTTTTTCGTGGTTCCCCGGCTTATATGTCGCATTCACTTTCTCTTGCGGAGACGTGACCACACAATAGCGTATTTCCCCTCTTACAATATACAAAGAAATGGCGTAAACAACTGAATTCGTCGCTTGAGAACTCTGAGGTTGAAGTTAGAAACGCTTTCCAGGAACAATCTGTCTGAACATTCCAATAAGTACATTATATCTTACTAATTAACCTAAACAATTTAATCAATTACAAGTATTGGTTATGCGCTTATTCACCTGAGCGATAATCCGTCTCAGACACGAGGATTTTCAAGAAAATCCCCCCCAACTACCCTTAAATGTAATATTTTCAAACATTTTTATTTTCTCAAAATATGGCTCTAACGATTTTGATGAAAATATCGTATATCAAAGATATGTACATGACAAACAAAATGTATATCTTGAGTTTTCTGGGAATAGCTTCTGAAGACATCTTTATTCTAGATGAATGTTGCAAGATTTTGTATAACTGGTAAACCGTAAGAGAGAGACAGAAATTAACTTCGTTAAACTCATAGAGTTGGTTAAAAACACACAATTTATGTTTTAATCATTTTTCGTGGAGTAGACTGTTTTTGAGATATTCCTTGTTAATGGTTTCAGCTTTAAAATACTTATATTTTTCCCATACGGGACGTTGTCAATCCTGGCCATACAAACAACGGCACTTGAATCTCATAGCAACCAGCTCTTAAAAGATTTGACCATCACTTTAGCGTTATGAAAGCAAGTAGAAAGACCACTTCTTCTAATGTTGTCTCTATCAGTATGAAAGATGTGGAAGAATAAGTTAGCTTTTTAACAATAATTTGTGGTAGAGAATTAGAGAAAGTCATGTGAATGTAACACATCAGATTTTTTTGTTTGAGCTGTGTTTACTATTATATACTCTCAACACAGAAAAGTAATTGTTAGTGCCATAAGAAGGTGTCCATTAGTTTATTCTTATTTTTCTAGCTTGTGAAGTAAGCTTCAAAATCTGTTAAGAATTGTTCTTGTTGCGTTGCATCGGAGTTCTTATCCAAGTAACTAGAACATTTATTTTATTCATCCTTTGTTAATGTGGAGAAAATATCACAATTATGTTATTACAATCCTCCCTAATCCAAAGTTTGTATATTTTTAAAAGAGTCCATAATGAATCTACCCAATAAAAACAGTACAAAAGTTGGTGGTTAAGTCGGCAAGAAAATGTCAGTCTATTTTCTTCCCTAGCCACCTAACACACAGCGACTGAACATACCTGTTGTTCTAACACCCCAAATGAGTGAGGCTACAGGCCGCAGGGAGACAGGTCGCAGAGACGCGTGGAGGTCCCTAACATCAAATTCTGGCCATGGCAACGACTTTTTCAGTCTCACTCTACCTATCTAACTCCTGTCCTACACACGGCTTTTATGAGAAAACAATTAAAACCAATACCATATGACCATAATAGTTGGCTATACTATAAACCCTGAGTCTTAAGCACTTACAACATTATAAGTCGCCATTGGGGTGGTCATCTCAAAATAATTTGAGATCACTTTGTGGTTTACCGGGAAACATGCGAGTCAGTTGAGAAACTCTGCTATGCCGGCATGTTGCCATGGTAGCTCAGTGCTAGAGCAGCCGGCTAGAGACCGGGAGATCCGTGATTCAAATCCCACTATGGCATTTAATTTCTCAACTGATTCTGCCTATCCAACTCTTTGGTAAACAGGTTTCTGTGAGAAAACAATTAAACTTCATCACAATTGGCCATAATAGATTTCTGTACAATGAATCCTGGGACATAAAGTACTTTGTAGCATTCTAAGTCCTCATTGGGGTTGTCATCTCAAAATAACTTGATCACCTTGTGGTTTACCGGGAAACATGCGAGTCAGTTAAGAAATTGAACGCCATGCCTGCATGATGGAATTGTACCTCAGTGGTAAGAGCAACCGGCTAGAGACCGGGAGATCTGTGGTTCAAATTCCGGCTACAGCATTGAGTTTCTCAACTGACTCTACCTATCCAACTACTGTGCTACACACGGTTTCTGTGAGAAAACAATTAAAATTATCATAAACAATTGATGTTTTATATTATTTTAGTGTTTCTAAACATTATATATTTCATATTTAAATGCCCCTACGTTACTTTGAAACATTATGCAATATTTTATACTGCGCAATTTCGTTCTATCAAAACATATTACTTTCTCTACACGTACATAGTGTATAGAGAAGGTATTGTATTGCATCCAAAAATTTCATACCGAGATTTCACCGGAAATGTATGTTTTGAGAGTCTTGAATCCAAACATTTCCATTTTCAAAAAATGTCCGTGTGTGTCTCTGTGTTTGTCCGTCTGTGTGTGTCTGTGGGCAGCATAGCTCAAAAACGAAAGGTCCCTTAAATACCAAACTTGGTATTTAAGCTCAGTATCTTCGAAGAATGCGACACGAATATTTTCAGGAAAATTCCCTCACCCCAAACTACCCTTTACTTAGAAAAAATTTCGAAAATTTTGATTTTCTCAAAAATAGCTAACGATTTTGATTGTAATATCATATATTAAAGATATTTACCTGACAATGTATAGCTTGAATTTTATAGGCATAACCGCTGAGGACTACTTTATTCTGCATGCATTTTAAGGAATTTTGCATAAATACTAATCCGTAACTTACCACACAAAAAGTGTTGAACACGTTAAAATAGTGCTATACATTTTTCTTCGTGAAGTTCATAGTTTTTGGTTTCACCTTTAAAAAAATTACACTTTTCTCATACAGAAATTTCTCAACTGCTGTCCATACAAACAAAGGAACTTCAGCTACATAGCAACCAGCTTTTGACTATCACTTTAACCTATAGTACACAATAATTTGTTGCAGAGATGTAAAGAAAGTCATTTGAATGGAATACATGAGATTTTTACTTTCTCTACACGTACTATATGCATAGTGTATAGAGAAGGTATTGTATTATTGCACCCAAAAATTCGATACCGAGATTACACCGGAAATACTTGCTTTGGGTCCCGCTAAATCAAAGCATTTCCAAAAAAAAGCATTTTTGGAAAAAGGTCCGTGTGTGGTCTGTCTGTCAAAACCGAAAGGGCCGTTGAATACCAAAATTGGTATTTACGTCTGGTATCTTCCAAGGATGTGAAATGAAGATTTTCAAGTAAAACCCCCACCCCAACTACTCTTTACATGAAACTTTTTTTCGAAAATTTTGATTTTCTTAAAAATAGCTGTGACGATTTTGTTTAGAATATCGTATATTAAAGATATTTACCTGACAAATAACATGTATATCTTGAATTTTCTGAGAATAGCCTCTGAATACTACGGAATTTTGCATAACTGCTAAACCGTAAGAGATGGGCAAAAACTTAACACACAAAAAATGTAGAGCAGATTAAAACACACAATTTATGTTATATAAGTTTTTTTCGTGGAGTTGATCGTTATTTGACATATTCCTTGTTTTTGTTTTCAGCCATGAAAAACTTTTCTCATACAGGGCTTTGTCAACTGCTGTCCATACAAACAAAGAAACTGCAGTCACATAGCAACCAACTTTTGAGTATCACTTTAACCTATAGTACACAATAATTTGTTGCAGAGAGGTAGAGAAGGTCATGTAAATGGAACACATCATATTTTTTTAAAGGTATCAGCACGTGTAATCTGTTCCTCTTTTCTTCCTTTTCATTTTCAGGAATAGAAAAACATGAAGGAGAATGCTGAGGAGCAGAAATGCAGCGCTTGTTATTTTTGTCTCGAGTTTTGCTCCCTTTTTACGGTTCATTTATCACCCTTCAAGTGGTACTTTAATAAGCCACTATGCATCTTAAATCCAAACCGGCACTTGAACTCGAGCGAAATCTGCCCTTAACAATAGCTCTTCGTCAAAATGACAAAGCACGTTTTCTTACCTTGTAGCCAGAGCAAAATTAATAAGAGGCTTTCAAACACAGGGTTTGTCTCACCATATTGATTAGCGCAGCACGTATAATTTTGGGACATTTAACGTCAGTCAAATGTGGGTTTATATTTCATATTCAGACACTTTATATGTAACATATTGTTGTTTATGTATATTTGATTTTGTTATACTTATTTAGCCTCTCAAAATACCTCCAAATTGTCTAAAAATCTATATTAGGGCTCTCTTTATACCGGCATATAAAATTGCGAAAGAGACGGCTCCAATTGGTCCAAATTTACCGCGATTTTAACCCAGATTGGCCAGTATAAATTCATCAAAAAAATCCACTCCGGTGAAATCTCGGTATCGAATTTTTGGGTGCAATACAATACCTTCTCTATACACTATGTACATAGTACGTATAGAGAAAGTAATATGTACTCGACTATATTACTGTGATCGAGCTACTAATTGGTGCCCTCGATTTCCTGCAAGATACTAAGCCTACACACCACAGATCAATTAGCACACTGTTTTGAAGGGCTCAATAGATATTTTAAGGAATCATATTTATGGTCTTCATCAATGACATTCTTGTTCAGTGAGTATCCCATATTTCACTTGTAAATTTATAACTTGAATTTTGATACTGTATATTACGCTATTTCTTGTTGCTTTATTCAGCCATTTATATGTACTCTTGCTAAAGTTTGTATTTGTTAAGCTTTGTCCACGAGGCAACCAACGCACATTAAAGGAAGCTATGAGAATGAAAATAAAACTCACTTCACTAATGTAAATTAGTTTGGTTCTCACTAATGTGATCCAGTTCAATTTCCACTGTCATTTCTCTTTGTGCAGAGTAATTAAATATGTGCGAAGCTGCCTCCTTTCCCGTCTGCTTCCCCCGCTGGGGGCGTCGAACACTAGTCCTCTCTAATCTCTCAAAGTAGTAGACTTCACCATACTGCCGTCACAATCTCAGTCGTAAAATGGCACTCTCATCAGCAAAATCGTGTGTAGCCTTCCTCATTTATCATTGCAAGAGTTTCTGGAGACCTCCGTGGAGGCGAGGAAGAATAAAGCAAATAAATGCGAGAAAAAATGCAGTTATCTCTTGATTGTTCTAAATGTTTACCTCTAATAATACCGCAGCAAATATTAAACTTTGGTTCGTCACAAATAAATAAAATGTGCTTTGGCTAGGCTGCATTGGGAGTTGTGAATACTCTTGTCCATTCCGCGCTGTGGCCTCGGAAATACAAAGTTTGTTATTACAAAACAATACAATGCTCTTTTAGTTTCACAAACATTGGTTTATTATTTTAAACAGATGGTCAAAGCTGATCGCGACAAATGATCCCATTACGACGGTCACGCGCCGACTCTCAGTTTGTTGCTACGCCAACTGGGCGTCTTTCGTCACGGCATTAACATATTCATATCAATACATAGGCATACTTATTATTGGCGTTCTATTTTCTTTATTTTACGTCCCTTTTACATACTTCTTGGCTTTATATTAAACAATTAAATAAATTGAATTGTCTTTCTATACGGACTTCCACGTTTAATCTTGCCCCAACATAAAATTAGCAATAAATAAAATACGAAAGCTCATCAAAAACTTGACTCTCGTGTCTTACTGGAGCTCACTGTGTTCGTCAGCGACACAAGGGAAAAAGAATATGTAATACTTTCTCTACACAAAGCATTTTTGGAAAAAGGTCCGTGTGTGTGTCTGTGGACAGCATAGCTCAAAAACGAAAAGACCGTTAAATACCAAACTTGGTATTTAAGTTTGGTATCTTCCAAGGATACGACACGAAGATTTTCAGGAAAATTCCCCCACCCCCAACTACCCTTTACGTGGAACTTTTTGCCAAAATTTTGATTTTCTCGAAAATGGCTCTAACGATTTTGATTAAAATATCGTATATTAAAGATATTTACCTGACAAATAATATGTATATCTAGAATTTTCTGGAAATATCCTCTGAAGAGTAGTTTATTCTGGATGAATTTTATGAAATTTTGCATAACTGCTAAACCGTAAGAAATGAACAGAAACTTACCACACAAAAAATGTTGAACACATTTAAACACACAATTTATTTTATATAAATTTGTTCGAGAAGTTTATCGTTTTTGAGATATTCCTTGTTTCTGGTTTCAGGTTTAAAAAACTTGTACTTTTCTCATACAGGGATTTGTCAACTCGTGACCATACAAACAAAGGAACTTCAGTCACCTAGTAACCAGCTTTTGACTTCACCTTAACCTATGATACTCCCATATTTCGCTTCTACTTATAAGGAAGCAAGTAATGAGACTATTTCTGCTATTTTTTTTCTCGATTAGCATGAAGTAAATAGAAGAATGAGCTTACTAACAATACTTTTTTACACAGAAATAGAGAAAGTCATGTGAATGGAACACATCAGATTTTTTTTTATATTTGAAATCTGTTTGCCGCTAAATGTTTAATATGGTACTAACCTCTGTTACTACATACGGTCGGGAACTAGGTTCTACGACGTGGGGATAGCTATTTGAGGCTGGTGAAAGAAAGGCAAATGGTAGAGCAATAATAACAACTTAACTTAAGATAATATATTGAGAAAGATTAAATAATTGTTTGGTTTATATAGGTGAGGGTTGCAATGTACTCCATTGATCCTGGCCAGTATTTTTCTGATTTTGGGATTATTAATACAAAGTCCTACGTTAAGCAATATGTCCTGGTGTGTCTGGGGGAGGTGAGGGATAAAGTGGTTGAGCGGTTGAGCCCGGAGCGACGCCCCAAGACGCGCACAGCAAGCAGAGGTTCCCCGACAGTCAAAGACAAGACGTGGTCGGGTCTGCAGTCACTTAAATAGATTTAGCGGGCATTCCAACATGGTGGCCATACTCCTAATATGGAGAACCATATGGGTTGTCTTAGCCAATCAGCACCGAATGCTTAAATGTTCTAGAAAATCCGGTGTGACGTCAAAGTGCGAATGGACACGTAGACTGAGGGAAGTTTGTGTCATCGAAAAGTCCACTAGGAGTGTCATCAGAAGAGGCTAGCCACTTCCATCCTGTTACTTAATCAGATTAACAAAACTTGCATTTCTCCAAGAATATGTAAGAGTCAAATCCCTATAAATTCAGATTAATTAATACAATATTACTAAAACAGTATAAATTAAACTCTCGCCAGTGACACATGAGGGCAGTCCAGAAAGCCTGGGACGTTTTGGCCTATCGTGGCGATGAATAGGGGCTAGAGGCGCCAGCTGTGGTAGCTTCTGCCTTGTTAAATACGCCAAACTCCGTGAAATTGGGGAAATGTTCCGAAAGTGCTGAAATCTTGAAACGAACATTTTTAAGACTTGTGTCATTGATGAGTCAGAGGGCTAGACGGTCCTCGTCATCAACATTGGCCTGACTCGGCTATTCCGCGCCCATAAACATCACAAAGTTAACATTCCATTGGTTAGTTGTTTTTAGCCAACAAAAACCTAATCACGGACCACACTTCACAAGTGGCGGGATTTTCTATTGCAGCGCCCATTTGGACAACTCGTAGAGAGCAAGGTAAGGAAGACTACTGATGGGTACTGAACTTAGGAACGTTATGGCGGCTCTAGCCCTACTCCTCGCCACTTTCTGGACTGCCCTCGTATGTACTAGGTTAAGAACGCTGTTATGTATTGTAAACAGCTTTTCGAAATGTGACAGGAGCTATTTATACATAATATGTTTGCAAATTTTTCATTAGGCAAAACTGTCTTGCTTCATAGCTGAGTATATTAGCAGCCTTTCTTTACTATTTCCTGAAGTCAAAAAATTTAGGTGTTTATATTATTTGCGTTGACATGCAGATTTTAATGCTTAATTCCTTCCATTTTTACTTTCTCTACACGTAATATGTACATAGTATATAGAGAAGCTATTTCGCTCTACCCAAAAATTCGATACCGAGATTTCACCGAAAATACACGTTTTGGGACCCCCTGAATCCAACAAACGAGAAAAATGTCCGTGTGTATTGAGTTTAGGCAGCATAGCTCAAAAATCAACAGACCGTTTAATACCAAACTTGGTATTTAAGTTTGGTATCTTGCAAGGATGCGACACGAAGATTTTCAAGAAAATCCCCCCAACCCCAGCTACCCTTTACATGGAACGTTTTTCTAAAATAATCATTTTCTCAAAAATAGCTCAAACGCTTTTGATTAAAATATCGTATATTAAAGATATTTATTTACCTGACCAATAAAATGTATATTTTGAATTTTTTGGGAATAACCTCTGAAGACTATTTTACTTTTCATGACTGCTAAACCGTAAGAGATGGACAAAAACTTACCATACAAATATCAATAGCAGGAGCAAGACTTCTGTGATAAAATGTTCAGAAAAATACTTCTGAAACAATAAAAAGAATTATTCCTCCTATTCATGAATGGCACACAGTAAAATAACACACCTCCAATGTAGGTTCTTAAAAAGAGGATTTCTGTTGAATTATTGGGCATTAAAAAAGAAAAAGTAACTCTATAGATGGAGTATGAACCCATTAGCTTAAATTTGGCTTGCTTTTCTGTAGAGCACGTTAAAGCACACAAAATATGTTTCATACATTTTCTCGTGGAGATGATCGTTTTTGAGATATCCTTGTTTTTGGTTTCAGCTTTAAAAAACTTTTCTCATGGAGGAATCTGTCAACTCCATACAAACAAAGGAACTTCAGTCACATAGCAACCAGCTTTTGACTGTCACTTTAACGTCCTTTACTCCCTTATTTCGCTTCTACTTAAAAGGAAGGAAGTATTAAGACTATTTCCGTTAATACACAAAAGAAAATAGAAGTATAAGCTTTTGAAGAATAATTTGTTACAGGGAGGAAGAGAGAGTCATGTAAATGGAACACATCAAATTATTTTTGAAGTATTCAAAAAGTATGAAAATTTCGCATCCCAAATAATCGTCACCATCGCCATGGGACTAACTTTGTCTTCTTTTGCTTTGAAACTTGAGGCGAACCTACTTAGCAATCTATAAACTTCAATTATACTTACAGTTGAAATACGAGATGTTGACAGAATTCCGGGCTTTCTGAGTACTTTGGTTGGACACAGCCAAGAAGTTCAGTAAAGGAACTAAATAGCGGCGAATTTGTGCTGAAGTCCTATTTAAATGTTAAATGCAAGTAGAGCACTAAATAGCCTCGGCTCAAATCTGAAAATAAGGATAATAGCTGCATTTCTTGCTTTCGGTCATTTAATGAAACATCTACGTAACATAGGACTCTAAAAAGAAAAATCTCATGTGTACCATTCACATGACTTTCTCTACATCCCTGCAACAAATTATTCTTAAAAAGCTTACACTTCTATTTACTTTATGCTTATCAGAAAAAATTAGCAGAAATAGTCTTATTACTTATTTCCTTGTAAGTAGAAGCGAGATAAGGGACAACCATAGGTTAAAGTGATAGTCAAAAGCTGGTTGCTATATCAATGAAGTTCCTTTGCTTATATGGATAGTAGTTGACAAGTTCCTGTATGAGAAAAGTATACGTTTTTCATAGCAGAAACCAAAAATAAGGAATGTCTCAAAAACGACGAACTCCACAAAAAATTTATATAACATAAATTGTGTGTTTTAATGTGCTCTACATTTGTTGTGTAGTAAGTTTTTGTCCATCTCTTACGGTTTAGCGGTTATTCAAAATTCAGTAAAATTCATCCAGTAAAAAGTACTCTTCACAGGCTATTCCCAGAAAATTCAAGATATACATTTTATTTGTCAGGTAAAATATCTATAATATACGAAATTTTAATCAAAATAGTTAGAGCCATTTTTGAAAAAATCAAACTTTTGGAAAAAAGTTCCATGTAAAGGGTAGTTGGGGGTGGGGGGATTTTTCTCAAAATCTTCGTGTCACATCCCTGGAAGATACTAAACTTAAATACCAAGTTTGGTATTTTACCGATTTTTCGTTTTTGAGTTATCGTGTCATCAGACACACGGACACACTGACACAGGGACACACATACACACACACACACACACACACACACGGACCTTTTTGTGAAAATGCTTTTTTTGGATAATGGGGACCTTAAAACATATATTTCCGGTGAAATCACGGTATCGAACTTTTTGGGTGGAGTGCAATACTTTCTCTATACACTATGTACATACTGCCTATAGAGAAAGCAAAAATGCATCTCTAAAATGTGGAAAGAAAATGACGAAATGCTCCCGCATTGTCATTTTGATTGTACATTTCTGACAGCAAAAGTAGTTACCCTTTCTGAAATCAGAAGACCTAGGAAAGTATGTTGATATTGGAGCTCTTTCAAGGAACTAATTGGGGGAAACAATGAAATTTGCTTTTCCAATGGACTTAAAAAATAAACCTTTTATGAATGAATGAATATGTATATTCATTGGCATAACAATATCATACATTGAACTTCAACTATCCAATAATTGCCAATTAGTTTATTGCAAAAGACCGTACGTGTTTTTGCAATATACAAAATAAAAAGAATATTAAAACAACAAAAAAGAATTACAAGAATAAACACGAAAATAAATTGACCCAAAATATTCAAATACAGCAATTTAAAGTTACAGCACAGAGTACGCATTATTCAGAAGAATAAATGTACCCTATATAATAGATAAATACACTTAAAATACATACATATAATATATACACAATATATAAAACTATAACACAACAATGACCTAAGTATGACATAAAATATATGTATGTAAAATATTGTAGTCACTTTTGTTTAGCTGTTCTTATTGGCCCCCTCCTCTTCTTTGTCGGCAACCTTCTCAGCTGTTTTGCCTTAAGTATAAATTTACCAAGCCCATCCACGTCTTCCGTGCCTGCCAGTAGCGTCCAACATGCTTCTAGCTCTACATTCGCGGTGGTAAAGAATCGCGGTGAATATTATTCCCGCCATTCCTCCGCACCCCTATATCTTACCAAGATGTCGGTCCACGACTCTTCCTCCTCGCAAATGAGACAGATTTTCGTACCATTCTCGTCAGAAATGTTCGTACTCCTCCATGCTCCTAGTCTAATCCACGCGAGTACCTCTCTAATGAGTTTGGTACCTGTTTTGATGTATTGCTCCATACCCCACTCCGATTTTAGCCCAGACTGTACTCCTAATGAAACCTTCTCCGTGCATTGCGCAGTTAATTGCTGCCTGTCAATATCACAGAGGTTTTTAAGGTGACTTGCGGGAGATGAATGTTAATTCCAACACAACGGTTCCTAATCTATCAAACAACAGTTTAAATACATGATTGTTTATTTAAATCGCTAAACTTAGATAAGAAGGTCTGTATTATGAAATACTCATTTACTTACTTTTTCTCATAAGTGTTGATTTTCTCAGCTTAGATTAGGCCTCAATTGGTTTGAGTCGGCCACATTTGTTCTACATATGTAATTTTGTTTCCTTTTCTTTTCAGGTAAGAGTTTCAATGTCCTGTGCGTGGAGCTGAGCATTATATACGATTGGTGAGTGTACGTTTAATATCTGCTTGCATTACGTTCTTCCTCGTAGTCAAATACTGCATAATCTTAAACTTGAAAATGTATGATTTTTGTGATCAAATCGCACTCCATGGAGTTCTTGCAAATACAGTAAAAGCAGCCGCTCAAAGAATAGTAAGGAAGGCATAGAGTTTCCGAATTTACGCAACGTTTAAAATAATTATTTTGGCAATTAATGCCTTCTATTTAACCTTATGATAACCCGTGTATTCAGTTTAAGGGGAGCGTCCAGCTAACCCAAGATATATGAAATTTTCTGTCTGTAATTTATAGATCAATATAAAAACAGTTCTGTATAATGTGAAGATCTGCAGGCATGTCTCTAAATTTTTATGATCATTTATTTTGTAGCTTCTTTGAAAAAAATTAACTTTAAAATATCGTTTGCTAAATAAATGTCAAATATTTGACAGATTTATGTTCCCTTTTCTGAGAAACCAGTAGTAACAGAAATCTGAAACTGTTGCTACATATTAAGAAACTCTGACTTATACCAGTGAACTTGGGGAATTAAGCTGCCTATGATATTTCTGATTTGAAAAATTTGTATTATCTGTAACAACATTTATACCTAAATTTTTGAAGTAATTTCCTCAATTTTTAAAAAAAATGTGTTACACTTAAAAATATAACCCAAGTTCAGTGTATGTGATAGATTATCTCACACAAGTGTGCAAACTTTGAGTCATGTGGCTTTTATAGTTTTTAAGAGGAAGGAACAAATGTTTCAAGAAAAGTATTTTTGAGATAATCGCAGTCAACTCGACCGGAGGTATGAGCGAGTGATTGTAGAAGTTCATATTCTCCTGCACACATTTTAAACCAATTATATCTGTCAATTCTCACGGACTGTTTACACTAATTCCGAGTAATATGTAAAGCAAGGGAAAACTGCTAGTCATTTGGTCCGAGTCAAGCTACACTCTACCGCCAAAACACGGCCGGAAATATGCTGTTGGTGGGGTGTGGGAAGGCCCGCCTGGTGCTTTATCGTGCCTGTGGTTTGCAGGTAGAACCAACTATTTTCAACTTGAAATACACAAAATTATGGCCAAATGTCATTGTACAAAATAAAATTTCGGATTTTTGTTAATTTTTTACCATAGTGTCCCCTTAACTCAGCAAGAAAGTGTTTCTCGCCTAAAAATATGTCAACAGTGAAAAGCTTAAATGATCAGTAAACCTATATATTTTGAATAAAAAAAAGAATCCTATATTTTCCGTTAAAACAGAAATTGTCATTTTCCATTGCCCACTCTCCTTAATTCTGATTTAAAGATTTAATTCTAATTTACTTTTAACGCGCGAACGGTTCACGCCAAAAATCAAACTGTGATATTGAAGTAGAATTGTGACCGCGCCGTGGTCGAGCGGCTCGGATGATTTGTGGTAGACGGCGGCATTTCTTCGAGTTCCCCAGTTTCCCCCGCCATCGTATCTACCGCCTGTAACTAGTAAAATCGGGGGTTAAACACTCTCAAAAACAGAAAAAGTAGATTTGTTTCCGAATTGTGTGTTAATTGTTATAATTATTTACCGATGTTAGCAACATTCGTATTTATACTATTACCGCTATCGATGTATTTAAATTCTAGTAAATCTAATAAAAGGAGAATATCGAATTTAAGCATGTTAAAAGCCATCATCTTAGCAGGTCAACTCTCCACATGCCGCCGCACCACTAAAACCGACTTGGTTTACTGGGACCCCCCCCCCCCCCCCGTTTTGTCGCTCAAATCCTTGTGAAACTTCGGCGGGGCTTAGTGAACGCTACCAACTTTGTCTCTGCTTCCTACGTTTCTCAAGCTCTTGGAGTACCCATTAATTGCTTTTAGCTATGTGAGTTCTTTCGCATTGCACGCATACACGCAAACTTTTTCCTCACTTCACAAAAAAGAAAAAAACCTGACTGACAACCTAAGGAGGAGGGAAAAAAGAAAAGCTATGTATAGCTACATCCCACTGCAGTGCGCGGTGTAACATCACAGAGCATCATTTGTTTTTCTTACTTTATTCAAAGAAATATGTCGCGTTTTATGTGTCTTTGTGCTGTTTTTTTTTTTCAACCTCCGAAAGGCTATAAATAAAAGACAAGTTCATAGAAAGCAATTATTTTATTACTAAAAGTTTTGTACACTTATGGTTACTTTTCAACATAATCACCGAAAATATTGAGACGTGTATCATACCTGTGCACAAGCTTTGCAATACCCGCTTCAAAAAATGCTGCCGCCAATGATGCAGTCCGGAACCATTATCAATGCAGCTGTATATATTGAAACTTTACGACGTTTCCGGATAGTCATTAAAAACAAACGAAGAGGAATGCTGACTTAAGGAATTGTGTTGATCCATGACAACGCTCGTCCACACACTGCTGGCACAACCCATCGGCTACTTGAACAATTTCAATGGGACATTTTCTATCATCCGCCGTACAGTCCTGACCTGGCACCCAGCGACTTTCACCTTTTCCCTGAACTGAAGACTTGGCTAGGAGAGCGGCACTTTCAAACCAACAAAGATCTTCAAAACAACGTCAATGCTAATTTGAAATCATTGATGGCAGCATTTCTTGAAGCGGTTATTGCAAAGCTTGTGCACAGGTATGATAGATGTCTCAATATTTTCGGTGATTATGTTGAAAAGTAACCATAAGTGTAAAAAACGTTTAGTTTTAAAATAATTGTTTTCTATAAACTTGTCTTTTATTTATAGCCTATCGGAGGTTGAAAAAAAGCGGCCCTCGTATGTCTATAGTACCACATGGTCATTACTTAATTATCATTTATTTATGATGGTGTGCCCTGTTAGATGTGTCAGCCGAGTGAGAATGCATACAGAAATTGAGAGCGAGTCCACCGTATCTGATGCCAGGACCTGTATAGCAGTCACGTACTTTTTGTGAAGATGTTTATTCTTCCGCTGCCTCGGCGAGGCTTTCAGTAGAGCTTTTGAGTTTTCTCAGGGTGGAAACAGGAAAACATTTGGGCACGGACACTGGTTTAGAATTGAAAATAGCAACAGGATCCTGTTTCAGTCGGATATTTATTTGTCTACGAAATATCAGACACTTTTCGTGAAGTCATCCTACTAAATAGCGATGGTGAACGTTTCTTTTAACATTTTTTTTTGCATTAGAATAAACACTTTAAATGCGTACGGATTAAAACTGCTTATACTTGAGTAATAACACTGGTCATTAATATATTACAGTTATCTCGCCTTTTGAAATTTCGGCGCGGATTCTTACACAGAGCGACGCGGATTTCTCGTCGGAAAGACAGGAGCGACTGTGTAAATTCTGAAATCGCATCTGTTTAAATACCACGAGGCAAGATCTCTGTCTTAAGCTTTATAAATTCTGATTGCTAATATTTGTCGCCAAAACTTGTGTTTAGCGTCACCATATCAAGTGGTTTTGTAGTACTTTGATCAGGTGACTAATGGAAACAAAGGAAAATATCCTGCTTAGGGACTTTTACCGAGCAAGCTCTCGTTACCGTAATGCGCGTACAAGTAAAGCTCCAAATTCTCAAGGCTGTTGCACACCCTGAAGAGTGTCCTTTATTAAACCTAACTGCGCAGTTCCCAGTAACTCTGCCTTGGAGAACGTTAAATAGCTGATAGTGTAAAAATTTCAATTCTAAAAATACGAAATACGTAATTTTTAAAATTAAAGGTTTATGACCAGTACATATGAAGAGAAAGAAATCCATAAAATTACATGTATCAGCTATTAAATTTAAAGATAAATTTCTCGCCGGTTCATTATTGACTCAAAAATAACAGAAGGGTTAAACACATCTTTAAAGTTTACTGTTATCTTCATTGTACCTTCATAGCGTATGCAAGAAAACGTTTGACGTATATTATTCGTTCTTTTTACTTTCTCTATACGTAATATGTACATAGTGTATAGAGAAGGTATTGTATTGCGCCCAAAAATTCGATAACCATATTTCATTTGAAATAAATGTTTTGGGACCTCCTGAGTTCAAAATAAGCATTTCTAGAAAAACGTCCGCGCACGCGCGCGTGTATGTGTGTCTGTGGACAACATAGCTCAAAAAGAAAAGTCAAAAATCAAACTTACTATTTATGTTCAGTATCTTGCAAGGATGCGGCACGACGATTTTCAAGAAAAACCCGCCACCCCAACTACCCTTTACGTGCAAAAATGCATGCCCAAGCCAGTGCACGCATACCCCATCTGGTGCCAAACATTTAGAGGTTCATTTAACATACTTTCGGACGTATATACTAAATGTTGATTGGGAAATAAAAAAATTGATGTGTACCATTCACATAACTTTCTCCATATCCCTGCAACAAATTATTCTTAAAAAGCTTATACTTCTATTTACTTTATGCTAATCAGCAAAACATTAGCAGAAATAGCCATATTACTTGCTTCCTTGTAAGTAGAGGGGAAATAAGGGAGTACCATAGGATAGAGTGATAATCAAAAGTTGGTTGCTATGTTCCTTTGTTTGTATGGACAGCAGTTGATAAATTCCTGTATGAGAAATGTATAAGTTTTTCATAGCAGAAACCAAAAATAAGGAATGTCACAAAAACGACGAACTCCACGAAAAAATGAATATAACATAAATTGTGTGTTTTAACGTGCTCTACATTTTGTGTTTAGTAAATTTTTGTCCATCTCTTACAGTTTAGCAGTGATTCAAAATCTAGTAAAATTCATCCAGAATAAACTACTCTTCAAAGGCTATTCCCAGAAAATTAAAGATATACATTTTATTTGTCAGGTAAATATCTTTAATATACGAAATTTTAATCAAAATCGTTACAGCCATTTCTGAGAAAATCAAAATTTTCGAAAAAATTTCCATGTAAAGGGTAGTTGGGGGTGGGGGGATTTTTCTCAAAATCTTCGTGTCGCATCCCTGGAAGATACTAAACTTAAATACCAAGTTTAGTATTTTACCTACTTTTCGTTTTTGAGTTATCGTGTTCACAGACACACGGACACACACACACACGGACCTTTTTCCAAAAATGTTTTTTTTAGATAAAGGGGATCCTAAAACATATATTTCCGATGAAATCTCGATATCGAATTTTTTTGGTGGAGTGCAATACATTCTCTATACACTATGTACATAGTACCTATAGAGAAAGTAACAATACTTGCCATGGCTTCTTAATCGACCGTCGTATATTAATAAATAATTAACTGAAATATCGATATATATACACACCTAATACACTAATTAATCTTCTTCTACAGTAAAAGCATCTTAATGAAGACATTGATACTGTGACATTGCACATGTACAAATAATCCATAAAACTCCTTGACTTATGTTCATGCCAAGTTTTAATCTCAATTAAATTACTTTGATCTAAGAGCGAATTATCTAAATTCCGTTAGCAGTTTTAACAGGAAGTTGATCTTAACAAATTTGTTAGCGTGGTGCACACTAATTACGGATAACCTCGCAACAGCTCGCTTCTCTGGAGACACCAGTGCGCATGTGCAGTGTGCGTTATTTCCGGTACGCCCTGCTACATGTTCCGCCGAATATTATAGATCTTAAGGAGACCAGGATTTTAGAGGTTAAATATTTAAATTCTACTTTCTCTAGCCCGCATGTACAATGGACATAGTGGATAGAGAAGGTACTGTATTCCAACCAAAAATTCGATGTCGAGATGTCACCGGAAATATTTGTTTTGGGGCCCCCTGAGTCCGAAAAAAGTCCATGTATGAGTGTCTGTCTGTGGAAAGCATAGCTCATAAACGAAAAGTCCGTTAAATACCAAACAATTTGGTGTTTAAATTCAGTATCTCCCAAGGATACGACACAAAGATTTTCAAGAAAACACCCCCACCACAACTTCCGTTTACATGGAAAATTTTTCAAAAATATTGATTTTCTAAAAATAGTTCTAACGATTTTGATTAAAATGATATTTACATCCCAAATAAAACTTATATCTACAGTTTTCTGCGAATAGCCTCTGAAAATCTGTTTATTCTAGATGGATTTTGCCGAATTTTGCTTAACTGTTAAAAAGTAACAGATAGACAAAAATATACAACACAAAAATGTAGATCTTACGAAAACACACAATTTATGTCTATTATGTTTTTGTTGAGGAGGTAACCATTTCCGATATATTCCTTGTTATTGGTTTCAATTGTGAAGTACTTATGCTTTTCTCAGACAAGAAGTGTTCGTTTTTCCTATTATCCGATGTTGCTGTTGTGGTTTTCAAGAAGTTTTTCAATTATGTTAATTTAAGATATACATGTCTAATTTTCTGGCTATTTCTATCTATATTGTTGGTAGCTAATCATTTATTAATGTTATATTGGCAGTTTTTAAGTTCTTTTATTCTTTTTCAAGTGTGCTGCGTTTCCGTTTTAGCATCCTCATCACGTTTTACTTTCTCAAACACATACTATGTACATAGTGCATAGAGAAAGTGTTATATGACTGCCAAAAATTCGATACCGAGATTTGACCGGAATGACATGTTTTAGGGTCCCCTGAATCCAATAAAGCATTTTTAGAAAAAGGCCCGTGTGTGTTTCGTGTGTCTGTGAACACGATAACTCAAAACGAAAAGTTGGTAAAATACCAAACTTGGTATATAAGTTCAGTACCTTCCAGGGGTGCGATACGAAGAATTTGAGAAAAACCCTCCACACCAAACTACCCTTTACATGGAAAATGTTTCGAAATTTTTTAATTTTTTTTTAAAAATATTACTAACGATTTTGATTAAAATATCGTATATTACAGATATTTACCCGACAAATAAAATGTATGTTTTGAATTTTCTGGCGATAGCCTCTGAAGATATCTTTAATCTGAATGAATTTTGTGGAATTTTTTATAAATGGTAAGCTGTAAGAGATAGACAAAAAATGTAGAGCACTATAAAACATACAATTTACATTACAGGCATTTTTTCCTGGAGTTGACCGTTTCTAATATATTCCTTGTTATTGATTTCAGTTGTAAAATACTTAATATGTTTCTGATACAGGAACTTGTCAACTCCTGACCACACAAAGAATCCCATTTCAGTCCCATAGCAACCACATTTTAAAACATTTGACGGTCGGTTTAGCCTAGTGTCTTCCCTTATTTCCCTTCTACTTATAAAGGAACTGAGTAATAAGACCGTTTCGGTTAATGTTTATATTGATTAGCATGAGGTAGATAGAACAATAAGCTTTTTAACAATAATGTGTTACAGAGATGTAGAGAAAGTCATGTGAATGGAACACATCAGATTTGCTGTTGAAGTGTCGGGACTTGTTCGAATAATGTTAGTTTGTTAGAAGTTAACGTTGCACGTTTTATGAGCCTATTGTTGTTTTAAGTAAGGGACTTTCCCAATGACGTTGTTTTGAAACAACTTCTAACATACTTATCTAACGTTTTGGGATACAAGTGTGTACTGTAAAATTCTCAAATCAGTTCCTATTTAACTGTACTGCAAGTTAAGTTGATTTGTGTGGTTTTTGTTTTGTTTTTTACTTTATACGTACTATGTACATAGTGAATAGAGAAAGTATTGCACTCCACCAAAAAATTTGATACCGAGATTTCACCGGAAATATATGTTTTAGGGTCCCCTGTATCCAAAAAAAGTATTTTCACAAAAAGGTCCGTGTGTGTGTCCGTATGTCTGTGAACGCGATACCTAACTCAAAAACGAAAAGTCGGTAAAATACCAAACTTGGTATTTAATTTAAGTATCTTCCAAGAATGCGACACGAAGATTTTGAGAAAAATCCCCCCACCCCAAACTACCCTTTACATGGAACTTTTTTCGAAAATTTTGATTTTCTAAAAAATGGCCCTAACGATTTCGATTAAAATATGGTATATTAAAGATATTTACCTGACAAATAAAATTTTGAATTTTCTGGGAATAGCCTCTAAAGACTACTTTATTCTGAGTAAATTTTACGGAATTTTGCATAACTGCTAAATCGTAAGAGATAGAAAAAATTACCACACAAAAAATATAGAGCACATTAAAACACACAATTTTTGTTATGTACATTTTTTGTTTTGTATTTGATTTTAGGATCGCAAAACTTAATTTTTCTCATACAAGAATTTGTCAACTCCTGACCATATAAACCAAGGAACTTCAGTCACATAGCAACCAGCTTTTGACTATCGTTTTATCCTATACTACTCCTTTATTTGCCTTCTACTTACAAGGAAGCAAGTAATAATGTTTTGTCGATTAGCATGAAGTAAATAGATGCATGAGGTTTTTAAAACTCATTCGTTGCAGATATGTAGAGAAAGTCATGTGAATAGAACACATAAGATTTTTTTAGTTTCTCTACATATACTATACATAGTGTATAGAGAAGGTATTGTATTCCATCCAAAATTCGATGTCGAGATTTCACTGGAAATATATGTTCCCCTGAGACCGAAAAAAGTATTCTTGGAAAAAAGTCCATCTGTGTGAAAATCCCCCGACCACAAACTACCATTTACATGAAAAAATTTTGGAAAATTTTGATTCTCTCAAAAGTAGCTCTAACGACTTTGATTAAAACCCCGTATATTAAAGATATTTACATTCCGAATAAAATGCATAACTTGAAGGCCTCTATTCCGGATGGAATTTGCCTAATTTTGCTTAACTGCAAAACCGTAAGAGATAGATAAACACTAGGCAACACATATGTTTATCTTGTCAAAACACACAACTATAACGGTTAACGAGTGCTATAATCAAGCACTACGGGCAAGTTTTATAGCTTACGGGATTTGAACTTTGAGCCTTAATATATAGCATGAATGGCAGGCAGTCGATGTGTTGAGGAAGATGCTAGTACGCCACTGCTTGCTGAGCTGAGTTGTTGACCCCTGCCGTAAAATATAAATATCTCTTACTGCTACTGATGGAACACTTGTCTCATCCTCGTAGCTGTACATTTATAGTGGAACTGCAAACCTGTTAGCGTTAGCAATAGCGTGTTGAGTGATTTCCCTCTCTCTCTCCCTGCATCTCTATTCCTTCTCTCACTCTGCATCTCTATTCCTTCTCTCTGTCTATCTCTCCCTCTCCTGCATCTGTATTTCTCTATCTATCTTTCGCCCTCTCTCTCCCCCTGCATCTCTATTCCTCTATCTATCTCTCCTCTCATTATATCTCTCCCTGCATCTCTATTCCTCTATCTATCTCTCTCCTGCATCTGTATTTCTCTATCTCTCTCTCTCCCTGCATCTCTATTCCTCTATCTATCTCTCCTTCTCTCACTATATCTCTCCCTCTCCTGCATCTGTTTTCTCATCTATCTCTCCTTCTCTCTATATATCTCTCCTTCTCTCACTATATCTCTCCCTCTCTATCTATCTCTCTCCCTGCATCTCTATTCCTCTATCTATCTCTCCTTCTCTCATTATATCTCCCCCTGCATCTCTATTCCTCTATCTATCTATCTCCCTCTCTCTCTATTTCTCTCCCTGCATCTCTATTCCTCTATCTATCTATCTATCGATCTATCTCTCTCCCTCTCTCTCCCTACATCTCTATTCCTCTATCTATCTCTCCTTCTCTCACTATATCTCTCCCTCTCCTGCCTCTGTATTCCTCTGTCTATCTCTCCTTCTCTCTATCTCTATATATCTCTCCTTCTCTCACTATATCTCTCCCTCCCCTGCATCTGTATTTCTCTATCTATCTCTTCTTCTCTCACTATATCTCTCCCTCTCTATCTATCTCTCTCCTGCATCTGTATTTCTCTATTTATCTCTCCTTCTTTCTATCTCTCTGTATATCTCTCCTCTAACTTTATCCCTCCCTGTCTATCTCTATCCCTCTCTCTATCTTTATACTTCTCTATCTATCTATCTCTCCTTCTCTCCCCCCTCTCTATTACTTTCTATCTGACTCCCTCTCTCTATCTCTCTCCCTCTCTATTTTATCTATCTCTCCCTCTCTATTTTATCTATCTCTCTCCCTCTTTCTCTATCTCCTCCTCTATCTCTCACTCCTCCTCTATCTCTCACTCTTCCTCTATCTCTCACCCCTTCTCTATCTCTCACCTCCTCTCTCTATCTCTCTACCTCTTTCTCTATCTACTCCTCTATCTCTCACTCCTCCTCTTTCTCTATCTCCTCCTCTATCTCTCACCCCTTCTCTATCTGTCTCCCTCTCTCTATCTCTCCCTCTCTCTATTTTATCTATCTCTATCCCTCTTTCTCTATCTCCTACTCCTCCTCTATCTCTCACTCCTCCTCTATCTCTCACTTCTCCTCTATCTCTCACCCCCTCTCTCTATCTATCTCTCTCCGTCTCTCTCTAACTTTATCTATCTCCCTCTATCTATTTGCCTCTCTGCAATCTCTGTCTATCTATCTGTCTGTCTATCTGAGTTATTTTGTCTTGTCTATATATCTATCTCTCAGTATATTAGGTACAGTATTCTATTCCACTCAAAAATTTGATACCGAGATTTCACAGGAAATACATGTTTTGTGAACCCCTGTATCTCTACAAAAAATTTAGAAACAGATTTGCGTTTGCATGAATGTGTCTATCTATCAATCTGTCTGTCTGTTCATATCTAGAAAACGAAAAGTAGATTTTCAGGGTAAATCTCCCCCCTCCCTGAAACTATTCTTTACGTGGAAGAGTTTTCAAAAGTTTTGATTTTCTCAAAAAGTGCTGTAACGTTTTTGATTAATATGATGCATATTAAAGATATTTAACCCGCAGATGCGATGTATGGTCTCTATTTTTTGCAACTGAGGGGGTCAGTGCAACAGCGGTCTAACCCATATTTTTAAAAAATGGAGAATAAGTCAGTTAAACACACCTGGTTTCTTTAAGAATAACGAAAACCTCATTTTAATCGAACTGATTGTTCACTGACACCTTTCCTGGTTATTACACAACGACACATTGAGTACTGTTAACACAATGTTGAGATATACCTAACAATTTTTATTAGAGTGATGCAAATCTTTTTCTGGGTTAGACCACTGTTGCACTGACCCTCTCAAATAGTCTCTGATCTTCTCTTCATTCTGAATGAAGTGGTAAACCATAAGAGATAAATAAAACTTGGATAAAAACGCTTTGATCTCGTTAAATTACACAATGTTATTACATTTTTGCTTTCTCTACATATAGATATGTATAGAGATGCTATTGCAATGCACCCAAAAATTCGATACCGAGATTTCACCGGAAATACACGTTTTGAGACCCCTGAATAAAAACACATTTTTAGAAAAATGTCTGTGTGTGTCTGTGGGCAGCATAGCTCAAAAACGAAAAGAATGTTAAAAATCAAACTTGGTATTTAGGTTTGGTATCTTCCAAGGATGCGACACGAAGATTTTCAAAAAAATCCCCCACCTTTACGTGGAACTTTATTCGAAAATTTTGTTTTTCTAAAAAATAGCTGTAACAATTTTGATTAAAATATCGTGTATTAAAGATATTTACCTCACAAATAAAATGTATATCTTGAATTTTCTGGAAATAGCCTCTGAAGACTACTTTATTCTGGATGAATTTTACGGAAATTTTGCATAACTGCTAAACCGTAAGAGATGGACAAAAACTTACCACACAAGAAATGTAGAGCACGTTAAAACGCACAATTTATATCATATACATGTTGTTCGTGGAGTTGATCGCTTTTGCGATATTCCTTGTTTTTGGTTTTACCTTTAAATAACTTATTTTTTGATACAGAAATTTGTCAACTCCTGTCTATACAAACACATGATTTCAGTCGTATAGTAAGCAGCTTTAGACTATCACTTTAACCTATGTTACTCCCTTATTGCGCTACTACCTACAAGGGAGCAAGTAATAAGGCTATTTCTGCTAATTTTTTTCTGGATTAGCATGAAGTAAATAGAGGCATAATCTTTTTAACAATACAAAAGATCATGTGAATGGAATACATCAGACCTTTTTGGTTATAGGGGACTCTAAAATATATATTTCCGTGTAGAGAAATTAAAAATGGAATTAATTTCTAGGGTTAAGCTACATGAACAAACTGATAATGCCCACCATGTTCGGAGTGATACATTTGGCATTCGGCAATAGTCCCTTCCAAATGACAGTTAACTTGTCATGCGTCTGTTTTAAATGAAATATATTGTATTGCTTCTTTTGTAAGAAGTCTTCATTTGTTACGGACAAGTGTTAACTAAACTGGACGACTATATTGGGATGAATCTCCTGTTGTTTTTGTCTTGGCAGTAACCATTCATGAGAGACTCTTCCTGTAAAGTTACCGACTCCATCGCATGGAACTCAAAGCTCCCTGTGAGGTGGCGCACGAAGATTCCGGAAATGGCTCAATGCCACAAACATATGGTTCCTATTTCTGGATGCAGTCTCAGAATGCGGTTGGTTTTCCCTTGCTGTGACCTAGCGTTTTCTTTGACAGCATTTTCTCGCCTGCTTGCTAATTTTAGCGTCTCCAGTCAAGGTTAGGGAATTGCATTTAAATCGGCTTCTCCCGTATTGGACAAAACGTCACATTTGGAAATAATTATTGCCTTGAATACCCACATAATCGCCGTCATATGTACAAAAACTCTTGAGCCACAAGAATATCTGGTAATTGTGGTATACTGGCTATCATGCTTGCCTTAGCGTGGCTTCCTTCATAAGACAAGTTGATCCCTCTCGTTGTGAAATTTATTTATTCTGGTAAACGCCATAAGGCCTTCTCTTCCACTCTACCAGACAAAACATTAAATTCAATACAGCGACGATACAGTGCATAAAAGAATAAAGCACAAAAATACAATTCTATACAACATTAAATCATATATAAAAATCTGATGTGTTACACTCACATGACTTTCACTAGCTACTCTACAAACAAACTTCTTACAAAAGAGAATTCTTCTTTCAACACCACGCTAATCGAGATAAACATTAGCAGAATTTTATTACTTAGTTCCTTGTAAGTAGAGTGGAACTAAGGGAATGCATAGGCTAAAGTGATAGTCAAATGTTTTAAAAACTGTCGTTATGTGATTGTCATTGCAAATCGCCTCTTTGCCTGGCCAGGTGTACAACAAAATAAAAACGAACATTTCCGTCTGTGAAAAGTAACTTGACAACTGACACTAATAACAACGAATAATTCTGAAACGGTAAGTTTCACGAAAATAATGTTTATGACATAACTTCTGTATTTTAACGAGATCTTTTGTACAGTAAGCGTTTTTCTATCTCTTACGGTTTACTAGTTATTGTAAATTAAGCAAAATTCATCCAGAATAAACAGGTCTTTAGAAGCTATTCCCAGAAAGGTCAAGATATACATTTTATTTGTGATAAAAATGGCTTTAATATGTGATAGTTTAATCAAAATCGTTATAGACATTTTTAAGAAAATAAAATTTTTGAAAATTTTTCCATGTAAAGGGAAGGTAGGGATGGAGGGATTTTCTTAAAAATCTTCGTGTCGCATCCGGAAGATACCAAAACTAAATACCAAGTTTGGTGTTGAACCATCTTTTCATTTTTGAGCTATGCTGTCCAGACAGACACAAACACACGGACCTTTTTCTGAAAATGTCCTTTTTGGACTCATGGGTTCCTAAAACATGTATTTTCGGTGAAATCTTGACATCGAATTTTTTGGTGAAATACAATACTTCTCTATCCCTATGTACGATGTACATACGCTGCTAGAGAAAGTAAAAATGTGATGTGTTCCATTCACATGGCTTTCTCCACATCTCTGCATCAAATTATTGTTAAAAGGCCTATGCTTCTATTTACTTCATGCTAATCGAGACTTGCTTTCTTGTAAGTAGAAGCGAAATAAGGGAGTACCATAGGTTAAAGTGATGGTCAAAAGCTGGTTGCTATGTAACTGAAGTTCCTTTGTTTGTATGAGAAAAATATGTTCTTCAAAGCAGAAACCAAAAATAAGGAATGTCTCAAAAACGATGAATTCCACGGAAAAAAAAGATATATATATACACACACACAACATCCTCTACATTTTTCGTGTAGTAAGTTTTTGTCCATCTCTTACGGTTTAGCAGATATTCAATAGCCTCCTTCAGAGGCTATTCCCAGAAAATTCAAGATATACATATTATTTGTCAGGTAAATACCTTTAATATACGAAAATTTAATCAAAACCGTTACAGCCATTTTTGAGAAAATCAAAATTTTCGAAAGGAAATTTTTTTTTTTTGGTATAGTGCAATAGCTTCTCTATACACTATGTACATAATACGCGTAGAGAAAATAAAAAGTATACCTTTCCTTCTAATGAAGAGAATAATCCTATTTTGCACCAATCAACGGTAAAGGAATTGCTAAACGTACCTGGGAAAATGTAGCTCATTTTGTTAAATGTTTACTAAGATAAGATGGGCAAAGTTTATCATTGGCAAGATAGGACATTTCGACCCTGCTTAAGGTTTAATTTGCATATATTGAGACTGCCTTGTCCCCTTAATTGAAATGTTTCGCATGTGAAGAGAAGAGCCAGTGCGACTCTGGGAGCCGAAGTCTGGTCTGCCTGCCGCATGCATTACGGATGGGCCCAAACTGGGACCGACGTCAATTTTAGCAGCGGCCTAGAGGACGTGTGCCAAGTCGAATCTCTCTACCAGAATACCATGTCTTCGTCTGCACTCCCACATAGGCACTTGTGTGGCTTACGTCATATCACCGTCGTGCACCATTCACTGCTAAATCATTTTACGCAACACACTTCCACGTATATTTTTAACTGAATCTCAAACACTCTGAGATCATCCACATTACTGCGTGTGGTCACGTTGCAACAATTTCCACTTTATCCTCTTTTCCTTTCAATTTGTATTCTAAACTCAAACCTTGACCTGTTTCAATAAATTAGAGAGAAAAAATCTGATGTGCTTTCTCTACTTCTCTGTATTGTTAAAAAGCTTATGCTTGTATTTACTTTATGCTAATCGAGAAAAAAACACCAAAAATAGTCTTTGGGTACCATAGGTTAAAGTGATAGTCAAAAGCTGGTTACTAAGTAACTGAAGTTGATTTTGTTTTTATGGACAGGAGTTGACATCTTCCTGTATGAGAAAAGTATGAGCTTTTTAAAGCTGAAACCAAAAACAAGGAATATCTCAAAAGCGATCAACTCCTCGAAAAAAACTTCTATATGTAACATAAATTGTGGGTTTTAATGTGCCCTAGATTTCGTCAGTGGTTAAGCTTTTGTCCATTTCTTACAATTTAGCAGATGTGCAAAATTCCGTAAAACTCATCCACAATAAAAAAAGTCTTCAGAGGCTCTTCCCAGAAAATTCAAGATATACATTTAATTTGTAAAGTAAATAACTTTAATATACAATATTTTAATCAAAATCGTTAAAGCCATTTTTGAGTAAATGAACATTTTCGAAAATATGTCCATATAAAGGGTAGTTGGAGGTGCGGCGATTTTCTTGAAAAAATTTTTCTCATCCTTGGAAGATACTGAACTTAAATACCAAATTTGGTATTTAACGGAGTTTTCGTTTTTAAACTATGCTGTCCAAACACACGGAACTTTTTCCAAAAATACTTGTTTTATTTAGGGGGAACCAAAATGTGTAGTTTCGGTGAAACCTCAATATCAAGTTTTTGAGTGCAATACAATACGTTCTCTATACAGTATGTACTTAATACGTATAGAGAAAGTAAAAATCTCTGCAACAAATTGTTGTTAAAAACTTATTCTTTTATCTACATCATGCTAATCCAGATAAACATAAGCAGAAACAGTTTTTTTACTTAGTTTCTTATAGGCAGAAGAGAAATAAGAAAATTCACTAGGCTAAACCGACGGTCAAATGTCTAAAAATGTGGTTGCTATGGTATAGCAATCCGATTTTTTAAATGGCCAGGTGTTGACAAGTTCCCGAATGAGAAAAGTATAACTAGGTATTTTAAAACTGATATCAGTAACAAGTAGCACATTAAAAACGGTAACTCCAGGAAAAAAATGGATATTCTGTAAATCGTGTGTTTTAAGGGCTCTACGTTTTTGTCCACGTCTTACGGCTTACGAGTTATGCAAAATTCCGAAAAATTCATTCAGGTGCCTTCAGAGAATATTCCCAGAAAATTCAAGAGATATACTTTATTGTTCATGTAAATATTTTTATTACATGATATTTTAAACTGTATCATTAGAGTTTTTTTTAAGAAAATAAAAACTTTCGAAAATTTTTCGATGTGAAGGGTAGTTCAAGGTGGGGGATTTTCTTGAAAATATTCGTGTCGCATTCTTGGAAAATACCAAACCTAAATACCAAGTTTGGTATTTAATGGTCTTTTCGTTTTTGAGTTACGCTGTACACACACATACACACAATTGTTTCTAGAAATGTTTCTTTGGATTGCAGTGAAATCTTGGTATCGAATTTTTGTGTGCAATGCAACACCTTCTCTATATAGTATGCACATTGTACGTGTAGAGAAAGTACAAATATTGTATACAGTAATAAGTTCAATTGCTATATGGAAGTTCTGAATCCACATATATCGAGCCGAAGAAAAGAATGATAATTTAGTCTTGTAATATCAAGTAGATAATAATTAGCATTTCCAATGTGTTGATCTGTATTAAAATGAAGTAGATAGAAGCACAGGATTTTAACAATAATTTGTAACAGAGTTGTAGAGAAAGTCATGTGAATGGAACACATCAGATTTTTATATACCTTCTACAAACGATTCGTGCAAAAGTTATGATTTCTCTGGTGCATATGTACAGCGGGTCGACTGATAACTCACGGGCCTGCATTAAAAAAATTGTTTTGCTTTATTTGTCGACATAATCTCCGGAAGTTATCAAAATAGCTGTTTACCGCATCAAAGACCAGACTCCTCGTTGTTGTGAAATATTCGTCTTCCAAGAAATTTGTTGAGGTTTGGGAACAGGTGGTAGTCACTGGGTGCTAGATCTGGCGAATATGGTGGATGTTCAAGCAATTCCAACTTTAATTCGCACATTTGTTGAGGTTTGGGAACAGGTGGTAGTCACTGAGTGCTAGATCTGGCGAATATGGTGGATGTTCAAGCAATTCGCACATTTTTCCTATTGCAATGGCTGAGCGATGGGCCGGAGCATTGCTGTTATGAACCAAGATATCAAATGACATTCCCTTTCTTTTCACCTCATCACTCAAATGTTGCAGCAAGCTTGCGTACTAGTCACCAAGTGATACTTTTACCCTTTCCCAAGTAATCAATAAAAATAATTTCCTGTGCATCCCAGAAAACTCTTGTCATAGCCTTGTTAGCTGACAAAATTGAGTTTGCCATTTTGGACGTTGGTTTACATGGCACATTCCATTGTTTTGACTGTGATTTACTTTCTGGAGTGTACTGATGTATCCAAGTTTCATCCATGGTAATAGGAAGCCTCAAAAATTCACTGGGATTTTTACGGTAGAGCCTTACATTCTTAACAGAAACAGTTTTTCTCTGCAACTTTTGATCAGGTGTCAACAAACGCGGCGCCCACCTTGTGAAAGCCTAAAACATTTCTTAAAATATTAGCTGCACGTTTTTTGATATGTTTACAGCCTCTGTTATCTCAAACAACTTTAATCTACGGTCTTTCAGTACTAAAAGATGAATTTGTTCAATGATCTCTGGAGTTGTCACTTCTACAGGGCGTCCAGAGCGAGGCTCATCACTAGTGCTCGTACGTCCCATTTTAAACTCTGCAATCCACCTTTTAATCACTGAATATGAAGAGGCAGAGTCTTTCAATTTAGTGTCCATTTTCCCCTTGATTTCTTTAGGCTTTAAGCCTTTCAAATGGAAATATTTAATCACTGCTCGTTTTTTCAAATCCTCCATTTTCGTGAAATCGCTAGAGTTGTCTTCTTTAAAATGATGTCATTGGAAAACTAAACAAGCTCTTGACCTGTAACTATGGATACAAGCTAGTCTAAAGGTAATCTTTACGATGCTACCGTCTAAGTGTCCTAGTGGCACCATATCTGTATGAGGCCCGGGACTTACCAGAGGACCCTAGTAATAGGGAAGCTCTTGTATTCCACCCAAAATTCGCTACCAAGGTTTCACCGGAAATATATGTTTGGAGCGTCTCTGAATCCAAAGAAAGTATTTTTAGAAAAAGGTCAGTGTAATTGTCTATCTGTATATTTGTGTGTGTGTATGTGTGCGACTGGACAGCATAAGTCAATAAGGAATACTTGATATTTAAGTTTAGTATCTCCCAAAGATGCGAAGGTTTTCAAGAAAATCCCCCCACCCTAAAATATCCTTTATATTTATGGAAACATTTTCGAATATTTTGATTTTCTCAAAAATGGCTCTAACGATTTTAATTAAAACACCGTGACAAATAAAATGTATATCTTGAACTTTCTGGTACTAGCTTCTATAGTCCTCTTCACTCTGAACGGCTTTTAAATAACCGGTGAACCGTAAGAGATAGGCAAAAAGGTTACTTAAAGGTAGATCTCGTCAAAACACACAACTTATGTTCTTTACATTTTTGCTATAGAAGTAATCATTTCCGAGACATTTCTTGTTCCTTACGTATTTTAAAATACTTATATTTTTCTCAGACAGGAATTCGCGCGTGTTTCTTTTGTTTTACTTCTGGCCAAGCAAAGAAGCTTATTTCATGACATTCACATTAGAGATATTATAAATTGTTTGTAGAACAGCTAGAGAAAGTCATGTGAATGAATCACATCAATTATGTAAAATTCCGCAAAAGTTATCCAGAATAAAGGTATCTTTAGAGGTTATTCCGTGAAAATTCAAAATATACATTTTAGTTGCCATTTAATATACTCTATTTTAGTCAAAATCATTAGAGCCATTTTTGAAAAAATCTGATGTGTACCATTCACATGACTTTCTCCATATCCCTGCAACAAATAATTCTTAAAACGCCTATACTTCTATTTACTTTATGCTAATCAGAAAAAATTAGCAGAAATAGTCTTATTACTCGCTTCCTTGTAAGTAGAAGCGAAATAAGGGACAACCGTAGGTTAAAGTGATAGCCAAAAGCTGCTTGCTATGTCAATGAAGTTCCTTTGTTTATATGGATAGGAGTTGACAAGTTCCTGTATGAGAAAAGTATACGTTTTTCATAGCAGAAACCAAAAATAAGTGATGTCACAAAAACGACGAACTCCACGAAAAAATTGTATATAACATAAATTGTGTGTTTTAAAGTGCTCTACATTTTTTGTGCAGTAAGTTTTTGTCCATCTCTTACGGTTTAGCAGTCATTCAAAATTTAGTAAAATTCATCCTGAATAAACTACTCTTCAGAGGCTATTCCCAGAAAATTCAAGATATACATTTCATTTGTCAGTTAAATATGTTTAATATCCAACATTTTAATCAAAATCGTTAGAGCCATTTTTGAGAAAACCAAAATTTTCGAAAAAAGTTCCATGTAAAGGGTAGTTGGCGGTGGGGGGATTTTTCTCAAAATCTACGTGTCGCATCCCTGGAAGATACTAAACTTAAATACAAAGTTTGGTATTTTACCGACTTTTCGTTTTTGAGTTATCGTGTTCACAGACACAGGGACACACACACACACACACACACACACACACACACACACACACACACACACATGGACCTTTTTGTGAAAATGCTTTTTTTTGGATATTGTGGACCCTAAAACATATATTTCCGGTGAAATCTCGGTATCGAATTTTTGGTGGAGTGCAATACTTTCCCTATACACTATGCACATAGTGCGTATGGAGAAAGTAAAAATTAAAATTTTCTAAAAATGTTCCCTGTTAAGGGTAGTTGGGGATGGGTGTATTTTCTTAAAATCCTCTTGTCGCATCCTTGGAAAATACTGAACTTAACTATCAAGGTTGGTAATTAACGGACTTTTGGTTTTCGAACTATGCTGCACATAGACACACTGACATATCTACAGACAGATAGACACACTGACAGATACACAGGGGGTCTCAAAACATATATTTCCGCTGAAATCTCGACATTTAGTTTTTGGGTGCATTACAACACTTTCTCTGTACGACAGTCGTGGATGCCCTGAATAATCCGACACCCGCAGAATTTACACCCGCCTCAGAGTTAACGCTGGTTCTGGAAAAGACAAAGGTTTTCGAGTGTCTGTCCATGGTCGTGCAGTGAGTGAGCACTCATCTCATATGAGTATACACTCATGCTTGGTTTCAACAAACGCCATCATAGCACTTCAAGATCAACAAAAGTAAAAGTTGTGTTTAACCAATGTTTATCAAGCTTTTAACCGCCTGA
Source organism: Hymenopus coronatus (assembly GCA_030762935.1). Taxonomy (NCBI): domain Eukaryota; kingdom Metazoa; phylum Arthropoda; class Insecta; order Mantodea; family Hymenopodidae; genus Hymenopus; species Hymenopus coronatus. The sequence goes on along the minus strand of CM060881.1, from coordinate 172,834,220 downwards.
GCTCCCGTCAACTTTTAAATACAGTTTCCTTCCTTCAAATGCTCATATTGTTACCCAGTGGACACAGAAAAAGAATAACATATATAGAAATATAGCTAATAGTTTTTCAAACAAATAGTATCAAGTTTTCAATTCTGTATTAATTTTGGTTTTCAGCGAAGTTATCAAGATAACTATAATTGTTAAATAAAATTCTTCAGTAAACTAATGTTGATGCTAAATCATTTTATTTTCTCTACAGGTACTATGTACATAATGTATAGTGAAGTTATTGCATTCCACCTAAAATTTCGATACCGAAATTTCAACGGAAATATATGTTTTAGGGTTACCTGTATCAAAAATATCTGATGTGTTCCATTCACATGGCTTTCTCTGCATCTCTGAAACAAATTATTGTTAAAAAACCCTTAGCCTCTATTTAGTTCATTCCTTTCATTCCTAGCAGTAAGAGTCTTACTACTTAGAAGCGAAACAAGGGAGTACCATAGGCTAAAGTGATAGTCAAAAGCTGGTTGCTATGTGACTGAAGTTCGTTTGTTTGTATGGACACGAGTTGACAAACTCCTGTATGAGAAAAGTATAAGTTTTTTAAAACTGAAACCAAAAACAAGGAATATCTAAAAAACGAACCACACGAAAAAAAAATGCATATAGTTTAATTGGGTATTTTAACGTGATCTACATTTTTTGTATGGCAAGTATTTTTCCATCCCTTACGGTTTAGCAGTTATGCAAAGTTCCGTAAAATTCATCCAGACTAAAGTAGTCTTCAGAGGCTATTCCCAGAAAGTTCAAAATATACATTTTATCTGCCAGATAAATATCTGTAATTCACGATACTTTAATCAAAATAGTTAGAGCTATTATTAAGAAAATCAAAATTTTCGCAAAAAGTTCCATTTAAAGGGTAGTTTGTCGTGGGGGATTTTTCTCAAAATCTTCGTGTCGTATTCCCACTTTTTGTTTTTGAGTTGTGCTCACAGACAGACAGACACGGACACACAGACACACGGATCTTTATCTGATTTTTTTTGATACAAGCTTGGTATTTAAGTTCAGCATCTTTTAGGGATCTGACAAGAAGACTTTGAGGAAAATCTCCCCACCCCAAACTACCCTTTACACGGAACTTTTTTCGAAAATTTTGATTTTCTGAAAAATGGCTAATGAATTTGATTAAATTTTCGTATATTAAAGATATTTACCTGACAAATAATATGTATATCTTGAATATTCTGGGATGTAGATCTCGTTAAAACACACAATTTATCTTATGTACATTTTTTTCGTGGAGTTGATCATCATTGAGATATTCCTTATTTCTGGTTTGAGCTTTAAAAAAATGTATACTTTTCTCACACAGGAATTTGTTAACTCCTGTCCATACAAACAAAGGAACTTCAGTCACATAGCAACCAACTTTTGACTATCACTTTAACCTACGGTACTCCCTTATTTCGCTTCTACTTACAAGGAAGCAAGTAATAAGACTGTTTCTACTAATTTTTTCTCGATTAGCATGAAGTAAATAGAGGGATTAGTTTTTCAACAATAGTTTGTTGCAGAGATGTAGAGAAAGTCATGTAAATAGAACACACAATATTTTTAATTACACGATGCACAATAGTTGAAACTGAACATATAGAGATATTAACCACAATAGCAAGGAATAACGTTTTTTGAGTCATCTTTTTATAGATTTCTTCAACATCAGCTGTTTGTCAATTCTGACGCATGCATATTACCTAAATAATTCGCCCATCTAATATTAGACAATCTTTCCCTGTGAAGTTAATTCAGGGTGGGAATAATTTTCGTTTTGAGTTTAAAAGCATGCACTTTAGAATAAATTTGAAGACATGTCTTTTCGTCTAGAGGGAGCCATTGTGTGTTAATGTGCCTTGCTCATTGCCTATCGCGGACAAGAAGAAGGATATAAAAGAGGTTTTATTTCCCCTCGCAGCCTCCTGCAGTCTCCGCTGTCATTTCTGCGCGTTTAGTAGCTCTTCGGAATAAAAGCCGACAGAAGGGAGAGAAGTAGATTTTGTTGTCTAGTTCGTCAACCGTCTAGTATCTAGGAGCAGTTGTATACCTACACTGTATAAGAAACTGTTTATTGTATCGTGCCAAGATTTTCTGGCTGGAATCCAGAATTTCCGCTGTTGCTAACAAATCACCAAGCTGCTGTTTCAGACTGCGCTCATATTTACTGGTGTACCCGAGCCTGAGCATTGTGGCGATTGTTTTGTAGTTTCTCTACCCTCTATGACACTGCAGTTGCAGGAGTGATGTAACCCAAGTGCTTTGACTTATGTATGCTCTCGTATAAAAGCCTGCGTTTGATACTAACTAAATAGTCTAATCTTTGCTCTGTACATATATACGAGGGTCGGCTGATAAGTCCCAGGCCTCTCAATGAAACAGCATTTAAAAAATCTGATGTGTTCCATTCACATGACTTTCTCTACATCTCTATAACAAATTATTGTTACTAAGCTTATCTTTTATTTATTTTATCATAATCGAGAAAAATTAGTAGAAATAGCCTTATTTCTTGCTTTATTGTAAGTAGAAGCGAAATAAGGGAGTACCACAGGTTAAAGTGAAAGCCAAAAGCTGGTTGCTATGTGACTGATGTTCCTTTGTTTGTATGGAAAGGAGTTCACAAATTCCTGTATAAGAAAAGTATAAGTTTATCAAAGCTGAAACCAAGAAAATGGAATATCTCAAAAACGATCAACTCCACGAAAAAAATGTGTATAGTTTTAACGTGCTCTACATTTTTTTGTGTGTTAAGTTTTTATCCATCTCTTACGGTTTAATAGTTATGCAAAATTCATCCAGAATAAAGTAGTCTTCAGAGGCTATTCCCAGAAAATTCAAAATATACATTTTATTTGTCAGGTAAATATCTTTAATATATGATATTTTAATCAAAATCGTTAGAGGCATTGTTTAGAAAATCAAAATTTTCGAAAAAAGTGACATGTAAAGGGTAGTTTCGGGTGGGGGGATTTTTCTCAAAATCTTCGTGTCGCATCCCTGGAAGATACTAAACTTAAATAACAAGTTTAGTATTTTACCGACCTTTCGTTTTTGAGTTATCAAGTTCACAGGCACACGGACACACTGATACATGGCCACACACACACACACCTTTTTCTGAAAATACTTCTTTTTTGGATACAGGGGACCCTAAAACATATATTTCCGGTGAAATCTTGGTATCGAATGCTTTGGTGGAGTGCAATACCTTCCCTATACACTATGTACATAGTGCGTACAGAGAAAGTAAAAAAATGCCTTTCCTTTATTTCTCAACATAACCTCCAGAAAGGCTAATACATTTGTCATATCGGTGTTGTAATTTAATTAAACCATCTCTGTAGTGCGATTTATCAAGGTCCTCAAAATAGCTGTTTACCGCATCAATGACCTCCTCACTAAAAGGTGCACTAAAACTGTGGAAAAGGACGGGGATTGCATTGAAAAGTGACAATTTAATCCTCCATGATGTGGGTTTCATTCTGTGTAATCAATGTTTATTTTACTTGCAAATTAAAAGAGAAAACATAGAAGGGATTACTTATTGACTGACCCTAGTACTTTTAGAAGTCTACAGGCTGTGTTGGGCTTTATACTGAAAAAAAGCTGATGTGTTCCATTCCATGACTTTCCCTACATCTCTGCAACAAGTTGTACTTAAAAAGCTTATGCTTCTAATTACTTCATGACAATCGAGAAAAACATTAGCATAAATAATCACATTATTTGATTCCTTGCAAGTAGAAGCGAAGTAAAGGAGTACCTTAGGTTAAAGTGGTGGTCAAAAGGTGTTTGTTATGTGACTAAAGTTTCTCTGTTTGTATGGACACGAGTTGACAAATTCCTGTGTGAGAAAAGTTTTTCAAAGCTGAAGCCAAAAACAAGGGATATTTCCAAAACGATCTACTTCACGAAAAATTGTATATAACATTAATTGTGTGTTTTACCATCGGGTGGTAAGTTTTTGTCCATCTCTTGTGGTTTAGCAGTTATACAAAATACAGTAAAACTCATCCAGAATAAAGTAGACTTCGGAGGCTGCTCCTCAGAAAATTCAAGATATACATATTACTTTAGGTAAATATGTTTAATATACGATATTTTAATCAAAATCGTTAGCGCCATTTTTCGAGAATCAAAATTTTCGAAAATGTTTCCATATAAAGGGTAATTGACGGTGGGAGGATTTCCTTGAAAATCTTCCTGTCGCATCCTTGGAAGATACTGAACTTAAATACTAAGTTCGGTATTTAACGTACTTTTCGTTTTTGAGCTATGCTGTTCACAGACATACGCACAGGGACTGTTTTCTAAAATGTCTTTTTTCGGACCCCAAAATGCACATTTTTGGTGAAATATAGTCAGCGGATTTTTAAGTAGAATACAACAGGTATCTTCTTTATCCACAATGTACATTGCACGTGGGTCGTTTTCTTTTTTCGAACTCCGATAGGCTATAAATAAAAGACAAGTTAATAGAAAACAATTATTTTATTACTAAAAGTTTTGTACACGTACAGTTAATTTTAATATAATCACCGAAAAGATTGAGACATTTATCGTACCTGTGCATAAGCTTTGCAACACCCGCTTCAAAAAATGTTGCCGCCAATGATACAAAATGAGTATTGATGTTGTTATGGAGATCTTCGTACTTTACGACGTTTGCGGAGAGTCATTCAAAACAAACGAAGAGGAATGCTGACTTGAGGAATTGTGTTGATCCATGACAACGCTCGTCCACACAACCCATCGGCTCCTTGAACACTTTCAATGGGGCATTTTCGATCATCCGCCGTACAGTCTTGACCTGGCACCCAGCGACTTTCACGTTTTCCCTGAACTGAAGACTTGGCTAGGAGGGCAGCATTTTCAAACCAACGAAGATCTTCAAAACAACTCAATGCTCATTTGAAAAATTGGTGGCAACATTTTTTGAAGCGGGTGTTGCAAAGCTTGTGCACAGGTACGATAAATGTCGCAATCTTTTCTGTCATTACGTTGAAAAGTAACCATAAGTGTACAAAACTTTTAGTAATAAAATAGTTGTTTTCTATGAACTTGTCTTTAATTTATAGGCTGTCGGTGGCTGAAAAAAGGTCTTTGCAGATGTGTTTATTTGCTGGATCCAGTGTTTAAGCTCATGTGCATCGTACTGAATCTTTATGAGAAGGGTATTTTCTCTACCCCCGGATTAATGAGTAGAAAGATATGATCGTAGTGATAAGCAAGATTAATTGGGAAGTTTGTAAGGATGGTAGAGTCCTCCGCCCCCTTTAAGGTACCTACACGATGAAAGAGGATGGTGGTGTAGTGCTGATAATGGTGACAAAACGCCGTTCTCTGAATTATGTTTCCGGTCACTTGCCCTCACTAAATTCTGTGCGGCATGCAGGCTTTAGCCATGGACCTGCAATTTATCGCTCATTTGGTAGAACCCAAAGGCTACTTACTATACATAGTCAACCACCGTGGCTATACACACAGAATTAACGGAGGTATGCCACTTTGCTCACCAGCAACTTTGGGGCTGGACAATTTTCCCGAAAATAAATCCTCTGTGCCTGTAGCTGTGCCTTTAAACCTCAAAGGTTAATCGTTTTACAGTTTCCTCATCGGATATACTAACTTATTGCTGTCCCTGAGGTGCTCGGGATGATCTGCCAATTAAAAGTGTTGTTTATTCATTGCCTCTAAATTGTAAGTGCGAACTTTACAGTTAAATTACATTTGTGGTGGTGGTGGTGGTGGTATTTTATTATCAAGTTTACCATAACAGAATATTTGCGTCACACAGTCGCATGGGTCAGGTGACTGTACATGCTGTCTAAAAATACTTGAATTTAAAATATACATTGGAAATACATACACACTTGCACTCACAACTACACCACGTACACACATATAGACTACTAAAACACCAAATAAGTCTATACAATAGTTCCACAAATATTTTATATCTTAGTGCACGAACTTCCATTAAGTATGTGCCCAGGCTTGGCCAGTTTTGGCTGTTTAGAATCAAATCCCAGAATGCTGTCCTTCGTCTGTTTGAAGCTAAAACACTTTCGTTAATAATTGTTTCCTAACATCCTCCATCTGCACGCAAAATATGCGCCCAGTCCTCCTGATACCCGCATAATGGGCAAATCCAGGTTCATCAATTACCTTACGAGTTTTCCACCCTCCCAACCTGAGCCACGCTATTCCCGATCTGTGTTTCATACCCAATTTTAAAATATGTTTCTTTACCCCACTCAGTCTTGATTTCGTTTTGTAAGTGCAATCACGATTTGTTTCTACATTCACAATCTATTTCCTCCCTGTTTATATCGATAGTCGTCTTTTTACGGTAACGCCAAGCTTCACTCCGTTATATTACATTTGTGTGTTACAGCTTGCTTTCAATTTTCTGAACATCGTTCATAACATTAGCAAAAAATCTGATATGTTACACTCACATGACTTTCTCTAGCTTCTCTACAAACAAACTTCTTACAAAAGATTCTTCTTCTTTCTACACAATACTAATTGAGATAAACATTAGCAGAATGTTCTTATTACTTAGTTCCTTATAAGTAGAAGCGAAATAACATTTGACTATCGTTATGTTAAAGTGATAGTCAAATGTTTGAAAATCTATCGTTATGCGATTGTAATTGCAAATTGCTTCTTTGCTTGCCCAGGAGTAAAACAAAAGAAAATCGAACACTTCCTGTCTAAGAAAAGTATTAATAAACTTTTGTCCATCTCTTACGGTATACATTTTATTTGTCAGATAAATATCTTTAATATACAATATTTTTATCAAAATTGTTTAAAACAATTTTTGAGAAGCGGTAGTTTGGAGTACGGGAATTTTCTTGAAAACCTACGTATTGCATACTTGGAAGATTCCAAACTTGAAAGGAACTTTGTTATGTAACGGTATTTTCGTTTTTGAACTGTGCTGTCCACAGACACACATATAAACGAGCCCGTTTTCAAAAAAGCTTTTTTTGCATTCAGTGGGACCCATGTATGTATGTCCGGTGAAATCTCGGTATCGAAAGGTGCAATACAATAACTTCTCTATACACTATGAGAAAGTAAAATATAATTACTTTACAATGCATATAATTTAGACGTGCTTCTGCTATTTTGTGAGAAACCCTCAATATTTATTATATTTATCTATGATGTGTCTGATAGTTTTGATCATGCTGCAAGGCGGCAGGTGAAGTTATGCAGTAAATAGCTGTGGGCAAGTTTAATTTTGTTGACACTAAGGTAGCTTATTCTTAGTGAGTTATATTCATTACTGGATATGGTTTTTGGGATGATATTTAATTTCATGATATTGATTAATTGTTTTTTCACACAAGCCGTGTGTAGGACAGGAGTTGTATACGTAGGTCTGACTCTACTTATCCAACTCCTGTCCTACACACGGCTAGAGACAGGGAGATCCGTGGTTCAAATCTCAGCTATGGCATTGAATTTTTCAGTCTGACTCTACCTATCCAACTCCTGTCCAACACACGGCTAGAGACCGGGAGATCAATGGTTCAAATCCAGGATATGACATTGAATTTTTCAGTCTGACTCTACCTATACAACTCCTGTCCTACACATGGCTAGAGACCGGGAGATCCGTGGTTCAAATCCCAGCTATGGCATTGAATTTTTCAGTCTGACTCTACCTATCCAACTCCTGTCCAACACACGGCTAGAGACCGGGAGATCCGTGGTTCAAATCCCGGATATGACATTGAATTTTTCAGTCTGACTCTACCTATCTGTATGTGTGAAACCTTTTACGAAGAATTTCATCACAGCACGATACTCGAATTTCTCCATTTTCAAATCAGTGCGCACTTCCACTGCTTCAAACAACCGCCTACAGTCAACTATTGCCTGGAATAACTTTTAATTTTAAATAGGACCTCTTAACCTGTGTACCAGCTTAACAGAAAAAAGTCATGCAAGAAGTGCCGCGATCTCTGGGTGAACCCTGGTATAACGAATATATTTAAATGACAAAGCTCTCCACATCCAACTTTGTTTACTATATATTTGTACTAAACAGGGCTAGTGCCATGAACATATTTACTTTCTCTAACTGATATGCACAGTGTGCATAGTGGATAAAGAAGATATTGTATATCACCCAAAAATTCTGTGTAGAAATTTCATCGGAAATATATGTTTTGTGGTCCCCTACGTCCGAAAAAGGCATTCTTAGAAAAAGGTCCGTGTATGTGTATGTGTGTTTCTGTGTCTGTGGACAACATAGCTCAAAAACGAAAACCACACTTGGTATTTAGGTTTAGTATCTCCAAGGATGCGACACGAAGATTTTCAAGCACATCCCTCAATCCCAAACTATCCTTTATATGGAAAACGTTTGGAAAATTATACTTTCCTGACAATGGCTCTAACGGTTTTTATTAAAATGCGGTACATTAAAGATATTTATATCAGAAATAAAATTTAAATTTTGAATTTTCTGGGAATAACCGCGGAAGACCCTTTTATTCAGGATGGGTTTTGAATAACGGTTAGACCGTAACAGATAGAAAAAAACTTACTGCACAAGAAATGTAGATCTCGTTAAAACACATATCATATGTTATATACCTTTTTATGTAGACCTGACTTTTTCTGGTATATTTCTTGTTATTGGTTTCAATTTTAAACCAGTTAAACTATTCTCAAACAGGAAATGACGTTTAATTAATCTCTTATGTTACTGCAGGTCATGCAAAGTGAACCGAACTTCTTTTGTTTCATATCAGCCCAGCTTTTAAAAGTTCTGACTATCGATATAACCTAGTGTATTTTCTTATGTCCCATCTACCTGAAAGGAAGTAGGTAATAAGACAATTTCTAGTAATATTTACCTGAATTAGTGGGTCTAGATAGAAGAATAATCTTGTGTAAGGAAAGCTGTTTTTGTAACAGCTAGAGAAAGTATTGTGAATGGAACACATCAGGTTTTTACTTTCTGTACAAGTACTATGAACATAGTGTATAGAGAAGGTATTGAATTCGATACTGACATTTCACCGGAAATATACGTTTTAGGGTCCCCTGTATAACAAAAAGGCATTTTCAGAATAAGGTCCGTGAGTGTGGGTTTGTGTGTGTTTGTCCGTGTTCCTGTGAACACCATAACACAAAGACGAAAACTCAATAAAATGCCAAACTTGGTATCTAAGTTTACTATCTTCCAGGGATGTGACATGAAGATTTTGGGAAAAATTCCCCACCCGAAACCATACTTTTTTCGAAAATTTTGATCTCAAATACGGCTCTAACGATTTTGATTAAAATGTCATACATTAAAGATATTTATCTGTCAAAGAAAATGTATTTCTTGAAGTTTCTGGGAATAACCTCTGAAGACCTCTTTATCTTGATAAATTTTACGGAATTTTAGATAACTGACAAAGTAAGAGAAGACAAAAGCTAACTTAACAGAAAATGTAGAGCACGTTAAAACACACAATTTATATTATATACATTTCTTTTGTGGAGTTAAGCGTCTTTGAGATAATATTGGTCATTAGTTTCAGCTTTAAAATACTTATACATTTATCATACAGGAGTTTGTCAACTCCTGTCCAGAGAAACAAAGGAACATCAGTCACATAGCAACCAGCTTTTGACTACCACTTTAACCTATGGTACTCCCTTATTTCGCTTCTACTTACAAGGAAGCAAGTAATAAGAGTAGTTCTGCTAATTTTTACTTTCTCCATACGCACTATGTACATAGTGTATAGAGAAAGTATTGCACTCCACCAAAAAATTCGATACCGAGATTTCACCGGAAATATATGTTTTAGGGTCCCCAATATCCAAAAAAAGCATTTTCACAAAAAGGTCCGTGTGTGTGCGTGTGTCCGTGTGTCTGTGAACACGATAATTCAAAAAACGAAAAGTCGGTAAAATACCAAACTTGGTATTTAAGTTTAGTATCTTCCAGGGATGCGACACGAAGATTTTGAGAAAAATCCCCCCACCCCCAACTACCCTTTACATGGAACTTTTTTCGAAAATTTTGATTTTCTCAAAAATGGCTCTAACGATTTATATTAAAATTTCGGATATTAATCATATTTACCTGACAAATGAAATGTATATCTTGAATTTTCTGCGAATAGCCTCTGAAGAGTAGTTTATTCTGGATGAATTTTACTAAATTTTGAATGACTGCTAAACCGTAAGAAATGGACAAAAACTTACTACACAAAAAATGTAGTGCACTTTAAAACACACAATTTATGTTACATACATTTTTTTCGTGAAGTTCGTCGTTTTTTGTGACATTCCTTATTTTTAGTTTCTGCTATGAAAAACGTATACTTTTCTCATAGGAACTTGTCAACTCCTATCCATATAAACAAAGGAACTTCATTGACATAGCAACCAGTTTTTGACTATCACTTTAACCTACGGTTGTGCCTTATTTCGCTCCTACTTACAAGGAAGCGAGTAATAAGACTATTTCTGATATTTTTTTCTGATTAGCATAAAGTAAATAAAAGTATAAGCTTTTTAAGAATTATTTGTTGCAGGGATATGAAGAAAGTCATGTGAATGGTACACATCAGATTTTTTCTCTAGTAGCATGAAGAATAATGAAGCATAAGCTGTTTAACATTAATTTGTTGTAGAGATGTAGAGAAAGTCATGTGAATGGAACACATCATAAAGGTGGGTTGCAGTACCGCCAGGATCTCTTCCTTTGTCTCACTGCTGCTGGTAAAGCAGTTTCAAAAAATAATTTTGTAATCAACCTTTGCTCAGGAACTATCCTTACAGGTATTTTGTCTATATGAACTTTTCCTGCAGGAATAACATGAAAACGAGAGAAAAATATGTAAAACAACAGGCAGTGCAGACAAATGGATTCGTCGTTATACCTCCGGCTTGAGTTAAATTAGAAAACGGAGGAGAGAGACAGAGATGATATCATAGGTTAGAGAGGCTGTATAGGAAACTAAATGTTGGAAACAACTTGGCCTTGTACTTTAGTATGTAGCACAAAATGTAATCGTTAATCACTATAATTTTGAAGTACATACATCAATAAAATGTTTCTTATTGAATCTATCTTCCTACACGTGGCTTATAGAAAATAGCAAATCACTATACTATTTCAAATATGTTTGTTTCAAACATGAAAAAAGCAGGAATTTTACTCACTATGCCACTTATAAATGCTGCTTGTGACAGGAGAATAAGCTACACCTTAAGTATTTCAAACGTTTGTAACACAATATTTAAAACCACTTTTGTGCATGCTCAAAATGTCTTATTTCATGGCCGGAAATGTTGCTGTCAGTAGAGGGGTCTAAAACTATTGGTTGCTCTTACATCACCTGTCTTAAGGACGGGCAGGGTTCAGGTGAAATAATCGGTGATACATGCGGGTGTTGACCGGAGGGTTGAAAGTACCGCAGCGATACCGGTTTTGTAAGATTTCTAAACATATTCTCGTACTATAATGCTTTAAAACTGTTGCATTATAAACATTAAAAATCTGATGTGTACTATTCACATGACTTTCTCTACATGTCTGCAACAAATTATTCTAAAAAATCTTATGCTTCTATTTACTTCATGCTAATCAGAAAAAAATAGCTGAAAAAGTCTTATTACTTGCTTCCTTGTAAGTGGAAGGAAAATAAAAGAGTACCATAGGTTAAAGTGATAATCAAAAGCTGGTTACTCTGCCACTGAAGTTCCTTTGTTTGTATGGTCAGCAGTTGACAAATTCCGGTATGAGAAAAATATAAGTTTTTCAAAGCACAATCCAGCATATAAACATATATTGTGTGTTTTAACGTGCCTTACATTTTTCGTAAGTTGTTGTCCATCTCATACGGTTTAGCAGTTATTCAAATTTCCGTAAAATTCATCCAGAATAAAGTATACTCTTCAGAGGCTATGCCTAGAAAATTCAAGATATATATTTTATTTGTCGGGTAAATATCTTTAATGTATGACATTTTTATCATCATCGTTATAGCTATTTTTGAGAAAATAAAAATTTTCGAAAAATTCCATCTAAAAGGTAGTTTTCGTGACGCATCCCTGGAAGATACTAAACTTAAATTCCAAGTTTTGTATTGTACCGACTTTTCGTTTTGAGCTATCGTTTTCACAGACACGTGGATACACACACACACACGCGGACCTTTTTGTGAAAATGCTTTTTGTTTTTTTTGATATAATGGACCCTAAAACATACATTTCGTTGAAATCTGGGTATCGAATTTTTGGGTGGAGTGCAATATCTTCTCTATACACTATTCATATAGTACGTGTAGAGAAAGTACGATGGTGGATAATTTAACGGCAGCAAAACATCAGTGGGCTCACCAAGGATGACTTCAGCATAAGAATATTTGACTCACATCGTGCAAAGTACAAACTGAAATTCTATAGAAGAAGAAAAAAAAAAAAACAACTGAAGAAGAAGTTAGAAAAAGTGGAAACAGAAAAAAGGAAATAAAAATCTGTGAACCAACCTGGTGGATTTTATTGCAAATAGTCCATACAAAACTTTAATGGCTGTTATTATTTAATTATTAATAAGTTCAGCATTTTTAATTTCTCTACACGTACTCCCTCAGTGTATAGATAAGGTATTGTATTGCACCTAAAAATTCGATACCAATATTTCACCGGAAATACATGTTTTTTTGAACCACTTGAATCCAAAAAAAAAAAAAGTGTTTTTAGAAAAAATGTCCATGTGTGTGTCTGCGGGCAGCAGAGCTCAAAAACGAAAAGTCCGTTAAAAACCAAACTTGGTATTTAGGTTTGGTATCATCCAAGGTTGCGACACGAAGGGTTTCAAGAAAATCTCCCCACCCCCAACTAAAAATTTTCTCAAAAATGGCTATAACGATTTTGATTAAAATGTCATATATTAAAGATATTTACACGACAAATAAAATGTATATCTTGAATTTTCTGGGAATAGCCTCCGAAGACTACTTTATTCTGAATGAATTTTACGGGATTTTGCATACTTGCTAAACCGTAAGACATGGACAAAAGCTTACCACACAGAAAACGTAAAGCAATTTAAAACACTCAATTTATGTCATATCGTGGAATTGATGTTTTTGTTATATTTTTTGATTTTAGTTTCAGTTTCGAAAAACTTCATATAAACAAAGGAACTTCAGTCACATAGCAAGCAACTTTAGACTATCACTTTAACCTATGGACTCCCTCATTTGCTTCTACTTACAAGGAACCAATATATTTGTGCTATTTGTTTCTTAATTTACATGGAAAAATTTCGAAAAGTTTGATTTTCTAATAACTGGCTCTACCGATTTGATTAAATTATACTGTATTAAAGATGTTTATGTAACAAATAAAATTTATCTCTTGAATTTTCTGGGAATTTTGAGGAATTTTGCATGACCGTAAGATATAGACAAAAGCTTATTACACAAAAAATATAGATCATGAAGAAGCATGCAATTTATGTCATAAACATTTTTTCGTGGAGTTGGCCGTTATATTCCTTGTTATTGATTTCACCTTTAAAATATTATATTTTTCTCATACAGGAATTTATGTACTCATGTCCATACAAAAGGTACCTCAATCACATAGCAACCGCGTTTAAAAGAGTTGACTATCGGGTTAGTCTTATTTAACTTCTGCATACAGGAAGCAGGTAATATAAATCTTGCGGCTAGTTTTTCTCGATTAGTATTAAGTAAATAGAGGAATAAACTTTTTAACAATAATTGATTACAGAGATGTAGAGAAAGTCCTGTGAATAGAGCACATCAGATTCTTAAATTGACTAATCAATGAAGATATGGGTTTACACATTTTATCTGTGTTCTTCTTAGAGGTATTGAATATCTATAAAAACGCTAAGTCTTTAAATTAAGTAGTAGGATACCTACTGTAAAAAATCTGATTTGTTACACTCACATGACTTTCTCTAGCTGTTCTACAAACTTCTTACATAGGATTATTCTTCTTTCTGCTCCTTGCTAATTGAGGTATTCATTAGCACAATGTTCTTATTACTTGGTTCCTTATAAGTAGGAAGAAAATAAGGGAATACACTAGGTTAAACCGATAGTCAAATGTTTTAAAAGCTGTCGTTATGCGATTTTCATTACAAATCGCTTCTTTTCTTAGTACAAAAGAAAAACGGACACTCCCGACTGAGAAAAGTATAAGTACGTCACAACTGAAATTAGTAACAATGAATACCACGAAAATGGTAAGCTGCACGAAAAAAATGTACAAGACATAACTTGTGTATTTTAACAAGACCTATATATTTTGTATAGTAAGCTTTTGTCTATCTCTTACGGTTTACTAGTTATGCAAAATTAAGCAAAATTCTACCAGAACAAACAGGTCTTTAGAAGATATTCCCAGAAAATTCAAGACATACATTTTATTTGTCAGATAAATATTTTTAATATACGGTATTTTAATTAAAATTTGTTAGAGCCATTTTTAAGAAAATTAAAATTTTCGAAAAAAGTTCCTTGTAAAGGGTAGCTGGGGTGGGGAGATTTTTTTCAAAATCTTCTTGTCGCATCCCTGGAAGATGCTAAACTTAAATACCAAGTTTGGTATTTTAGCTACTTTTCGTTTTTTAGTTATCGTGTTCACAGACACACACGGACCTTTTTCTGAAAATTCTTTTTTTGGAAACAGGGGGTCCTCAAACATGTATTTCCGGTGAAATCTCGGTATCCAATTTTAGGGTGGAGTAAAATACTTCTCTATCCTTATGTACATTGTACACGGCGCTAGAGAAAGTAAAAATGACACTTTTGCCAAGCCGTGGAGCACTTAAAAAGATTGCTGAGGAAGTAAAGCAGCTTTCAGAATTCAAGGTGGTACTACAAAGAAATCCCTGACGGAACGTTTTGGAGGTAACACAATCTGCCACCCGCAATCTCACTGCGCTTCTAACTCGATCCCATTAGACTTAATGTCTCTGCTTCGACATGTCTGCTTGCTTTGTGCCCTTAAGTTGATTTCTGGCACGCAGGCGGAATAAAACAGCAGCCAGTATCAATTGTCCCTCTCCAGCAACAAAATACACCAAATAGCAACCTTATTTCCCACCTGTTAACTCTCTATTCCCAAAGTGCTCCTTTTTTCTAACTCTTTTCGGCTTAAAGGCGTACACGTGCCTGCGGTTATACGAAAAGAATCTTCATTTATATCTTGGCGATTAGAATCATAACAAATATGTCTAATACGTTTCTATTAGAACCACAGCTACGCGCTGGAAATGTTTATCATAACTAAGAACTGCGTTTTGAGCTCGATTTTGAACTTCTGTATTTCGAAGGCCAGTTTTACGGAATTCAAATATTCGATAATATTGAGAGACAAAACATTTACATGTTTTCCTTTTGTTAACAATAATATATATATACATATATATATACACACGTATGTATGTAATAGATATGGTATTCAATGAGGGTATATTACGATCTAGATCTATTGTGGACAGCACCCCCCTCAGGAGGCAGGGATGAGATAAAGACTGCAGAAGTATCTTGCCATTCTGGAGGACGTGTCCCAGGAGCTGCCCATAAACACTGATCTAGATCTATTCTGTGTGGACCGCAACCCCAGGAGGCAGGGATGAGATAAAGACTGCAGAAGTCTCTAGTGTTTCTGGAAGATCTGTCCCACTACTGGTGCTGCACAAGAGACAGGGATGAGATAAAGACTGTAGAAGTCTCTTGTCATTTTGGCAGATCTGTCCCACTACTGGTGCTACCCAGGAGACAGGGATGAGTTAAAGACTGCAGAAGTCTCTTGTCATTTTGGAAGATGTGTCCCACTACTGGTGCTGCCTAGGAGACAGGGATGAGATAAAGACTGTAGAACTCTCTTGTCATTTTGGAAGATCTGTCCCACTACTGGTGCTGCCCAGGAATCAGGGATGAGTGAAAGACTGCAGAAGTCTCTTGTCATTTTGGAAGATGTGTCCCACTGTTGGAACTGCCCAGGAGACAGGGATGAGATAAATACTCCAAAAGTCTCTTGCCAATCTGGAAGATGTGTCCCACTGCTGGTACTGCCCAGGAGACAGGGATGAGATAAAGACTGCAGAAGTCTCTTGCCAATCTGGTAGATCTGTCCCACTGCTGGAACTGCGCAAGAGACAGGGATGAGATAAAGACTCCAGAAGTCTCTTGCCAATCTGGAAGATGTGTCCCACTGCTCGAGCTGCCCAGGAAACAGGAATGAGATAAAGACTCCAGAAGTATCTTGCCAATCTGGTAGATCTGTCCCACTGCTGGAACTGCCCAGGAGACAGGGATGAAATAAAGACTGCAGAAGTCTCTTGCCATTCTGGTAGATCTGTCCCACTGCTGGAACTGCCCAGGAGACAGGGATGAGATAAATACCATATAAGTCTCTTGCCATTCTGGTAGATCTGTCCCACTATTGGAGCTGCCCAGGAGATAGGGATGAGATAAAGACTCCAGAAGTTTCTTGCCAATCTGGAAGATGTGTCCCACTGCTGGAGCTTCCCAGGAAACAAGGATGAGATAAAGCCTCCAGAAGTCTGTTGCCATTCTGTAAGATCTGATCTGCTGAAGCTGACCAGGAGACACGAATGAGATAAAGACTCCAGAAGTCTCTTGCCAATCTGGAAGATGTGTCCCACTACTAGAGCTGCCCAGGAGACAGGAATGAGATACAGACTCCAGAAGTATCCTGCCAATCTGGAAGATGTGTCCCACTGCTCAGCTGTCTATAAAGAAACACGAACAGGGTCAAGAGGAAGTACTGTTTCCTGAGATCTGCCGGCATCGCCAAACTCCACGAAACCTAGAAGCACATCAGAAAGCTGAGAGGGAAACGTTTGGAAGGAAATTTTGGTAGATAAAAAACCACACCAGCATGCGTCAGAGAAAACCATTGCCGTGGAAGCAGTTCGTCTTGTGAACATATGCGGTGGTACTACCTATATGCATTTTTCAAATTACCAGGTGAAATTTGCAACACCAACATAATGCAAGATGTTTTATTAATTTTACACGAGCTATTATATATAATGATAGTGATGTTTATGCCATGTTTCAAAATTCTAGCTTGCATGGTTATTCAAATATTTATATCTTATTTTCTAAATTAATTGTTATAATAAACATGAGCCACGTGATATATTTACAACGCTAATCACACAAATGTTCACCTTTGTCAGTAAATCACTTAACAGATCTGTCATACCGCAAGTGTTTAATATAAACCCAATTATTTTTGAAATGCCTTTAATTTTCATACTCTTTAAAAGTCTTGATTTTTCAAAATGTAATAATTTATTTCTCAAAATTGGAGCACTATTTCGAATAACTATGATAACATTCTTCATTTTACTTTTGAGAGACAGCTTAAAAATGTCGAAACATTAGTAAACAAATGAATTGTATGGATCATTTTGAAAGTGGAAAATTGTTGTAAAAAGTTTGCGAGAGAGCAAAATTTGAAGCTGTTACTGTCTGTTTACAGAATACACCTGCACATTTAAAGGTTTAGTTAATTATAAGCTAAAGTGCGTCAATTGGGAAAAATTGTATCATTTCTTAAAGCTTGATATTCATTATATTTTATTTAAAACAACTGCTTTGTTTTTACTTTCTGTATACGCACTATATACATGGTGTATACAGAAGGTGTTGCACTCCACCAAAAAATTCGATACCGAGATTTCACCGGAAATATATGTTTTAGAGTCCCCTGCATCCAAAAAAAAAGTACTTTCAGAAAAAGCTCCATGTGTGTGTGTGTCCGAGTGTCAGTGTGTCCGTGTGTCTGTGAACACGATAGCTCAAAAACGAAAAGTCGGTAAGATACCAAAGTTGGTATTTAAGCTTAGTATCTTCCAGGGATGCGACATGAAGATTTTGAGAAAAATCCCCCCACCCCAAATTACCCCTTACATGGAACTTTTTTCGAAAATTTTGATTTTCTAAAAAAATTCTCTAACGATTTTGATTAAAATATTGTATATTAAATATATTTACCTGACAAATAAAATGTATATTTTGAATTTTCTGGGAATAGCCTCTGAAGATTTATTCTGAGTGAATTTTACGGAATTTTGCATAAATGCTAAACCGTAAGAGAGAGACAAAAACTTACCGCACAAAAACTGTAGAGCACATTAAAACACACAATTTATGTTGTATACATTTTTTTCGTGGAGTTGATTGTTTTTGCGATATTCCTTGTTGTTGGTTTAAGCTATAAAAACTCGTGTCCATACAAACAAAGGAACTTCAGTCACATAGCAACCAGCTTTTGACTATCACTTTAATCTATGCTACTCCCTTATTTCGCTTTTACTTACAAGGAAGCAAGAAATAAGACTATTTCTGCTATTTTTTTTTTTTTCAATTAGCAGGAAGAAAGTACCAGCATAAGCTTTTTAAAAATAATTTATTGCACAGATATAGAGAAAGTCATGTGAATGGAACACATCAGATTTTTTACAGTTTTTGTCAAATTTCTTTAGAACATCACGTTATAATTTTGATTTCGGTTTGAGATTTTGTTATTCTTTTTATTGTTTTATTCATATAGTTCCGAAGGGTGTTTTGTTTTAGAAACTGCGTCTGCTGTTTTCTCGCTAATCTTGAGAGTTTGTTAGTCCTGTATTTTCAGTATTTTACTATTAAACACACACATACACTCCCTCTCACGTGCATACTTCCAGACTACTTCTTGTTAAAGGAAAATCTGTGTTTCGAATTCGGGATCTGTGGTTGGGAAGCCAGAATGCTGGCCACTGGTCCGCAGAAGGATTTTTATTTTACCAATAAATATAATTACATAAAGGGAATACTTTATTGGTGCTATCGAAGTGAACATTTTCTTTAAAATTAATGTTATATTGACAAAGAGTAGCATAGAGGGTTAAAGAAAGCACTTGAAGATTCCACACAACTGTATGGATTCAATCAATAACATAGTATAAACATCTGATGTGTTCCATTCACATGACTTTCTCTGCAGCAAAATATTGTTAAAATGCTAATCGGGAAAAATTAACAGGTATAGTGTTTTTACTAGATTCCTTGTAAGTAGAAGCGAAATAAGCAAGTACCATAGGTTAAAGTGATAGTCAAAAGCTGGTTGCTGTGTGATTGAACTTCCTTTGTTTGGATGAACAGCAGTTGGAAACTTCCTGTATGAGAAAATTATGTGTTTTAAAACTGAAACTAATAAATAACAAGGAATAACTCAAAAACGATCAACTCCATGAAAAAAATATATATAACATAAATTGTGTGTTTTAATGTGCTCTACATTTTTTGTTTGGTAAGTTTTTGTCTATCTCTTACGGTTTAGCAATTATTCAAAATTCCGTATAATGCATCTAGAATAAAGTAGTTTTCAGAGGATATTCCCAGAAAGTTCAAAATATACATTTTATTTGTCAGGTGAATATTTTTAATATACGATATTTTAATCAAAATCGCTAGAGCCATTTTTGAGAAAATCACATTTTTTGAAAAAAGTTACATGGAAAGGGTGTTTGGGGGTGGGGGATTTTTTTGAAAATTTTCGTGTCTCATTTTTACAAGATACCAAACTTAAATACCAACGGTCTTTTCGTTTTTGAGCTATGCTGTTCACACACAGTTCTTTTTCCAGAAATGCTTTCTTTGGATTCAGGGGGTCTCAAAACATATATTTCCGGCGAAATCTCGGTACCTTCTCTATACACTATGTACATAGAACGTTTAGAGAAAGTAAAAATATAATAACTGAGTCATGTAGCAGAGGGAAAATGAGACTAGCTGGATTATTTTGCTAGTGTTGGGATAAAAGGTATCGCCGTCTACTTTTTGCTTATAACCTCAGATATGTCAACCTCCCTGCTGCTTTATCACTACACAGCACTAACGACTACTGCTTCTGTTATTTTATTTATAAGCGTTTTGGTATTAATAACAATGTCACCGTGTTGTTTTGTTAACTAACATTTAGTTTTGATTGTTACGAGGTACGTCCAGAAAGTACGTTTCGTTTGGTAATAGAATTAAATTGTGTACAGATGCTGAATAATTATTTATTGTACAAAATTCTACAACTCTTAAACTACTTTTCCATAACTGCCGTAATTTTGCAGGCATTTGTCATAGCGTGGCACAAGTTTTTGTATACCTTCTTCATAGAAGTTTGCCGCCTGTGTCTTCAAAAAGTTGGAAAATTGTTATTCCAGATCTTCGTCATTGTTGAAGTGTTGACCGCCAAGGAAAGACTTGAGATGTAAGAACAGATGAAAGTCGCTAGGAACGAGGTCAGGGCTGTACGGAGGATGGTCAAACACGTCCCAGCCAAATCCCTGTAGGAGGTTTTTCGTCACATTTGCAGTGTGTGGTCGTGCGTTGTCGTGAAGAAAAACACCTTTTGACAGCAATCCTCGGCGCTTATTCTGTATTGCGCGGCGCAATTTCCTAAGTGTCTCGCAATAAATATCTGCTTTGATTGTTTGACCACGCGGTAAGAAATCAAGGAGTAAGATGCCTTTCCAGTCCCAGAACACTGTGCACATCATTTTTCGAGGTGTCAAGATTTGTTTCGGCTTAACCTTTGCTGGGGATGAAGTGTGCCTCCATTCCATTGATTGCCGCTTACTTTCAGGGGTGTCGTAAGAAACCCAAGTCTCATCTCCTGTGACTATCTGTGTCAGAAATTCTTCGCCGTCTTCATCATAACGGGTTAAAAGCTGAAGTGCACTACCCATCCGTTTTGTTTTGTGTTGCTCAGTAAGAATCTTTGGTACCCAACGTGAGCAAAGTTTACGAAATTTCAGTTTTTCGGTAACAATTTCATGAATTATTGATCATGAGATTTGGGGAAATTCCATAGCGAGAGCACTAATTGTAAACTTGCTGTTTTCCTGGATTTTGTCATCAATCGCGTGAACCAGTTCTTCTGTAACTAAAGATGGACGCCCACTTCGTTCTTCATCGTGCACTTCACTATGTCCTTCATTGAACTGTCGGACCCATCTTCTCACCATTGAATCACTCATCGCATTTTGTCCGTAAACTTCGCAAATTTACCTATAAATTTCATTTGGTTTCACCTTCCTAGTATTCAGAAAACGAATCACAGATCTGATTTCACAAGCGGAGGGATTTTCAATCAACACCGACATTGTAAACAAGCACAACAAAGCATATGTGGCTGACAGCGATCTCAAAATGGCGCACGTTTCTTTTCCTTGATACAGAGCGTCTACCGCGCATGTGCGGAACTGCGATCGCAGCGCTGCAGCGGAGTTAAATTGAAACGGAACTTACTTTCTGGAATTACCCCGTATATCAATTTAACCGGCATACTTTTTCCAAATTATTTATTTTGTATATTATATAATGTTTTAATAAGAATACTAATGTAATGCTCTCTGATAGCTTACAGTATAATAGTATAGTAGTTAACTCCTTAGCGCGGTGGTAGCGTTGCTGCTTGCCAAGCGGAGACCTGGGTTCGATACCCAGTACCGGCGTTGGGATTTAGTCCCTCTGGGAGACTTGGAGCGGGGTGCTCTGAGCCTCGTGAGGTCTCTGGGGGCATTTGAGGAGCTACTTGATGGAGAAGCAGCGCCTCCAGATTATGAGGATCACATTAACCGACTGGGGACGCTGACCACGTCTCACCCTCCAATGTTGCACCCCATCCATGACGTCTGTCATGGACCGAGATGGGGGACGCAGCGGCCGAGCGGTATGTCTTGTTCCTTGTGGACTGTCGTGCTTTGGAGTTTTTTTTTAATAATATAGTAATAATAAATGATTAAATAATTATATTTCAGCTCGTGCAGACTTTTATTCCAGGAAGATTGAGGAAGATTAAACCGAACTATTGAGAATTTAGATGTCTTTATTTAGATATCTTGCACACTATTGACCAGTTTGTGTCACCTAAGCTCTCGGTTTGCCGTGGTTTTCTGCAGTTTTCTTCTGCTCCTCTGACCTCTCTTTTTGTATCCAAGCTCCATTTCCATTTCATAAGTTGAGGATGACCTCAGCGTTCTGAACCTTCTTCAGTACTTCCAAATGCTCCCTCTGTTCCAGCATACCTTTGGCTCTTTCTCCTTCCTCTTTCCCATCTCTCTCTCTCTCTCTCTCTCTCTCTCTCTCTGACTGTTTATTAAAGATGCCTTTACAGACAGCCTCCTTTTTGTTTAAATGTTCACTCTGAAAGTTTTCCAAACTGCCTGGAAGTCTTTTATTTGCATGATGGATTCAAATTTATGGATTATTTCCCGGATGAATTTCCATTCGCTGGCATTTGTTGAATAAATTATTATGTATAGTTAAATGTTTTTGGTTTACAGTGAAATATCTCCAAAATTCATTAAGAGAATGTGTTTCCTTTGAAACTTAAAAGTGAAATTTATATTTGTTTTAGAATATCAGTATTACTAAAAATAATAGTTTAATACCTGGTTAGAAGCCCGAAAAGATTTTGAATTAATACGTCGCCAGGAAAGCTTCAGTTCTTATTTTAATAGTGTAATAGTTTAAAATAAAATATAGTATTTTATTTTTTGTTAGATTTTAAAGGGTTTGTATTTTTATGGTGTTTAACGCCCGCCTTTGCTACTGAGGCACTGCAGACGATGACATTGATGACACTTGGAATGAAGATGGAGCGCCGGTGGAATGTAATGGTGGGGGAAACCGGAGAAGCCGGGCAAACCCGCCTCTGTTCTGCTTTGTCCACCACAAGTCTCACATGCGGTGGGGTCGAACCCGGAGCGTCTAGGCGAGAGGCAAATGGTCTAACTACTCGGCCACGACGCGGTCTAAAAGGCTGGTATATGCATCAAATTGCTCGCTACCAGAAGAACTGTACCTACGAATAATACATTGAACAGCATCTCTCCATTGATAATGAGTGAGTTTCTGTTTTGATTTTTTCAGTAATGCCGTTGGTAATTTTACTTTAAAAAGATTTAATTCTAAATTTTAGTTTTGCACATTTTCAAATGTTTTAATTCTTGCACTGTTTTGTGCCATACCAGTAATGTAACCTGTTATATTAACACTACCTCGTCACATACAATCCAACACAAAGACAATTGAAGGTAAATATTGCAAACATTTATTTACAAATGTGGAAATAAACCTCAGCCAACCTAACTCTAATTTTTAATACAGTAATAAAACGTATACAACATGGCCACGTGAATTTATTCGCGCTTAAAACTTTAAAAAATGTTCAAAGTGAAATAAGCTTACAGTTCACATTAAATATCACAGCGCTTTCAAATGATTAAAGAATGCACAAACTTTCAGAATATGCAGTGAAATGCGTCGGCTATTACTGAGCCCGAGCAGAGGATTAATGATTTAGCCAAGTTAATGAAAGAAATTTTGAAGCAAAATGTTAAAAGCCAAAAAGTTGTCCTGACGAGACTTTAGCCTAATGCTTCTTGAAACTTCCCCGGATTAATATAAAGATGTGCTTCAGACGAAGACTTGTTGGCGACTCCTCGAGAGATTTCTGTAACCGGCCATCCCTGGAGTGTGTCTAGGCGGCGGCTTACGGAAAACTAATTTTTTTTTTACTTTCTCTATACGTACTATGTATATAGTGTATAGAGAAGGTATTGCACTCCACCAAAAAATTCGATACCGAGATTTCACCGGAAATATATATTTTAGAGTGTCTTGTATCCAAAAAAAGTATTTTCAGAAAAAGGTCCGCGTGTGTGTGTGGTGTCCGTGAACACAATAACTCAAAAACGAAAAGTCGGTAAAACACCAAACTTGGTATTTAAGTTTAGTATCTTCAAGGGATGCGACACGAAGATTTTGAGAAGAATCCCCCCACCCCAAACAACCCTTTACATGGAACTTTTTTCGAAAATTTTGATTTTCTAAAACATGGATCTAACGATTTTGATTAAAATATCATATATTAAAGGTTTTTACCATTCCAAATAAAATGTATATTTTGAATTTTCTGGGAAAAGGCTATGAAGATTACTTTATTCTGGATGAATTTTGCATAACTACTAAACCATAAGAGATGGTCAAAAACTTAACACACAAAAAAATGTAGAGCACGATAAAACACAATTTATGTTATAAACATTTTTTTCGTGGAGTTCATGGTTTTTGAGATATTCCTTTTTCTTGATTTCAGCTTTGAAAAACTTATACTTTTCTCATACAGGAATTTCTCAACTCGTGTCCATACAAACAAAGGAACATCAGTCACATAGCAACCAGATTTTGTCTTTCACTTTAACCTATGGTACTCCCTTATTTCGCTTCTACTTACAATAAAGCAAGAAATAAGACTATTTCTGGTAAGTTTTCTCGGTTAGTTGGAAATACATAAAAGCATAAGCTTATTAACAATAATTTGTTACAGAGATATAGAGAAAGTCATGTGAATGGAACACATCAGATTTTTTTGGATAGTGTTTAACGTCCGCTTTTACTACAAATGGCACCGCAGGTGATGGCACTGGAGATATATGGAATGAAGATGTAGCACCAGCGGAATGCGATGACGGGGGAAACCCTCCCCTGCGCCGCTTTGTCCTCCACAAGTCTCGCATGCGGTCGCTTGGAATCGAAGCATTTGGCCACGGCGCAACCCTAGAACTTACTTTTTCTGGAGTGGTGAGGGCAGTGTGGTGATTAAGAGAACTATTTGCACAATCAGCTTGTTTCTCTGTGCAAGGTTACCATCTGGAATGGAAGACGTGACAGTAAATATGCGAATACAAAGTATTTAGACAATCATCTGAGGCTCTCTGGTATCCAGAACATCGTGTGTTTTTTCCCACAGTTTCCCCTGTCTGAATCACTTTTGGATGGCTCATAGAACTAAAGCAATGCGGAAGCGTGTAGAAGCGCGCAAGTTCAAACTGGCCGCAACTACTGTAATAAGATTTAGCGCGAGGGTCGAGGAAGCGAGAAACTCGCACCAGAGAGTTACCGACCGCCCTTCTAGGTCTCAGCGGAGCACTTTTAACTTTCACCTTAGACCCATTCATCTTTACTCACCTTGAGCTTGAACTACAAGACTCGTATCGCTGATCTTTTCCCCTCCCTTCTAAAACTTTAAGCCGGGAGGGGCCCATCAGCCCTCGCCCGTCCGTCTGTATTATGGAATAAAGTCGATATGAAAGCGTTTGCTCCAGAAAGCAGTAGGGTTGTTCAACTGTATCTAGGACAAATCTGTCCGTACAAGACTGTGTACGGACATCCTTCCGTCACTGGCAGTTAAACAACCAACGGCTGGTTTCCGTCACTTGCTATACGAGTCTATTCCATTCGCATGACTTTCTCTACATCGGTGAATCGGATTGGTTGATGAGGGGTGAATCAAGTAAAATTAAACAAAGACCCTTCCTCCCAAAAAAGGAATTTTCGCCCAAAAATTCAAGCTTTTAAAAAAATCTCCAAAACATTGGTTTTATTTACGATACTTTTAGTATTTTTACTTTCTCTATACGCACTATGTACATAGTGTATAGAGAAGATATTGCACTCCACCAAAAATTGGATAGCGAGATTTCACGGGAAATATATGTTTTACGGTCCCCTGTATCCAAAAAAAAAGTATTTTCAGAAAATGGTCCTTGTGTCAGTGTGTCTGTGAACACGATAACTCAAAAACGAAAAGTCGGTAAAATACCAAACTTGGTATTTAAGTTTAGTATCCTCCAGGAATGCGACAGGAAGATTTTGAGAAAAATCCCCCCTCCCCAAACTACCCTTTACATAGAACTTTTTTGGAAAATTTTCATTTTCTAAAAAATGGCTGTAACCATTTTGATTAAAATATCGTATATTAAAGATATTTACCTGATAAATAAAATGTATATTTTGAATTTTGTGGGAATAGCCTCTGAAGACTACTTTATTCTGGGCCAATTTTACGGAATTTTGCATAACTGCTAAACCGTAAGAGATGGACCGCATAACAAATGTAGAGCACTTTAAAACACACAATTTATGCTATATACATTTTCTTCGTGGAGTTGATTGTTTTTGAGATATTCCTTGTTGTTGGTTTCAGATATAAAAAACATACTTTTCTCATGCAGGACTTTGTGAACTCGTGTCCATACAAACAAAGGAACTTCAGCCACATAGCAACCAGCTTTTGACTATCACTTTAACCTATGGTACTCCCTTATTTCGCTTCTACTTACAAGGAAGCAAGTAATAAGACTATTTCTGCTAATTTTTTCTCGATTTGCAGGAAGTAAATAGAAGCATAAGCTGTTTAACAATAATTTATTGCAGAGTTGTAGAGAAAGTCATGTGAATGGAACACATCGGATTTTTTTATACTCATAGATTCCATGTTTTTCTCCTTCACAAAAAATGAAACGCAGTGAATAGTGGATACCAATGCAAATTAGAACTACTGCAGATAAAACTGTTCAAAGAATGTCTAGATATTGACCGTCTATAACATATCGATCTATAACTTTATTTGTTATTAATGATAAGCTATAACAAATTATTGTTAAAAAAGCATATCCTTTTATCTACTTTATGATAATCACCATAAACATTAGCAGAAATTGTGTTAATTACTTGCTTCCATGTAAGTAGGAGGGAAATAAGGCAATACACCAGGCTAAAACGAGAGTCAAATGTTTTAAAAGTTGGTTGCCATGTGGTTGAAATCCGTTTCTATGCAGAGCCAAGAAATTACAACCTGTGAGAAAACAAATAAACAGGAATATCTCAGAAATAGTCAATTCCAAATAAAAAAATATAACATAAATGTGTGTTTTAACGTGATCTACAATTTTTGTGCAGTAAGTTTTTGTCTTATCTCCTACGGTTTACCAGTTATACAAAATTTATTCAGAATAAAGAGGTCTTCAGAGACTATTCCCAGAGAATTGAAGATACACATTTTATTTGCCATATTAATACGGTGTTTTAATCAAAACCGTTAAGTCATTTTTCAGAAAATCAAAATGTTCTACATTTTTTTCCATGTAGTTTGGTGTGGGTGAATACTTTTCGAAATCTTCGTGAATCTTTGAAACATCCTAAACTTAAATATCAAGTTTGGCATTTTACCGACTTTTCGTTTTTGAGTTATTGTGTTCACAGACACACGGACACATACGGAACTTTTTCAAAAAATAATTTTTTTGGATACAGATGTAAACGTGTATTGCCAGTGAAATCTCTGTATCGAATTTTTGGATGGAATACTTCTTTATACACTATGTACATAGTACGTGTAGAGAAAGTAAAAAGGGTATTTAGAATTTAATTTATTGTGTAACAAAACACAATTAAGTTGTATACAAACACGTTCGTGAATCAGAACACCACAATAAATCTGATAACCACTTTTGTAGATGAAATCCATTTTGCCACATACTTACATAATCAATGAGATAAAACTAAATCACCGCATAATTAGTTTAATTTATTTCTGTAAAATAAATTGCATACATAAATGGCATTTCCATGAATAACTTATAAAGTTGAGTAAAAAATATGGAATAATGCATGTAACCCCGCTGTTGCAACTCTATGAACTGATATTTTTTACTTTCTCTAAACGCACTATGTACATAGTGAATAGAGAAAGTATTGCACTCCACCAAAAAATTCTATACCGAGATTTCACTGGAAATATATGTTTTAGGGTCCCCTTTATCTAAAAAAAAGCATTTTTACAAAAAGGTCCGTGCGTGTGTGTGTGTGTGTGTTTGTGTGTGTGTTTGTGTGTGTGTGTGTGTGTGTGTGTGTGTGTGTGTGTGTGTGTGTGTGTGTGGAGTTTATCGTTTTTGAGATATTCCTTTTTCTTGATTTCAGCTTTGAAAAACTTATACTTTTCTCATACAGGAATTTGTCAACTCCTGTCCATACAAACAAAGGAACATCAGTCACATAGCAACCAGCTTTTGGCTTTCACTTTAACTTATGGTACTTCCTTATTTCGCTTGTATTTACAATAAAGCAAGGAATAAGACTATTTCTGCTAATTTTCCGCGATTAACATTAAATAAATAAAAGATAAGCTTTTTAACAATAATTTGTTACAGAGAGATAGAGAAAGTCATGTGAATGGAACACATCAGATTTTATATTACTTCAAATTGAGAAGGTTTTGGTTCAAACAATACAGTAGGCTACTTCAATATGTGGCTTTGGATTGAACAAACACAGACAAAAGCTAAGCTAATAAGAACAACAATGCTTACTTCATTGCAAAATGTTTCTGAAAGAAATTAGTCATGGCACAACTTACAGAAAGAAATGCTAATGGTCGGATATGGTGATGGGAGAAGGACCCAAGAACAGGTTTGTGCCTTGTTTAATGAAATGTTCCAGAACGAAGGATTACTCTTTCCACGGTAAGAGCATTTTGAAAAAATGCAATGAAACTGGAGTGTTACAAATAAGGGAAAGTGTGGAAGACCAGAACGAGTTACAGATGGTGATCAAGGTCTTGAAGTGGAGGGTTCACAAGGACCGACCAAGAGATCTTGAACAGTTGAAGCAAGAAACAGCTGATCAGGCGAACACATTAACTAATTTCAAAAACGGACTTTGGCATTGTTTGGCAGTAAATGGAGGCCATTTTGAATACCTTTTGAAGTGAATTCATCATGTGTTACAATACACCACCACTAATTTTGTTATCAATGTGTTTTCTTGGTTTAAATGTAATACGTCCTAATACATTTAAATTACAGTTCAAAAAAGCATTTATCCACCTGTACCCTCCGAGACCTGAGGAACAAAAAATGAGCAAAAATGTTTTTTCATTAAAAAAAAAAAAAGTCACTCCCTATTTACAATCATAGTGATATGTAAAAATTTTTGATATCTTACAGCTTTTCTAAAGTAAAGTGAAGTAAGGGAGTACCATAGGTTAAAGTGATAGTCAAAAGCTGGTTGCTATGTGACTGAAGTTCCTAAGTTTTATGGACAGGAGTTGATAAATTTTAACGGTAAAACCAAAAACAAGGAATACCTATAAAAAAAAACTCCACGAAAAAAAAAGTATATAACATAAATTGTGGGTTTTAACGTGCTCTACATTTTCTATTTACTAAGTTTTGTCTATCTCTCACGGTTTAGCAGTTATGCAAAATTCCGGAGTAAAGTAGTCTTCATAGGCTATTCCTCGAAAATTCAAGATATACATGTTATTTGTTAGGTAAATATATTTAGTAAACGATATTTTAGAGCTATTTTTGAAAAAATCATAATTTTTTAAAAAAGTTCCATGTAAAGGGTAGTTTGGGGTGGGGAGATTTTTCTCAAAATCTTCGTGTCCTATCCCTGGAAGATACTAAACTTAAATACCAAGTTTGGTATTTTACCGACTTTTCGTTTTTGAGTTATCATGTTCACAGACACGGACACACACACATACACGGACGTTTTTCTGATTTTTTTTTTGGATACAGGGGACCTAAAAACATATATTTGCTACAATGTCCGCATTGGAACACATGATTTTTTCTCATTTTTGTATTCAAATCTATGTACAAACTCTTGAAAATAGAGTCCCTTTCTTTAATATTTGTTAACAAGGAAATATGATTGTTAATTAAATTTGATAATTATGAAATTGACTTATTAATATATGCAAAGATAAGATTCATAATATGTATTTTACAAACAGATAAAGGAATTAGTTCCGCATTCTAGATCAGTACGTGGACAAGTGCGTCAGAATAGTAAACATCCCAGGGGTGCACAAGCTCATCAAATGCAATTTCTAGAAGAAAATAAAGAAAGAAAGTAAGTAAGTTTTAAAGAACCGAATATTTCACATTTTATCGCATTTTCAAAACACATTAAAATGTAATTTATAGGTCGTGAAAAATGAAAGTACAAGAGTAAAAGACTTTGTGAACATTTAGCGCTATATCGCATTTGCAAAAAATCACCACCCGTAGTAAATAAATAAATAGATAAGTTTATTTGCCAGAACAAAGCACTTTGTGTGGCAACGTCAAACACAAGTAATGTCAAAAACAATCGGAAGTATCGTAGAATTCATCCAGACAATAAAATGTATTTAAAATCAAAGTGCGCTTCACTGACCTCTTAAACGATTCAATGGAGAGAGCTTTAGTGCAGTTACTGAGTTTGTTAAATAGAGTCAATGATATTACCTCATAGGAATTTTGTATCTTACTATATTTACATCTGTTTATGTAAATATTGAAACTAGTTCTGGTGTGATGAAGATGCCTTTCGGAACATAGATTCTATTTATGACTATGTTCCTTAGCAAACAAGAGGCAGTGAAACACAAACAATGAAGTCAAAGTTAAAACATCCATCTTAACAATTAAATATTTACCATGAGTTCTGGGGGCTAGACGACATAAAATTCGAATTGTCTTTTTTGTAATAAAAGTATTTTTTTTATCTAAAGCATGGTTGCCCCAAAAATAAAATAACTCAAAGGATTCTTCCATAGTAAATTGATGATAAAACATTGGAACACACATGATTTTTAAAACTCGTAACATAAATATACCTCTGCTTACTTTGTTGGCGATATAATTAATATGTGAACGTCAACCTAGACCAGGTTCGAAATGAATGCCTAGAAATTTTTAACTAGTTTCAGTTGAAAAAGGACAACTAATACTAAAAAAAACATCTGACGTGTTACAATCACATGACTTTCTCTATCTGCTCTAAAAACAAACTGCTTACAAAAGGTTGTTCTTCTTTCTACACAATGCTAATTGAGATAAAGATTAACAAAATGTTCTTATTACTTAGTTCCTTATAAGTAGAAGGGAACTGAAGGAATACGTTAAAGTGATAGTCATATGTTTTAAAAGGTTTGGTTATGCGATTTTCATTGCAAATCGCTTCTCTGCTTGACCAGGAATAGAACAAAAGGAAAACGGACACTTCCTGTCTGAGAAAAGTATAAGTACTTTACAATTGAAACTATAACAAGGAATATCTTGAAAACGTATATGACATAAATTGTGTATTTTAACCAGATCTGAATTTTTGTGTCGTACGTTTTTGTCTATCCTTTACGGTTTACTAGTTATGCAAAATTCATCCAGAATAAACAGGTCTTAAGAAGCTATTCCCAGAAAATTCAAGATATACCTTTTAGTTGTGATGGAAATAACTTTAATATATGGTGTTTTAATCAACATCGTTAGGGCCATTTTTAAGAAAAACAGAATTTTCCAAAATTGTTGCATGTAAAGGGTAGTTGGGGGTGGGGAATTTTCTTTAAAATCTTCGTGTCGCATTTTTGGAAGATACCAAACCTAAATACCAAGTTTGGTATTTAACCGTCTTTTCGTTTTTGAGCTATTCTGTCCACAGACACACACACACACACAGACACAGACCTTTGTTCTGAAAATGCTTTTTTTGGATTCAGGAGATATAAAACATATACTTCAGTTGAAATCTCGGTTACGAATTTTTGGGTGTAATACAATACCTTCTTTATCCTCTATGTACATCGGACGGGGCTAGAGACAGCAGTAATATGTAATAGACACAGAGTTAAATATAAAAAATGGTTTAAGTCCATAAAAGTGTGTAGCAGTTGTAAGAAACCACCCTTAAATAAATCTTTGGTGCAGGGTTGTCACCATTTCAGTACAAGGAGCAAGAATATCGCCAAAATGCTTTTAGAGCAAGGGGCACTAACCGACTCTTTCACATTGCTAACATACATAGCGTAAAAAAGAGGAGATTTTGATGATACATGGGGGAAGAGCTTCTTACTACCATTAGGGGCGTTAGACCCCAACGACAACACGAAGCGTCGAATGAGGGGACACAGTTTCCAAGAAAGAGAGGACATGAAAACATAAAATGTGCAGCTGGATAGCGAACAGTGATAAAAAGAACTCGACAAAGCAAGGAGAAAATATTGGCAAATCCCTTTTCGTATTAAAACGTTGCAGAAAACTTGTCCAAGATTTTAAAAGCGAAAACGCGCTCTAAGTTCATAAATTGACATTATGATATCCAGAGAGCAACATACTCTCTTAAAGCGGGAGATTAAAGCTCTGTGCGATTATTAAAACGTTTACAAACACGACTATACTAAACTACTTATATTTGTGTGTGGACGCCATAGCTCAAAAACGAAAAGACCCTTAAATGCCTAACATGCTATTTAGGTCTGGTATCTTTCAAGAACGCGACACGATGATTTTCAACAAAATCCTCCCACCACAAACTACACTTTACATGGAAAATACTTTGAAAATTTTGATTTTTTGAAAAATGTCCTTAACGATTTAATTAAAATCTCTTATATTTAAGATATTTATATGACAAATAAAATGTATATCTTACATTTTCTAGGAATAGTTTCTGAAGACCTCTTCATTCTGGACGATTTTTATTGAATTTTGAATAACTGGTAAACCGTAAAAGATGGAGAATATCTTACTGCACAAAAAATGTAGTTCTCGATAAAACATATAATTATGTCACATACATTTTTTCGTGGAGTTGGCCGTTTTCGAGATATTTCTTGTTTTTGGTTTCGGCTTTAAAAAACTTACACTGCTCTTATACAGGAATTTGTCAACTCGTGTGCATATAAACAAAGGTACTTTAGTCACAAAGCAGCCAGCTTTTGACTATCACTTTAACCTATGGTAATCCCTTATTTCGCCTCTACTTACAAGGAAGCAAGTAAT
This sequence comes from Hymenopus coronatus, assembly GCA_030762935.1. Lineage (NCBI taxonomy): Eukaryota > Metazoa > Arthropoda > Insecta > Mantodea > Hymenopodidae > Hymenopus > Hymenopus coronatus. The sequence continues at coordinate 172,801,468 of CM060881.1, read as the reverse complement.
AAGACTACTTCTGCTAATTTTTTCTCGATTAGCAGCTTGACATAAATAGAAGCATTAGTATTTTAACAATAATTTGCTGCAGAGATGTAGAGAAGGTCATGTGAATGTAACACATCAGATTTTTACTCCTTGTTTCGTTGTTAAGCCAACTGGATCTTCCTTTTTCTTTACAGGAATTATAAACAGAAATATTTGTGTTGCCTTGCGTTGATTACAGGCCGTGTAACGTATGTAAGTTTTAGCAATGTAAAACTGTTTCCATCTCTTTCTATCATTGTTGAGATTGTTGGTCACGTCTCTAGCCAACAAACTCCTTTACTTAAACCTTTTTGCATTAGAATGAACTCAACGTCTTCCAAATATATTAATAACACAAGTAAAACAATTCAGCAATAAATATTCACACACAAATTAACAACTAAATGTATGTTTTAAGCTCTTATTTAGCCCAAATAAATGTCAACGTTATGAATAAAATTACAAAATAAAAACCTTTTATCTTGTGGCTCTTACTGTCACAACACAAGGTACTGCAAAGCACTAATAGCTTCGAAAGGGAATTTTAACACTTGCAAATCAGCGTGGTATACTAAAATTGTGTAAACCATTAGAAAAGTTCAGCATTTACAAGATTCTGGAAGAGCCAGGTCATTGTACCTTTGTTTTAAAAAGCCTAAAACTAGTGATGATGAATGTCTGATAACTCGTATCAAGGATGCCATTTAAACCATTTAATACCATGTTATACCATTCACTCACTTGAGTAAACAGAGAAAGGAAACAAACAAAAAAAATCTGATGTGTTACACTCATCTGACTTTCTCTAGCTGTTCTACAAACTTCTTACATAAGATTATTCTTCTTTCTGCACCTTGCTACTCGAGGTACTCATTAGCAGAATGTTCTTATTACTTAGTTCCTTATAAGTAGGAAAAAATAAGGGAATACACTAGGCTAGAGTCACAGTCAAATGTTTTAAAAGCTGTCGTTATGCGATTGTCTTTACAAATCTCTTCTTTTCTTGGCTAGGAGTAGAACAAAAGAAAACCGCACACTCCCGTCTGAGAAAAATATAAGTACTTCACAACTGAAACTAATAACAACGAATACCTCGAAAACTGTAAGCTCAATGAGAAAAAGGTATACGACATAACTTATGTATTTTAACAAGAACTACATTTTTTTGTATAGTAAGTTTTTGTCTATCTCTTATGGTTTACTTGTTATGCCAAATTAAGCAAAATTCATCCAGAATAAACAGGTCTTTAAAAGCGATTCCCAGAAAATTCCAGATATACATATTATTTGTCAGCTAAACATATTTAATATACGATATTTTAATCAAAATCGTTACAGCCATTTTTGAGAAAATAAAAATTTTCGAAAAAAGTTCCATGTAAAGGGTAGTTTGGGGTGTGAGGATTTTTCTCAAAATCTTCGTGTCGCATCCCTAGAAGATACTAAACTTAAATACCAAGTTTGGCTCTTTAACGACTTTTCGTTTTTGAGTTATCGTGTTCACAGACACACGGGCAAACTGACACACGGACCTTTTTGTGAAAATGTTTTTTTTTGGATACAGGGGACCCTAAAACATATATTTCTGATTAAATCTTGGTATCGAATTTTTGGGTGGAATACAATACTTCTCTATCCTTATATACATTGTACATATGGGGCTAGAGAAAGTAATTAAGACCCCTCCTCCTCACACACGTATGCATATTTCAGTTCACTGGTTTTCTTCTGTGGCAAAATCACCATTTAGTCAGCATACACCTGTCCAAATAATTGTTAAAATGTATGGGTTTATGGCCAAGTAAAGTTTTGATTTCAACGAAATCAGTTTAATTTAAAAGATTAGTGTTAGTTATAGAAATTTCGTTAACAGCTTTAACAGTAAGCTGATGTTAACAATTTGTTAGCGTGCTACATACTAATTACGGAGAGAGTACGAGTAACCTCGTAATTAAAACGCTCCTCTGAAGACACCAGTGCGCATGTGCACTGTGCGTTATTTCCGGGATCGCCCACCTAATATCATGGATGTTAACGGAGACCACAATTTTAGGAGTCAAAACATTAAGCTTTTATTTTCTCTACACGTACTGTGTGCATAGTGTACAGAGAAAGTATTGTATTGCACCCAAATATTCCATACCGAGAATTCACCGGAAATATACGTTTTGAGATCCCCTGAATCCAAAAAAAGAAAAGCATTTTTAGATAAATGTCCGTGCGTGTGACTGTGGGCACTATAGCTCAAAAACGAAAAGACTGCTTAAAACCAAACTTGGTATTTAAGTTTGGTATCTTCCAAAGATGCGTCCACCCTTTACATAGAAAAAAATTTGAAAATTTTAATTTTCTTAAAAACGTCACTAACGATTTTGATTAAAATCTGTTATATTTAAGATATTTGCTTGCCCAATAAATTGTATATCTTGAATTTTCTGGGAATAGCCTCTGAAGACCTCTTTATTCTGGATGATTTTTACTGAATTTTGTATAACTGGTAAGAGATAGACAAAAACGTACTACAGAACAAATGTAGATCACGATAAAACACACAATTTATGTTATATACATTTTTGTCGTGGAGTTGATCATTTTTGAGATATTCCTTTTTATTGGTTTCAGCCTTAAAAACGTATATTTTTCCCATACAGGAATTTGTCAGCTCCTGTCCATACAAAGGAACTTCAGTAACATAGCACCCAGCTTTTCACTATCACTTTAACCTATGGTACTCCCTTATTGCGCTTCTACTTACAAGAAGCAAGTAATAAGACTATTTCTGCTAATTTTTTCTCGATTAGCATGAAGTTTGATAAGGGCGTCACTTTTGGGGAGCACATCAGGGAACTGAGGTGTCGGGGCACTGGGGCTGCGGCCTCCTTGTACCCGATGCCGGTTCCCCTTAAGTTGCGCCTTTTGAGGGCTCTCATAGTCCCCTTGTTAATCTACGCCTTGTGAGATCTGGGGGGGGGGCCATGGCGGCAGACTCCAGTCTGCTGTTGCTTCAGCGGGTACAGAATAGAGGCCTTCGGGCCATCTATTCTTTACCTCTTGGATAACCTACGAGACTCCTGGAGGAAGCCTCTGGTGTACCATACCTGGAGTACGAGATTATACGTCGAGCAACAAAATCCAACGAAGCGTGAAGGGAGCGCCCTCTTTAGGTCTCTTGGGGATTATGATCCCAGAAACCGCCATTTTAGGCGATACCGGCTTCCCTGAATGGCTTGCGGGCATCCCCGGTAACGAAGGAGCACCTCCAACAGCTGCTACGGCTACGCTCCTGACAATTCTTCTTCAAGAGTTGCTAGGACATCAAAATTTACAACCCCCCCCCAAAAAAATATATATATATATCATTGCATCATGACTGGCATCCGTTGAGGAGCAAAACTTGCTTCCTCCTGTCACTCCCCAACCTCATTCTCACCCGCCATCCTGTAAACCCCACATTCCCGTCAGAACGTGGTTAAGCTCTTGTAGAATAGGAACACGTCTAACACTCCACCGGGCTGCCCTCAGACTGTCATTTGCTCATTGCGTTCTCTACATCATACCCTGAAAATGAGGGCCATGTTAGCTCTTGCAAGCTGGAAATCATTCCAGAATTCACCTGCCTGATAGCCCGAGAAAAGTTATTTTCGCGTTCCTCAAAGTTGTGCAAAAAGGCTTCTATGGATTTCGTTCGCTCGCTTTCCCAAGCACGCTAGACCAGTGGATGTATATATACTTATATCTAAATAAATAAACGTATTCATTCAGTCTATTGGAGTGTTCATTGTAGTTGCTTTTTACATTCATACCATTGCTAGGTTATCTGTGTGTGCGTGTGTGTGTGCGCGCGCACGTGCATGCTGCAACCAAACGCTCTGTATGCCTAAAGGTTCTACTACTGCGAAAGTACGCTAATATGGAGAAATAAAACACTATATCTAATATATTGTATACAGGTGTTAATGAACTACACGGGAATAATTTGCGAGATTGTGCACGTGACTGATATAAGTAATTTGAGATCAGCGATGCATGGTCCCCGGATAAACATAACGTTAAAGGTGTGGGTATCAGGTGCTGATAAGTCGGTGTTACAGCAAAGCAGGTTGAAAAAATCTGATGTATACCATTCACATGACTTTCTCTATATCCCTGCAACAAATTATTCTTAAAACGCTTATACTTCTATTTATTTCATGCTAATCAGTAAAACATTACCATAAATAGCCATATTGCTTGCTTCCTTGTAAGTAGAGGTGAAATAAGGGAGTACCATGGGTTAAAGTGATAATCAAAAGCTGGTTGCTATGTCACTGAAGTTCCTTTGTTTGTATGGACAGCAGTTGACAAATTCCTGTATAAAATACGTGCAAGTTTTTCATAGCAGAAATCAAAAATAAGGAATATCATAAAAACGACGAACTCCACGAAAAAAATGTATATATTATAAATTGTGTGCTCTATATGTTTTTGGTAGAAAGTTTTTGTCCATCTCTTACGGTTTAGCAGTTATTCAAAATTCAGTAAAATTCATCCAGAATAAACTACTCTTCAGAGGCTATTCCTAGAAAATTCAAGATATACATTTTATTTGTCAAGTAAATATCTTTAATATACGAAATTTTAATCAAAATCGTTAGAGCCATTTTTGAGAAAATCAAAATTTTCGAAAAAAGTTCCATGTAAGGGTAGTTGGGGGTGGGGGGACTTTTCTCAAAATCTTTGTGTCGCATCCCTAGAAGATACTAAACTTAAATACCAAGTTTGGTATTTTACCTACTTTTCGTTTTTGAGTTATCGTGTTCACAGACACACGGACACACACACATACGGACCTTTTTCCGAAAATGCTTTCTTTAGATAAAGGGGACCCTAAAACATATATTTCCGGTGAATTCTCGGTATCGAATTTTTTGGTGGAGTGCAATATCTTCTCTATACACTATGTATAGTGCGTATAGAGAAAGTAAAAATGGCTTTAAAACAGCTGTCCGAGTAGAGAAATATAAATTTTTAGCAGCTCGTTACTAGCGTTCTCAAGATTTAATGTCGCAAAAATCTGTAATATTTCGAACTAATCACTTGACAGTGCGACACTGAGCGTTCATTAACTACGTTCTTGAGTTATGTAGCCTACTCTGGAGGTATTTTTTCAACTGCTCTGGTGGCTTAATACGTAACGCGGGAAGCTGCTATCCCAAAAGTCTTGAGTTCGATTCCTGTCATAGAATAAATGTTTTTATTATTTTTTTTCACTCCAGACGAAGTGCGGCGATACGTGAACGCGACCCGAACTCGGAAACTATCTTTCACTTGAAAGCCAGTATCATAACCACTACGCTAGAGAGGTACGCTGTAATGTGTCCCTTCGTTATTCGTGTTATGCTCTCGAATGTTTGATAAATTAGCCAGTGGCGTACTGGCACTTCAGAAACTTATAGCCGTTACTTCGACATTTCAATAAACAGGGTATAAGTCTGCTATTTCAAATTACTTATTTAAGAAATCTACATATTCTGTGCAAATATTTCGGTGTAGTTCATTAACATCCTGTATATTTAACAAGATCCCTAACTGGTTATTATATACCGTAGCGAGAAAAGCTAGCAGGGATTGAGCAGTCCTCGAGTGGCATAAAACCTTGGAACGAAAAATGACTTTGATATAACGTGGGGTTCTTAATGAGCCATACAAAATTATTTTCCCCCAAGGCCTCATCGCTTTCACCAAAGCTCTAATAGATGAATTTTATAATGCATCTCTGGAGTAATGGATGGCACAAAAGTGTTTGTATTTTGTGAGGAAGTAATGAATAAATAATAAATCGAGCTATGCTGTCTACAGACACACACAGACCTTTTTTTTAAAATGTTTTTTTCAGACTCGGGGAACATCAAAATATATATATCCGGTGAAATCTCAGTATCGAATTTTTGTGTGGAATACAATGTCTTCTCTATCCACTATGTATATTGTACATGCGGGTAACAAAAACAATCCAAAATGTTGACTTAAATTAAATGTGTAACAAACATGGTTAGTGAACTTTATTAAATATATTCATATGCAAATATATAAGCTATAGGTTGTAAACTTTTGGTAAAGAAAGTAGAAATAGTTACGATTTGTTATTTATATTATTCATTATTTATTTTAGTACTGGGTACCAATAATGATACTTGACACTGAATACCGGCGCTTTTTTAGTGTAGTTAATAGTATATAGATATAAAAAACTGGATACCAGTTGTTTATTACTGAATACCAGTAAAATGGGTAGTTGTAATAATATTTTATTTAAAATAATATTATTAATAATAATAAAACATTACATTAAAATAATATTAAAAATAAACATTAAATATAACATATTTTAAAAATATAAAAAATAGTTAGATAAATAATAATGATAATAAAATAAATTTGTAATAATAAAATTATAATATTAATAAATATAATAGTTATTAATAATAAACAATAATTGATAATAATAAATATTATAATAATAATTTAGAAGTAATAAAATAAATATATGAAGGGTATTAGACTTTTGAAATAAAATTTGAAAAATAAATTAAATGTATATATTTGTGGTAGTGTAAGGACGCTCTAATGTAATAGAAGTATTAGGCTTATGAACTTAAAGATAAATTTGGGTATTAAAATATTTATGTTTGTGGTGTGTTTTTATGTTTTATGTGCTTTGTTTAGTTTTGCATTTTATTGGTTATTTATTCAGATTAGATTATGAAACTGTAATTATTTAAATGTTGACAATTTTTTATAGTTTTATCTTATTACTTTTATTAGTTTTTGTTATGTGTGTAGTGTATTGTAATTTGTTAGTTTTATTATGTTTATTTGATATTGTATACTTTATTTTTACTTTCTCTACAGCACTATGTACATAGTGTATAAAGAATGTATTGTATTGCACCCAAAAATTCGATACCTAGATTTCACCGGAAATACATGTTTTGGGCCCCCCTGAATCCAAAAAAGCAAGCATTTTTGGAAAAAGGTCCGTGTGTGTGTCTGTGGACAGCATAGCTCAAAAACGAAAAGACCGCTAAATACCAAACTTGGCATTAAAGTTTGATATCTTCCAAGGATCCGACACGAAGATTTTCAAGAAAATTCCCCCACTCCCAACTACCCTTTACATGGAACTTTTTTCGAAACTTGATTTTCTCAAAAATGGCTGTTACGATTTTGATTAAAATATCCTATTTTAAAAATATTTGCCTGACAAATAATATGTATATCTTGAATTTTGTGGGAATAGCCTCTGAAGACTACTTTATTCTGGGTGAATTTTGCATAACTGCTAAATTGTAAGAAATGGACAAAAACTTATCACACAAAATATGTAGAGCACATTAAAACACACAATTTATGTTATACACATTTTTTTCGAAGAGTTGATCGTTTTTGAGATATTCCTTGTTTTTGGCTTCAGCTTTGAAAAAATTTTACTTTTCTCATACAGGAATTTATCAACTCGTGTCCATACAAACAAAGGAACTTCAATCACCTAGTAACCAGCTTTTGACTTCACTTTAACCTATGATACTCCCTTGTTTCGCTTCTGCTTATAAGGAAAAGCAAGTAATAGGACTATTTCTGCTAATTTTTTCTCGATTAGCATGAAGTAAATAGAAGAATAAGCTTATTAACAACCATTTGTTACAGAGAAGTAGAGAAAGTTATGTGAATGGAACACATCAGATTTTTTAATTTATAATTAATATGTTAACAATAAATGTACGTTTTATGACAATAAGTACATCTTTAAAAACCTGGCATATTAGCCCTGGGTTTAGAAATTAGGTACGAGGCATTTTATACAGGTTTTTATTTTATTTGTTTGTACATGCGGGTTGGAGAAAGTAATACCTTCAAATCTCTGTTAGGTTATATCTAAATTATAAACGCTCCGTTTTCGTAAACCCAAGAATACAAGGGCAGCAAGAAAATTCCGAAGGAGTTTTATGTTTGTTAAGATGCTATATTTGCAGGCCAGCAGTTCGCTATAAAATCGCTCTGGCTCATTTCAGTCGGCATTGCAATAGAAATTTACCCGGGATTACATCAGATGATAAATGAACGTGCGATTCAATCAATGGAAGTAAGAATGCCGCATATAAATCATGTAAGTCAATATTCGCACCAAGAGACCTGGCAGCTTGCAGTGTAATTCTTGGGGTAAACTTGGGAAATGTCTCTCCGCCATCAACTGCAAACTTCCTCTCAAGATGGCGGGCGAGCTGCCAACCCACTTCGCTGTAAATCAGGTGCAAGGTGCGGTTAGGGACTAGAGAAATTAAGGGTTCGTTTACGGTAGGGTAAACGCGGCGTAGTTAAGCACCACAATTTAACATAGAATGGGAAATACATCATACTTGCGTCATTTCCATATTGCGCTCTGAGCTTTTTCGCTTTACCTAAAACAGTCCTTATAGATGAACAAGATGGCGTACTCTGGAACAAGGAATTTAACTTCCAGATGTACATAAAGGTTTAAACTACATAGCTTGAAATAATGATTACATAAATTTTAAAAAGCTAATTACTTCATCAATATAGAAGACGTGTTACATTCACATGATTTTCTCTGACTATTCTACAAGCTTTTTACAAAAGATAATTCTTCCTTCAACATGATGCTAATCGAGATAAACATTAGCAGAGTTTTATTACTTAGTTCCTTAAAATTAGAAGGGAACTAAGGGAATGCACTAGGCTAAAGTGATAGTCAAATGTTTTAAAAGTTGGCGTTATGCGATTGTCAATGCAAATAGGTTTTTGCTTAGCCAGGAGTAGAACAATAGAAAAACGGACACTTCCGTCCGAGAAAAGTGTAAGTACTTCACAACTGAAACAAATAACAAGGAATACCTCGAAAACGGTGAGCTCCACGAAAACAATTTATATGACATTACTTGTGCACTTTAACAAAACTTACATATTTTTTTTACAGTACGTCTCTTACAGTTTACTAGTTATGCCAAATGAAGCAAAATTCATGCAGAATAAATAGGTCGTTAAAAGCTATTCCCAGGGAATTCAAGATAGTCATTTTCTTTGTTATAGAAATGCCTTTAATGTGTGGTATTTTAATGAAAATCCTTGCAGCCATTTTTAAGAAAAACAAAATTTTGAAAGTTTTTCCATGTAAAGGGCAGTTAGGGGAAGTGGGATTTTCTTCGTGTCGCATCCTTGGAAGATACCAAACTTTCTTTTCGTTTTTGAGCTATATTGTCCACAGACACACACATATACACACACACACGGACTTGTTTCTGTTTTTTAGGACTCAGGGGGTTCTAAAACATGTATTTCCGGTGAAATCTCGACATCGAATTTTTGGGTGGAATACTATACTTCTCTATCCCTATGTACATTGTATATACGGAACTAGAGAAAGTAAAAAAAAAATGATCCGTTACACTCATATAACTTAGTCTACATCTCTGTAACAAATTGTTGTTAACAAACTTATTCTTCTATCCACTTCATGCTCCTCGAGATATTAGCAGAAACGATCTTATTACTTAGTTCCTTGTAAGTGGAAGTGAAATAAGACCATAAGTTAGCCTAAACCGACAGTCAAATGTTTTAAAATGTGGTTGCTATGTGACTGAAATCCGTTTCTTTGCGTACTAAGTATTTTAAATCTGAAATCAATAACAGGAATATCTCGAAAACGATCAACTCCAGGAAAAAATAAATACAACAAACTGTGTGTTATAAGAAGCTCAACATTTTTGTATAGCAAGTTTTTTTTCTAGCTCTTGCGTTTACCAGTTATGCAAAATTCAATAAAGTTCATCTAGAATAAAGAGGTTTTTAGAGGATATTCCCAGAAAATTCCAGATATACATTTTATTTGTCATGTAAACATCCTAAATATAAATACTTTAATCAAAATATTTAGAAGCGTTTTTGAGAAAATCAAAATTTTCGAAACTGTTTCTTTGAGAAGGGTAGTTGGGGGTGGGTGGATTTTCTTCAAAATTTTCATGTCGCATCCTTGGAAGATAACAAACTTATATATCAAGGTTGGTATTTAACGGACTTTTCGTTTATGGGCTATGCTGCCCACAGATACACACACGGACCTTTTTCTGAAAATGCTTTTCTTTGTATTGAAGGGGTCCTATAACATATATTTCCGATGAAATCTCGGTATCGAATTTTTGGTGTAATACAATACCTTCTCTATACACTGTACATAGTGTGTGTAGAGAAAGTACTTAATGAATCAAAGTATAATTTATAGTTTTAAAACAGAACAAAAATCTACTGTCCTACATTCTCATGACTTTCCCTTCACGCTTTTTATTTTGAAATCGCTTCCACAAACAATCTTTCGGAGGCTATTACTGTCTGTACTGTGTCGTCCCCCGTGGTGTAATGGTTAACTTTATACACCCAAGATCGCGGGTTCAAACCCGGCAGAGGACAGTGGATTTTTTAGGGTGTAAAAACAATTAGCATGGCTTTCTCCGGAAGGAAGTAAAACCGTTGGTCCCATGTCATAGATTTACGGCACGTAACAGAACCTTAAGTCTGATAGAGAGGCATTTGAGTAAAATTAAGTGGTCTTTCACACCCAGTATAGAACGGGAAGCTGAGAACCACAGTAATTAAAGAGCGTCCATAAATAACACGCCATTTATATTTTTACTTTCTCTAGCCCCATATGTACAATGTACATAGGGATAGAGAAGGTATTTAATGCATCCAAAAAATTCGATACCGAGATTTCACCGGAAATATATGTTTTGGGGTCCCCTGAGTCCGAAAAAAGCATTTTTAAAAAAAGGTCCGTGAGTGTGTGTGTCTGTGGACAACATAGCCCAAAACGAAAAGACCATTAAATACCAAATTTGGTATTTAGGTATAGTATCTTCCAAGGATGCGACACGAAGATTTTCAAAAAAAATCCCCTACTAAAACTACCTTTTACATGGAGCAAATTTCGAAAATTTTGATTTTCTTAAAAATGGCTTTAACGATTTTGATAAACATCCCGTATGTTAAAGCTATTTATGTCCGAAATAAAATGTATATCTTGAATTTTGTGGGAATAGCCTCTAAAGACCTCTTTATTCTGGATGAATTTTGCTTAACTGCTAAACCGTAAGAGATAGAAAAAAACCCACTACACAAAAAATGTACATCACGACAAAACACTCAATTTATGTCCTTTACGTTTTTGTTGTGGAGGTAACTGTTTCTGAGATATTCCTTGTTATTGGTTTCAATTGTGAAGTACTTAAACTTTGCCGAAGTGTGCGCTTTTCTTTTGTTCTACTCCTGGCCAAACAAAGAAGTGATTTGTAATGACAATCGCATAACGATAGCTTTTAAAACATTTGACAATAATTTTAGCATAGCACATTCCCTTATTCTCTTCTACTTATTAGGAACTAAGTAATAAGAACATTCTGCTAATATTTATTTCGATTAGCATTGTGTACAAAGAAGAATAATCTTTTGTAGAAGGTTTGTAGAGCAGTTAGAGAAAGTCATGTGAGTGTAACACATTTTTTCTCTCTGCCAGTCTATTGAAGAAAACTTCTCATCCTCCAGCCGGAAATCTAATCCAGGACCCCTTGGAGTCAGAGCTCTACCGATTGAGTCAGCCGAGTATAATAATTACATACTTGTTGGACATAATGTGTGGTGACCAATTAGCAGCTTAATTCAGGTCGGCATTCTCAATGCGCCAATGGATTCCAGCATTTCACACGTCCTGTACAAAGAACGCGAAATTATACACGATATATTAAGGTAATTATAGACGCTAATTAATTGCTCAAATAATCATGAGAAGGCGCTCTATCAGACTGGAAAAACATAATAACCGTTAATGCGAAAAGCGATAGCGAAAGGGAGGAACTGAAAGAAACAGAGGAGTTGAAAAATACTCTAGTAAAGTTTCTGATCATAACATAAAATCGGCTAACGTGTGTCCTTCCAAAACCAGAGTACATCACTACGAAACATCCTGTACACCACATTTATAAAAAATCTTATGTGTTCCATTCACATGACTTTCTCTACATCTCTGCAACAAAATATTGTTAAAAAGCTTATGCTTCTATTTACTTAATTTAAGAATTATTGCGATGAATGGCTACTTACAGTTAATGTGAATAAGACTAAGGCAATGACTTTCAAAAAGGGTTGTGTTTATAGCAGGGAGGAGACTTGGACATATGTAGGACAGATACTGGACAATGTTAAATCTTTTGTGTACTTAGGACTCACATTTACAATGAACGGAAAATGGACAAAACACATTGACATTACGAAACACAAGGCAAGGGTGAAAGCGACGGAAGCTCTCCGGATACGCTACATAATACCGAATATATCCATAACCTTAATGGCAATTGTATATGGAGCGACAGTTAGATCCACGATGACATACGGAGGAGAAATATGGGGGTGGGAACAAACAGGGAATCTGGATCAAGTGAGGACCCAATTTTTTAAAGGAATTCTGGGTGTAGGGAGGGGTACGGCAAACTGCGGAATAATGAGGGAATTCGGGGCACATAGTGAAACGACAGTGTGCAAAATCAGAGCAGTTAAATATTGGCTGAGAATCGTTCACGTAAACCAATCTCTAATTAGGGCAGTCTGCTACCGTGAACAGGTATGCGAATGGAAGGTAATTCGACGTGGGCATCAACATTAAAGAAAGGGTTGGAAACCATTGGGAATGGAGACATTTGGATGGCGGGGCAGGAAAACAGGCGAAGTATTTGGAGAAAAATTAAGAACCGCCTCTGTGATATTGACAGACAGCAAATAATTGCGCAATGCACAGAGGTGTCGTTAGAAGTACAGTCTGGGTTGAAATCGGAGTATGGAGCAATACATCAAAACAGGTACCAAACTCATTAGAGAGGGGCTCACGTGGATTAGACTAGGGGCATGGAGGAGCACGAAAATTTCTGACGAGAATGGTACGAGAATCTGTCCCTTTTGCGAGGAGGAAGAGTCGTGGACTCACATCTTGGCAAGATGTAGGGGTACGGAAGAATGGTGGGAAAAATATTTGCTGCGATTTTTTACCACTGCGAATGTAGGGCTAGAAGCATGTTGGACGCTACTGGCAGGCACGGAAAACATGGACGGGCTAGGTAAATTTATACTTAAAGCAAGACAGCTGAGATCTGTGGAGGCTGCCAATAGAGAAGGGTGGGGGAGGAATAAGATCAACTAAACAAAAGTGACTACAATGTTCTACATACATATATATTATGTCATACTTAGGTCACTGTTGTGCTATGGTTTTATATATGTTGTATATATTATGTGTATATATATATATATCTTTTAAGTGTAATTTTCTATTATAAGAGGGTGCATTTATGAAGGTGTACTCTGTGCTGTAAATTAAAGTGGCTATATTTGAATATCTTTGTATTTTTATTTTCGGGTTCACTCTTAATTCTTTATTGTTGTTTAATATTGCCTTTGACTGTGTATTCCCTTTGTCTTTTTATTTTCCTGTTCACTCTTTTAATTCTTTGTTGTTGTGGTTGTTGTTTTAATATTGCTTGTAATGTGTATTACAAAAGCACGTACGGTCTGTGGACCCGTGCGACTGTTGAAATTCTATGTATGATATTTCTATGTCAATAAATACACTTATTCATTCATTTTAATCGAGAAAAAAATAGAAGAAATAATCTTATTACTTGCTTCCTTGTAAGTAGACGGGAAATAAGGGAGTACCATAGTTAAAGTGATAGTCAAAAGCTAGTTGCAATGTCACTGAAGTTCCTTGTTCGTATGGACAGGAGTTGAGAAATTCCTGTATGAGAAAAGTGTAAGTTTTTCAAAGCTGAAACCAAAATCTAGGAGTATCTCAAAAACGATGAACTCAAAAAAAAATAAATTGTGTGTTTTAATGTGCTCTACATTTTTTTTTTTTTTTTTTTTTTTTTTTTTTTTTAAGTTTTTGCCCCTCACTTGCAGTTTAGCAGTTATGCAAAATTCCGTAAAATTTATCCGGAATAAAGTAGTCCTCAGAGGCTATTTCCAGAAAATTCAAAATATACATTTTATTTGTTAGATGAATATCTTTAATATTTGACATTTTAATCAAAATGGTTACAGCCATTTTTGAGAAAATCAAAATGTTCGCAAAAAGTTCCATGTAAAGGATAGTTGCGGGTGAGGGGATTTTCTTGATAAAATCTTCGTTTCGCATCCTTGTAAGATACCAAACATAAATACCAAGTTTAGTATTTAACGGTCTTTTCGTTTTTGAGCTATGCTTGGGCGACATTCATGCCATCCCAGATCACCAATTTGGTTTTCGCCCTGGGCATTCTACACCCCAGCAACTACTGAGAGTGGTGGAGGCCGCTGCCCTGGGCTTCCAGGACAGAGCCTACACTGCGGCGGTGTCGCTGGACGTGGAGAAAGCCTTCTCTACGACCTGGCACGCGGGTCTGCTCCTCAAATTCATCCGACTGGAGCTCCCGACACACATCATACACCTACTACACTCATATCTCAAACACAGATTTTTTGTAGTTTCAGTTGCGGGACACAAATCAACACCTAGGCCAGTAAGAGGCGGAGTCCCCGAAGGCTCTGTACTTTCCCCTACGCTCTTTAGCGTCTACATGGCCGACCTACCAACAGTGCAGCAAGTCAACATAGCTCAGTATGCTGATGACGTGCTGTTATACTGTACAAATAAACACCCACGCAGAGCCTTCAACCCCATTCAGAGACACCTCTGCCTCATCCAAGAGTGGTGCGAGCGTTGGCGATTGTCCATAAATCCGGAGAAAAGCCACGCTATTCTTTTCACCAAGCGCCGCTTTCCCGCAAACTTCCCCACATTCACGTACCTCAGACGAAGGATACAATGGACCAACACCATCACCTACTTGGGGGTGAAGCTCGACAAGGGCGTCACTTTTAGGGAGCATGTCCGGGGGCTGTGGTGCCGGGGCAATGGGGCTGCGGCCTCACTGTACCCGATGCTGAGGTCCTCGATGACGGTTCCCCTTAAGTTGCGCCTTTTGAGGGCTCTTATTATCCCCTTATTAATCTACGCCTGTGAGATCTGGGGCATGGCGGCAGACTCCAGTCTGCTGTTGCTTCAGCGGGTACAGAATAGGTGTCTCCGGGCTATCTATTCTGTGCCTCGAGGCTTTCCAACGAGACTCCTGCACGAAGCCTCTGATCTACCATACCTGGAGGACGAGATTAGGCGTCGGGCAACAAAATTCAACGAAGGGTTACCATTCCATCGGAGCGCCCTCGTTAGGTCTCTTGGGGATTACGATCCCACAAACCGCCGCTTCAGGCGATACCGGCTTCCCCGCATGGCTTGCGGGCATCCCCGGTAACGAAGGAGCACCACCAACAGCTGCTACGGCTAAGCTCCTTATTATCCTTCAAGAGTTGCTTGGATTCAAAATTTAACCTCAAGAAATATTTTGATAAAAACACACCAGCGGTGCACAAGGGCCGTTGCACCATCAAGGCAACCGTCGAGGAGCAATATTCGCCTCCTCCTGTCACTCCACAACCCCAATACACACCCGCCATCCTACAAAACCCACAATCCCGTCAGAACGTGGTTAAGTTCTCTCTGAGAACAGGGACACGTCTAACACACCTCGGGCTGCCCTCAGCCTGCCAATCACACTGGACTGGAGCTATGCTGTCGACATACACACACACACACACACACACACACATACACATGGACCTTTTTGTATAAATGCCTTTTTTTTTATTCAGGGAGGACCCAAAACATATATTTCCGGTGAAATCACGGTATCTAATTTTTGGGTGGAATGCAATACCTTCTCTATATACTATGTACATAGTATATAGAGAAATTATTACATTCCGTGTGTGTCTGTGGACAGCATAGCTGAAAAACGAAAAGGCGTTAAGTACCAAACGAAGATTTTCAAGAACATCCCCCACTCCAAACTACCGTTTACATGGAAAGAGTTTCGGAAATATTGACTCTCTAAAAATGACTCAAAATTTTGATTAAAATGTCTTATATTTAAAATATGTACATGTGATCAAACCGTAACTGATAGATAAAATGTTATTACACAAAAATGTAGATCACGTTAAAACACACAATTTATGTTATATAGGTACATTTTTACTTTCTGTACACGTGCTATGTACATAGTGTGTAGAGAAGGTATTTCATTCCACCCAAAAATTCGATATCGAGATTTCAGCGGAAATGCTTGTTTTGGGTCCTCCTGAATCCAAAACAAGCAACTTTAGAAAAAGGGCTTTGTGTGTATTACTGGACGCATAGCTCAAAAACGATAAAATGTTAAATACCAATTTAAATTCAAATGTTGGTATTTAAGTTTGGTATTTTCCAAGGATGCAAGACGAAGATTTTCAAGAAAATCCTCCTACCCGCTACTACCCTTTACATGGAACGTTTTTCGAACATTTTGATTTTCTCAAAAATGGTTCTAACGATTTTGATTAAAATATGTTATATTAAATACATTTACCTCAAAAATAATATTTATATTTTGAATTTTCTGGGAATAGCCTCTGAAGACTACTTTACTCTGGATGACTGCTAAACCATAAGATATGGATAAAAACGTACCACTAAAAAAATTAAGCATTTTAAGACACACAATTTATGTTATATATATTTTTTCATGGAATTTGCCGTTTTCGAGGTATTCCTCGTTATTAGTTTCAATTGTAAAGTACTTATACTTTTCTCAGGCGGAAGTTCCGTTTTTCTTTTGTTCTACTCCTGACCAAGCAAAGAAGCGATTTGCAATGACAATCGCATAACGACAGCTTTTAAAGCATTTGACTTTCACTTTAGCCTAGTGCATTACCTTAGTTCCATTCTACTTATATGGAACTAAGTAATACAAATTCTGCTAATGTTTATCTCGATTAGCATGGAGTGGAAAGAAGAATTATCTTTTGTAAGAATTTGTTTGTAGAGTAGCTAGAGAAAGACATGTGAGCGTAACGCATCAGATTTGTTTACTTTCAGAATATGTGATTGACGTTTACATAAACCTTTCTAATTATAAAGGAATATTAATTTCATTTTAATGTCTGCTTCAGTTTAAATATGCTCATGTCTGTGGAGCGTCTACTGATAAATGTCTATTACTAAAAGTTATAATGGAATCCGAATACATCAACTCACTGAATTCAGCGTTTGCAAGCTTCACAACAACGTGTACAAATAGAAACAATAAAGTAGCAAACAAACACATTTGTTGTGCCAGGTTTCCTCTCGACAATTCGGGAAAGCGCCAGCGTTGAATATTCCTCTACTGAATCCAATTCCCTGGATCCTTCACACACGCTAATATGTGAGCGGATTTTGAGATGTAACAGAGTGCATGTTTTCATTATTGTATTTACCTTTTATTCCCTCAAGTCCACGCAACAATTGAACTTAGTATCGTTACTAGGAGCCCGGAGGATCCCTACAGAATTCGGAGCAGACTGTTTGTAGGGAGATATTATCGAATAACAGAAATGCGCTCTAACTCGCTATTTGTTGCAGAAATTATTATTCAAAAAAATCTGTTGTTCCATTCACATGACTTTTTCTACATCTTTGCAACAAATTATTGTTAAAAAGCTTATGCTTCTATTTACTTCATGCTAATCGAGAAAAAATCAGCAGAAATACTCTTAATACTTGCTTCCTTGTAAGTAGAAGCGAAATAAGGGAGTACCATAGGTTAAAATTATATTCAACAGCTGGTTACTATGTAACTGAAGTTCCTTTGTTTGTATGGACAGGATTTGACAAATTCCCGTATGAGGAAAGTATAAGTTTTTCAAAGCTGATACCAAAAACAAGGAATATGTAAAAAAATATCAGCTCCACGAAAAAAAATGTATATAACATACATTGTGTGATTTAATGTGCTCTACATTTTTGTGTGGATAGTTTTTGTCTATCTCTTACGGTTTAGCAGTTATGCACAATTCCGGAAAAAATTCATCGAGAATAAAGTAAGTCTCTCGAGGCTATTCCCAGAAAATTCAAGATATACATTCTATTTGTCACGTAAATATCTTTAGTATACGATATTTTAATCAAAATTGTTAGAGCCATTTTTAAGAAAATCAACATTTTCGAAAAAAGTTCCATCTAAAGGGTAGTTTGGGGTGGGCGGATTTTCTTGAAAATCTTCGTGTCGCATCCTTGGAAGATATCAAACTTAAATACCAAGTTTGGTTTTTAAAGGTATTTTCGTTTTTGAGCTATGCTGCCCACAGATACACACACACACGGACATTTTTCTAAAAATACTTTTTTTTTTTTTTTGGATCCAGGAGGTCTCAAAACATATATTTCTGGTGAAATCTCAGTATCGTTTTTATTGGTGGAGTGCAATATCTTCTCTATACACTATGTACATAGTACGTATAGAGAAAGTAGGGGCCGCGCCGTGGCCGAGTGGTTAGACCACTAGCCTCTCACCTAGACGGCCGGGGTTCGATCCCAAGCGACCGCATGTGAGATTTGTGGTGGACAAAGCGGCGCTGGGGCGGGTTTTCTCCGGGTACTCCGGTTTCCCCCGCCATCTCATTCCACCGGTGCTCCATCATCATTCATGTATCATCAGTGTCACCGCCTGCGATGCCATTAGTAGTTAAAGCGGGCGTTAAACACTACCAAAAAAAAAAAAAAAAAAAAATAGAGAAAGTAAAAATATGCGAGTTGAAAGCTCGGAATCATAATTTCCGCACGCAATATTTTTACTTTACTCGTACTATGTAAGCAGTTTTAGAGAACAACAACAACATTCAGTTAAATATCATATTTGGATGCGACACGAAGATTTTCAAGAAAATCACCCCCACTACAAACTACCCCTTACATGAAAAACTTATCGACAATTTTGATTTTCTTGAAAATGGCTCTTACGATATTGATTAAAATCACTTATAATAAAGCTATTTGCACCCCGAATAAAATGTATATCTTGAATTTTCTGGGAATGGCGTCTAAAGACCTCTTTATACTGGATGGATTTTGGCGAATTTTGCATAATTGTTACACCGTAAGAAATGGACAAAAACTTACCATACAGAAAATCTAGATTACATTAAAACTCCCAATATACTTTATATACATTTTTTTCGTGTAGTTGATCGTTTTTAAGACATTCCTTGTTATTAGTTTCCGCTTTGCAAATCTTGTACAGGAATTTGTCAACTTCTGTCTGTACAAAGGAACTTCAGTCACATAGCAACCATGTTTTGACTATCACTTTAACCTATGTTACTCCCTTATTTCACTTCTACTTACAAGAAAGCAAGTAATAAGAATATTTCTGCTAATTTTTTCCCCATTAGCATGAAGTAAATAGAAGCTTAAGCTTTTTAACAATAATTTGTTGCAGAGATGTAGAGAAAGTAATGAGAATGGATCACATCAGATTTTTTAATTTTGCATAACTGGTAAACCGTAAGAGATACACAAAAAAAAATGTAGATCATGAATAAACACACAATTTATGTCAAGATACTTGCATATTTTTTTTACGAAGTTGATCGGTTTTAAGATATTCCTTGTTATTGCTATGCAAAATGAAATAGAAATCATCCGGAATAAAGAGATCTTTAGAGTCTATTGCAAGAACATATATATATATATATATATATAACCTTCTCTAGCCCCGTATGTGCAATGTGCTTAGGGATAGAGAAGTATTGTATTCCACACAAAAATTCGATATCGAAATTTACCGGAAATACATGTTTTAGGACCCCCTGAATCCAAAAAAAGCATTTCCAGAAAAATGTGTGTGTGTGTTTGTGTGTTTGTGTGACCATGTGTTCGTGTGTCTGTGAACACGATAACTCAAAAACGAAAAGTTGCTAAAATACCAAACTTGGTATTTAACTTCAGTATATTCCAGGGATGCGACACGAAGATTTTGAGAAAAATTCCCCCACCCCAAACTACCCTTTACATGGAGCTTTTTTCGAAAATTTTGATTTTCTTAAAAATGACTAACGATTTTGATTAAAATATAATTATATTAAAGATATTTACCTGACAAACAAAATGTATATCTTGAATGTTCTGGGAATAGCTTCTAAAGACCTGTTAATTCTGGATGAATTTTGCTTAATTTAGAATAACTAGTAAACCGTAAGAGATAGAAAAAAGAATTTGCTCTATAAAAATGTAGATCTCGTTAAAATTCACAAGTTATGTCATAATAATTATTTTCGTGTAACTTAGAGGTATTCCTTGTAATTAGTTTCAGTTGTGAAGTACTTATACTTTTCTCAAACGGGAGTGTCCGTTTTTCTCTGGTTCTATTCCTGGCCAAGAAAAGAAGCGATTTGTAATGACAAGCGCATAACGACAGATTTTAAAACATTTGACTATTGGTTTAGCCTAGTGTATTCCCTTATTTTCTACCTACTTATACGGAAGTAAGTAATAAGAACATTGTGCTAATGAGTACCTCGAGTAGCAAGGTGCAGAAAGAGAATAGTCTTATATAAGAAGTTTGTAGAACAGCTAGAGAAAGTCATGTGAATGTAACACATCAGATATTTTTTTATTTGTCATGTAAATATCTTAAATATAAAGGATTTTAATCAAAATCGTTTGAGGCATTTTTGAGAAAATCAGAATTTTTGAAAATTGTTCCATGTGAAAGATACTAAACTTATATACCAGGTTTGGTATTTTACAGACTTTTCGTTTTTGAGTTATCGTGTTCAAAAATCTTATGTGTTCCATTCACGTCACTTTCTCTACATCGCTGTAACATATTTCTGTTAAAAAGTATATTCTTCATTCTACTTTATGATAATTGAGAAAAACATTAGGAGAAAGTTTCTTAATTACTTATTCCTTTTAATCAGAAGGTAAATAAGGGAATACACTAGGCTAAAACAAATCTTTTGAAAACAGGTTGGCATGTGGTCGAAATCAGTTTCTATGCTGGGCCAGGAGTTTACAACTTTCCACGTGAGAAAAGTTTTAAGTATTTAAAAGCTGAAACAAACAAGAAACAGTCAGTTGGACGAAAAATATTTTGATATTTTTGTGTAGTAAGTTTCTGTCTATCTCTTACGGTTTACCAGTTATGTGAAATTCATAAAATCATTCAGCATCATATATATTTATTTATTTGTCATGTAAATATCTTAAATATAAGAGATTTTAATCAAAACCGTTAGAGCCATTTTTGAGAAAATGAAAATTTTTGAAAATTTTTCCATGTAAAGGGTAATTTGGGGTGAGGGATTTTTCTCAAAAGCTTCGTGTCGCATCATTGGAAGATACTTAACTTAAATACCAAGTTTGGTATTTTATCGACTTTTCGTTTTTGAGTTATCGTGTTTACAGACACACAGAACCTTTTTTTTTTTTTTTTTTAAAGTATAAATGGGACCTTAAAACGTGTATTTCCGGTGAAGTCTCTATATCGACTTTTTGGTGGAAGACAATACCTACATATTTCTATACACTATGTGCATTGTACGTGTAGAGAAATAAAAATTAGCAGCAGTAATATTACAATACTGGCAGGTAACATTTGCATGTGGAAGACAAGTGGAGCGGTAACTTATATTTATACGCCTGGCGTCAGGACGCTTCCTACCGGATGCTGCTATCCTGGTCGACGCCACTTGGATAGAAATAACTTCATTTCCACACACACACTCCACCCGTTCGTCACTTCCTGAGCAAGCAGTCTCCAGAATTCATCAAATCATCACTTGGAAAAGAGATTCCAACCCTCCTGTTTCCTAAAGGGGTTGGTTCCAGTTACTGACATTTCGGGTCTATTTCCTGCCACTAGACTGCGTTGTTATAACAGCAGTGGTGCCATCTGTTGCCCTTCATTTGCACGGCCTCTCGCACATACTCGAGCCCGGCGCTGTTGATTGTTTTTGGTCCATGCAATAATTACTCGACGCATCATAATTGAAGCCCTGACCTCTCTGCCGGATAGAAACACACAGGGGTTAAAGTGCAGCATTTCCTGGTCCACGCGAAATAAGATTTTCACTTGGGCAGTTTTCCGAGGGATGGTTTTCGACATTTAATCAGGATGTATGACTACAATTTGATGGTTGAATGACGTCATGGAGTACCTAACATGAACATGGATTACTGCCGCACAATTCAACACACATTTAGAGTTTCAAGATGATTAGTGACACGCTGTCAATAACACGCGCTGTATTGTAACCCTACGTTCCGGTATAATCACCACCTGCAAACTGCTCCTGTTGCATGAACTGTACTTGCTAGAATTATGTGTGCCTCAATGAAATGTAGAAATGGTGGTGGTGGTAGCAGTATAGTATTATATAATTTATTATTATTATTTTTTTCCCCACGAATGAGCCCATGAGGGACTGCGCAAAGTACTTAGAAACGTCTCTTTGTTTTCCTTTGAACCCATATTTCTCTTATTCTTTGGCTGTGGGCTTCTTTTCTCACGTCTGTCCACGTTGCTCCAGTTTTTTTCTTCGGTCTGTCCTCGTGGTCAGCTTGCCATTTATGAACTTTGTTTCTGAAGAGCTCTCTGTTTAATATATCTTCTTGTGTAATTCCTGCTAATTTTAAATCACTTTTTACTTCCCTAATCCATTTCATAGTATCCACATGTGATTTGCTTCCATTTCCATTAAGTTCAATGACTTGTTTTGTGAGCCTGTTAGAATTCATTCGTTTGATATGTCTATAAAATGTTAACCTTCGTTTTCTAATATCACTATGAATATCTGTATATAATTTTATTTCATTCTTGCTTCTGAGTCTGTACTGTTCACCTACGACTTGTGGGCCTAAAATTTTCCATACAATTTTGCATTCTTTTTTCACCATGTTTTCTAAATCTGCTTCACGGTTCAAAATTAATGTTTCTGCTCCATATAGACATTCTGGTTTATTGTCAGTGTTATGAAGTCTTAATTTTGTATGTTTAGATATGCACTTTTAACTATAAATATTTTGTGTGAGCCGATATGCCGTTTCCATTTTGTGGCATCTACTTTTATTTGCTTTAGTCTCGATTCCATTTTCCTGAATTATTTAACCAAGGTATTTAAATTCTGAAACTCGTTTTATTTTACCATATTTGGTTTCCATGTATTTTTGTGCTTGTTTATTGCATGTAATGTATTTTGTTTTCTCAAATGATATTTGGAGACCGATTTTCTCTGCAATTTCTTTCAATAGTTTTATCTGCTTTTGTGCTGTTGCGATGTCACGAGATCATGTGCATAAGCTAGGCAAGCTATCCTCAGTTTCCTCGGCCTAACAGGATTGGTTGATTGACGTTCACAGCTGTTTTATGTTTGCGTCACTCTTGTATTACCTTTTCAAGTGCACAGTCTCACTCGAAGGATTCAGAAATTTCCTCCATAAACTTAATTTTAGCCTTTGTATGTGTTAGTAAATAGAAGCATAAGCTCTTTAACAATAATATAGAGAAAGTCATCAGATTTGCACACTTTATTAATTGTGAATCTGCAAGTTGTGTCGTAATTAAACTCCTGTTGTAGTTAATCGTCTTTGGCTAATGTTAGTAGTCAGTTATCTAGGTTCAGTCTTGCTGGTGCTAATATTTATCTCGATCGCCACCGAAAGCAGGACGAAATGAAGTAATTTGCGATAGACGAAACGAGAAACAAGAAGTGCGCTAGATAAAGTGAAGAGAAAGTAATGAGGGATTTGGACTAATCAAGAAGACTGTATTTATCGAGCGTAAAATGAGAGAGCTTGACTTTTCTTATGCACTTCAGCTTCTGCAAGGAACTGGCCAAAATTCTGCTTCTGTTTTTGGAGTTTCAAACATTGTTCAAGGTCCTGTGTCTTTACACACATCACTAAACTTGTTAACCCAAAGCTCGTCAATTTTTTTTCTTTTTTTTTTGTAGCTTAATGTCCTTTAACCTGGTTACTCATATCGGACGATGAATGAAATTGGTGAAATGATACTCAAATGATCTCGGGGTCCATGGAGCTTAAAGTTACTCAATATTCGTCTTCTCAGGACAAAGGAAACCCCCGAGAAAACGCTTATCCGGGTAAGCGAGATTCGAACTCGCGACCTATTGAATGTGAGGCAGAATAAAATCATTCACGAGTTTGGCAGGGAAAATTTTGTAAGATTATTATTCTATGGTAGAAAAAGTCGTGTGAACGTTAGACATAAGATTTTTAGACTTAGTCATGCAAAGAGGACGAAATTCCAATGCACATAGCGACTAGTTCTTAAAAATTGCACTATTACTTTCTACTTGGTACCTAAAAGCAAATAATAATACAATTTCTTTAATGTTTACCTACATTAGCAAAAAAAATAAATAGAATAAACCTTTGTAAAAATAGTTTGTTGCCCAACGGCCAGCGAAGGTCATGTGAAGGTAAGTAACATATAACAATTTTCTTATAGATACATACCTATATATTTGGTTGATGAAAATGTTCATGAAAACATTAATTTTTACTTTCTCTATAGGCACTATGTACATAGTGTATACAGAATGTATTGCACTCCACCAAAAATTTCGATGCCGAGATTTCACCGGAAATATATGTTTTAGGGTCCCCTTTATCCAAAAAGAGCATTTTCGGAAAAAGGTCATTGTGTGTGTGTGTGTGTGTGTGTGTGTGTGTGTGTCTGTGAACACGATAACTCAAAAACGAAAAGTGGGTAAAATACCAAACTTGGTATTTAAGTTTAGTATCTTCCAGGGATGCGACACGAAGATTTTGAGAAAAATCCCCAAACTACCTTTTACATGGAACTTTTTTCGAAAGTTTTGATTTTCTCAAAAATGGCTCTAACGATTTTGATTAAAATTTCGTATATTAAAGATATTTACCTGACAAATAAAATGTATATCTTTAATTTTCTGGGAATAGCCTCTGAAGAGTAGTTTATTCTGGATGAATTTACTAAATTTTGAATAACTGCTAAACATTTACATTTTTTTCGTGGAGTTCGTCGTTTTTGTGACATTCCTTATTTTTGGTTTCTGCTATGAAAACTTATACATTTCTCATACAGGAATTTGTCAACTGCTATATAAGAAACAAAGGAACTTCAGTCACATAGCAACCAGCTTTTGACTATCACTTTAACCTATGGTACTCCCTTATTTCACCTCTACTTTCAAGGAAGAAAGTAATATGGCTATTTCTGCTAATGTTTTTCTGATTAGCATGAAGTTAATAGAAGTATAAGCTTTTTAAGAATAATGTGTTGCACGGATATAGAGAAAATCATGTGAATGGTACACATCAGATATTTTATGAAAGGCTCCAAGGGCATCTATAAATCAAATAATAACATTTTTATTATAATGTCTATAAGAGAACAAACGCACTGAGTTATTTTATGCATGGGAAAAGTCATAAATGGTTTTTGCCGAACCTTTGTCCGACAATACGTTCTCTGTAATCCTCTTTAGTAAATTAAATGGACAGACATGGCCATCCATATTTTATGTTATTGTCTGTAGCAAATGTTCTCAATTTCTTTATTGCATTTCTGGTGACGATTCATCGTCCACTAGCCTAGCGAAAAAACTTCTCTTTCACGAGCAAATGTAGCAGAAACGTAAGTTGTTAAGTCGTCGAGGTCTGATATTACTAATCTGCTACCCTCATATGTTTAGTCTCGATGTTTGGCTGCACATTTTTCACGAAGCTAGTTACTAAGCACAGTATTTATGGAGCAATAAATTAAGCCAAACGCGGTACTGAAACTCCATAAAAGAATCGCATGTGAGATTTAAAATATTACTTGCATACAGTTCTGGCAGTTTAGGAAAAGTTTTCTGCATTTCTTTCTAAAAGGACAAAGAAAAGGGTTGGCTAAGTAAGTCGATATCACAAAATATGTTTTAACAGCTAGTAACAAGAAATATATGTTTCGGAAACCCTTGAGTCCGAAAAACAATTTTTAGAAAAAGGTCCGTGTGTGTCTCTGTGGACAGCAGAGCTCAAAACTGTTACAAACCACGCTTGGTATTTAATTTTGGGTTCTTCCAAAGATGTGCCACGAAGATTCTTCAAGAAAATTAGCCACCCCAACTACCTTTTACGTGGAAAATTTTTCGAAAATTTTGATTTTCTCGAAAATGGCTTTAATGATTTTGATCAAAATACCCCATATTTAAGATATTTACATTCCAAATAAAATGTATATCTTGAATTTTCTGGGAATAGCCTCTAAAAATCTGTTTATTCTGTATAATTTTTATTGAATTTATAAACTCTAATACATAGACAAGAACTTACTACACAAAAAATGTAGATCACGATAAACCACACACTTTATGTTATTCACATTTTGTCATGGAGTTGATCGTTGTTTAGATATTCTTTGTTTTTGGTTTCATCTTTAACAAACAAACTTTTCTCATACAGGAATTTGTCAACTCCGGTCCACAAATACAAAGGAACTTCAATCACATAGCAACCAGCTTTTGACTATCACTTTAATCTATGGTGCTCCCTTATTTCGCTTCTACTTACAAGGAAGCAAGTAATAAGACTATTTCTGCTAATTTTTTCTCGATTAGCATGAAGTAAATAGAAGCAAAAACTTTTTAACAATAAATTGTTGCAGAGATGTAGAGAAAGTCATGTGAACGGAACACATGAGGTTTTTTTCTTCAGTCCTTATCACAAAAGATGTTTTAACGGGAAGTAACAAAAATATCTTGCTAGGTTTCAAGTATTATTACGTCATTCTCACATTTATAATCATTAAATCTCATATTCTAAATGGCTTCATCCTAGTCTCTTCCTTCAGCAGAAAGCTTTCATATTTCTTCTTCGTAGCTAATATTTCCAAAATCTGCTTGCATGAGAGACTTTAATTTATTCTCTGCGTTTTTATTACGTTCCCTAGCCTCATATGTACAATGTACATTGTGATAGAGAAGCATTGTATTCCATCCAAAAATTCGATATCGAGATTTTACCAGAAATATTTGTTTTGGGGTCCCCTGAGTCCGAAAAAAGAATTTTTACAAAAAGGTCCGTGTCTGTGTGTCTCTGTGGGCAGCCTAGCTCAAGAACGAAAAGATTATTAAATACTAAACTTGGCAATTAGGTTTAATATTTTCCAAGGATGCCACACGAAGATTTTGGGAAAAAATTCCCCCACCACATACTACTGTTTACATAAAAAAAGTTCGAAAATTTTGATTTTCTCGAAAATGGTTCTAACGATTTTAATTAAAATGGCGTATATTAAATGTATTTATATTCCAAATAAAATGTTCTGGGAATAGACTTTCTGGATGAATTTTGCTTAACTGCTCAACCATAAAAGATGTATGTACTGAAGAGAAAATGTAGATCTCTTTAAAACACAATGTACGACCTTTACATTTTTGTTGTAACGTAACCGTTTCCGAAATATTCCGTGTTGTTGTTTTAAATTGTAAAGCTACTTTTCTCAGACAGGAAGTGTCCGTTTTTCTTTTGTTCTACTCCTGGCCAAGCAAAGAAGCGATTTGCAATGACAATCGCAAGTTATAGGAACTAAGTAACAAGAACATTCTGCTAATGATTAGCATGACGTCGAAAGAAAAGTAAGAAGCTTGTAGAACAGCTAGAGAAAGTCATGTGAGTGTAACACATACGATTTGTTTATTTCTTTTATCCTCCATATGCTGGAATTCTTCTTAAATTGTGCGTATTTCTGTTTTATTCTGCTATACCGGAAATGCAATTGTTGAAGTTGGTGTGTTTGGAACATCAAAGCTCTGAATTTTGGATTATGTAATTGTTAGATTGAAAATAACAGGAAGTTTGGATCTAAATCCACTCTGAGTAGTTTGCATTGACGTAATTCGAAACACGGTAGCGTCATTATGGAAACTATTTTATTCATAAGCTGACCAATCCGATCAGTTTGGACGAATCACAGTCGACTAACACTGGAATCTTTTAGAACAGTTTGGTAGGGTCGCAGCTGATTAGCTATTGCAGCTAAAGAAACGAGCAAATCTTTGTTAATACGATAAAAGCCCCATTGCTGTGCAATACATTAATACGTAAATAATATACTTCCATGTTATTAGAATTATTTAGCAGCAATCCCGACGAATATGTGCCGTAAATTAAATAAACTAATAAATAAAGTAATTTACTTTAATTTTGTAGGCATTTTCATTAAACATTTCATTCATAAAAAAGTTTCAGTAAATACCGCTCGTGTTTCACCTTATTTGAACATTTCCGTGAACCTGCGCCCTCGGGAAATGTTACAAAATTAGATGCTAGATATGATTTCTCGGAATTATATTTGAATCACATATTTACGAATTGTTTTTAGAACAGTAGTTACACGACACCATCAAAATAGCTTATTGTTTATCTGTGTGTGTGTGTGTGTGTGTGTGTGTGTGTGTGTGTGTGTGTGTGGATCTTCGGTATTGTTCACTTTCTCTACACGTACTATGTACTTAGTGTATAGAGAAAATATTGTATTGCAACCACAAATTCGATGCCGAGATTTTACCGGAAATGCATATGAAATTTGGGTCCCCCTAAATCCAAAAAATCTGATGGGTTTCATTCACATGACTCTCTCTACCTCTCTGCAACAAATTATTGTTAAAAAGCTTATACTTTTATTTACTTCATACTAATCGAGAAAAAATCAGCAAAGTAGTCCTATTACTTGATTCCTTGTTAAGTAGAAGTGAAATAAGGGAGAATTATTGGTTAAAGTGATAGTCAAAAGTTGGTTGCTATGTGACTGATGTTCCTTTGTTTGTATGGACTGGAATTGTTAAATTCCTGTATGAGAAAAGTATTGTTTTTAAAGCTGAAACCAAAAAACAAGGAGTATCTAAAATACGATCGACTTCACGACAAAAATTTATATAACATAAATTGTGTCTTTTAACGTGCTCAAAATTTTTTGTATTGCACATTTTTGTCCATCTCTTACGGTTTAGCAGTTATGCAAAAATTCATCCAGAATAAAGTATTCTTCAGAGGATATTCCCAGAAAATTCAAGATATACATTTTATTTGTCGTGTAAGTATCTTTAATATACGAAATTTTAATCAAAATCGTTAGTCATTTTTGAGAAAATCAAAGTTTTCGAAAAAAAAAGTCCCATTTAAAGGGTAGTTTGCGGTGGGGGGGATTTTTCTGAAAATCTACGTGTCACATCCCTGGAATATACTATACTTAAATACCAGCTTTGGTGTTTTAATGGCTTTTCGTTTTTGAACTATCGTGTTCACAGACACACGGACACACAGACACACACGGACCTTTTTCTGAAAATGCTTTTTTTGGATACAGGGGACATTAAAAAATATATTTCCGGTGAAATCTCGGTATCGAATTTTTTGGTGGAGTGCAATATCTTCTCTATACACTATCTACATAGTACGTATAGAGAAAATAAAAAAACATGTTTAGAAAAATGTGTGTGTGTATGTGTGTGTGTATGTGTGTGTCTGTGGGCAGCATAGCTCAACAAGGAAAATACCGTTAAATACCTAACTTAGTATTAAAGTTCAGTATCTTCCAAGGATACGAACAAAATCACCCACCCCCGACTACCGTTTACTTGGTCAAAATTTTCAAAAATTTTGATTTTCTAAAAAACGGCTCTTAACGATTTTGATTAAAATATCGTATATTTAAGGTATTAAATAACAAATTAAAATGTATATCTTGAATTCTCAGCTAGGAGCCTCTGAAAAATCTTTATAATGAATGAATTTTGTGGAATTTAGCATAACTGGTAAACCGTAAGAGCTGGACAAAAAATTACCGTAAAAAAAAAAATCGTTAAAACACACAATTTATGTTATATGCATTTTTATCCCTGGAGTTGCGTTTTTAAAATATCCCTGGTTATTTTTTTCAGTTTTAAAATACGTAATACATTTCTCAACTACTGACCGCGCAAAGAATCAGATTTCTGTACCATATCAACCACATTTTAAAACATTGACTGACCGTTTAGCCCAGTGTATTCTTTTATTTGAGTTCTACCTATAAGGAGCCAAGCAATAAAACATTATTTGCTAATGTTTACCTCGATAAGCATGAAGTAGGTAGAAGAATAAGCTTGCTAGAGAGAGATAGAGAAAGTCATGTGAATGGACAAACGATGGACAAAACATACCGTACAAAAAATGTAGACCACATTAAAACACACTATTTATATAATATAGATTTTTTTCGTTGAGTAATATAACTTTCATATACAGGAATTTGTCAACTCCTGTCAATACAAACAAAGGAATTTCAGTAACATAACAACCAGCTTTTGACGATCACCTTAACCTATGGTACTCCCTTAAATCGCTTCTACTTACAATAACGCACGTCATAAGACCATTTCTGTTATTTTTTGTCGATTAGCATGAATTAAATAGAAGCATAAGCTTTCAAACAATAATTTGTTGCAGAGATGTAGAGAAAGTCATGTAAATGGAACACATCAGATTTTAAAGTAAAGAGAAAGTATGGCAATGCACCCAAAGTTTCAATAACGAGATTTCTTCGGAAATACATGTTTTGGGAAGCCCTGAATTCAAAAAAATCTGATGTGTTCCATTCACATGACTTTCTCTACATCTCTGCAACAAATTGTAGCTAAAAAGCATATGCTTCTATTTACTTCATGCTAATTAGCAGAAATAGTCTTATTACTTGCTTCCTTGTAAGTACAAGCGAAATAAGGGAATACTATTGCTACTTGCTTCCTTGTAAGTAGAAGCGAAATAAAGGAGTACCATAGGTTAAAGTGAAAGACAAAAGCTGGTTGCTATGTGACTGAGGTTCCTTTGTTTGTATGGACAGGAACTGACAAATTCCTGTATGAGAAAAGTGTTTTTCAAAACTGAAACTAAAAACAAGGAATATCTTAAAAGCGATCAACTCTACGAAAAAAATGTGTATAACATAAATTGTATGTTTTAATGTGTTCTACGTTTTCTGTGTGGTAAGTTTTTGTCCATCTCTTACGGTTTAGCAGTTTTCTTGAAAGTCTTCGTGTCGCATCCTTGGAAGATACCAAACTAAATACTAAGTTTGGTTTTTAACCGTCTTTTCGTTTTTACTTTCTCTAGGCTCACATGTACAATGTATAGATAGTGGATGTCGAGATTTTACCAGAAATATGTTTTGGGGTCCATTGAGTCCGAAAAAAGCGTTATACAAAAATCCGTAAAATTCATCCAGAATAAAGAAGTCTTCAGAGGCTGTTCTCAGAAAATTCAAGAAATACATTAAACTTGTCAAGTAAATATTTTAATTATACGAGATTTTAATCAAAATCGTTAGACATTTTTAAGAAAATCAGCAATTTCGAAATTGTTTCCATGTAGTTTGGGATGGGGGAATTTTCTTGAAAATCTTCGTGTCGCATCTTTGGAAGATACCAAACTTAAATACCAAATTTGGTTTTCAACGATCTTTTCATTTTTGAGCTATGCTGTCCACAGAAATACACACACACACACATGCACGGACATGTTTCTAAAATTGCTTTTCTTGGATTCAGGGGATCTCAAAACATATTTCCGGTGAAATCTCGGTATTGCATTTTTGGGTACAATGGAATACCTTCTCTATACAGTATGTGCATAGTACGTATAGAGAAAATAAAAAGAAACGAAAAGACTTGAAACTCTTCTATAAAGATAATGAAATATCGACAGTTTTCATTAGTATAGCAATTGAAAAGGAAACTAAAAGCAGCAAAATGATTATTAAACATATATAATATAATATTAACATAAAATAAATAATTTATATCAAAGTAATATAGACCGTGGAAATACTAAAAATGGTTATTATACAAATGATTTCGAAGAAGAGAAATTGAGCCTCTTTCTGCAGATATGGCAATTTCTTTTATTTTTCCCTTCTTCAGTCCAAACTTCTTCCAGGTATTGAAACAATGTAAAGGAATGGTGCCCCGAGCTCTGACAATCAGTACCTCTATGATGTTTAGATTTTATTTTGTCTTGAAGTATGGGATTGTGGGTGTGTAAATATCCCTTTGTTTTTATTTTTTTCTGTAATATTTGAAAAGCCACGCTTTATTACGTATCTCGTTAAAAATGGTTGCAATCATTATACACAATGACTGTGATATTTTTGCCATGTATAACTATTTGAGCATGCATGGTTATTTAAATAATAGTCATAATGTCTAAAATCATTGTTCTAATAAAATGAGCCACAGGATGAAATTTTTAAGCAAATCAAATAAATAGTTATAGGCTACCAAAAAATAAGTTTAGAAATAGACCTGTAATATATTTTTCATTAACCCTAATTATTACAGAAAAAAATTTACTTTTCGTATTTTCTACAAAACTTTTTACTATTCAAAAGTTAATAACTTTTTTCTCAAAATTGGACCATTTTTCGAGAAAAAAAACCTATATGATCATTTTATTTAATGCGCGTGTGTGTGTGTGATGCCGGAGGGGTTCCCATCCCGCAGCATTGATCTATTGTACTCCAGTAGAATAGGATAGGATGAGAGTAATTACAGAAGGCGGCCGGAACCGGATGATGTGGAGGGAGCCACCGTGGAGAGTACCCTAAAGTTTCCAAACAGTTCTTTATCACGACGTGGAGAGCGCTAGGAGCCCGCTCCCAGTTGTGACTAAACTCCCTAAGTATACAGACGACTACCAACTCTATCCCGTAGCTGCATTTCCAAAGCGCAGTCACCACCACGGAAGGGCGCCACCACCGAAGTCCTCGCCGACATTAACAATCCTTATAGAGACTGATTGGATGAAATGAAGAGTCAGGAAACTCGGGAGTGTGAAGAAACCTCGCCAGCATTCGCCCATTAGCCGTCTAAACATGGGTCCGAGAGGTCGGCCGCAGAGAAGTGGTCCCACGACCTCCCGAACGTCAGTCTCAGACGAAAGGCCTGAGCCACCGGCTCGGCATTTTATTCAATGTACCTTCAAGCGGCAATATAAAATTGTTGAAACAAGGTAGCTAAAAATCTGATGTGTTCACATGACTTTTTCTATATCTCTGTAAATTCTTATTGTTAATAAGCTTATCTTTTATTTATTTCATGCTAATCGAGAAAATGTAGCAGAAATAGTCTTATTTCTTGCTTTATTGTAAGTAGAAGCGAAATAAGGGAGTACCATAGGTTAAAGTGAAAGCCAAAAGCTGGTTGCTATGTGACTGATTTTCCTTTGTTTGTATGGACATGAGTTGACAAATTCCTGTATGAGAAAAGTATAAGTTTTTCAAAGCTGAAACCAAGAAAACGGAATATCTGAAAAAAGATTAACTCCACGAAAAAAATGTGTATAATATAAATTGTGTGTTTTAACGTGCTCTACATTTTTTGTGGGTTAAGTTTTTGTCCATCTCTTACGGTTTAGTAGTTATGAAAAATTCATCCAGAATAAAGTAGTCTTCAGAGGCTATTCCCAGAAAATTCAATTTTATTTGTCAGGTACATAACTTTAATATACGATATTTTAATCAAAATCGTTAGAGCCATTTTTTAGAAAATCAAAATTTTCGAAAAATGTTCCATGTAAAGGGTAGTTTGGGGTGGGTGGATTTTTCTCAAAATCTTCGTGTCGCATTCCTGGAAGATACTAAACTTAAATACCAAGTTTGGTATTTTACCGACTTTTCGTTTTTGAGTTATCATGTTCACAGACACACGGACCTTTTTCTGAAAATACTTTTTTTTTGATACAGGGGGACCCTAAAACATATATTTCCGGTGACATCTCGGTATCGAATTTTTTGGTGGAGTGCAATATATTCTCTATACACTATGTACATAGTGAGTATAGAGAAAGTAAAAAGCTGATTTGTTCCATTCACATAGTTTTCTCTACATCGCTATAACAAACTATCGTTAAAAAGCATATTCTTCTATTTACTTTATGATAATTGAGAAAAAAATTAGCAGAAGTTGTCTTAATTCATTGCTTTCGTGTAAGCAGAAGAGAAATAAGGGAATTTACTAAGTTAAACCGAATATAAACTCTTTTAAAACGTAGTTGCCACGTGGATGAAATTCGTTTCTATGCAGGGCCAGGAGTTTAAAACTTTCCGTGTGAAAAAAAAAATGAAACAAATAAGAAGAGATATCTCAGAAATTGTTAATTCGATGAACTAAACACATGTGACCTAAATTGAATTTTTTAACATGATCTACATATTTGTTGTGTAGTAAGGTTTTGTCTATTTCTTACGGTTTTCCAGTTACGCAAAATTCAATAAAAACCATCCAGAATAAAGAGTTATTTCCAGAAAATTCAAGGTATACATTTTATTTGGTATGTAAAATATCTTAAATATAAGATGTTTTAATCAAAATCATTGGATTCAGTTTTGAGAAAATCAACATTTTCGAATTTTTTCCATGTAAAGTGTAGTCTGGGGTGGAGGAATTTTCTTGAAAATGCTTGTGTCGCTTCCTTGGAAGATACCAAACTTAAATACTAAGTTTGGTATTTAACGGTCTTATCAGTTTTGAGGTATACTGTCTACAGACATACACGGACCTTTTTCTAAAAGTGGGGGGGGGATTCAGGGAGACCCGAAACATGAGTTTACGGTGAAATCTTCGTATCGTTCTCTACGTGTAGAGAAAGTAATTAATGCACTTCTATGTGGGTTTTCGTGTTAATAAACAACCTTTGAAAACACAAACGGATGTTTTGTAGTAACCAAAATATATTCTTTATGTAATTTATATTTTTACTTTCTCTATACGTACTATTTACATAGTATATAGAGAAGGTATTGTATTCCACCCAATAATTCGATACCGAGGTTTCACCAGAAATAAATGTTTTGGGTCCCCCTGTATAAAAATTTTTTTTTGGAAAAAGGTACGTGTGTGTGCGTCTGTGGACAGCACAGCTCAAAAACAAAAAGGCCGTTAAATGCCAAACTTACTATTTATGTTCAATATCTTCCAGGGATGCAACACGAAGATTTTCAAGAAAATCCCCCACTACCAACTACCCTTTACATGGAACTTTTTTCGAAAACTTTTTATTTTCTCAAATATTGCTCTAACGATTTTATTTAAAATATTTACATGCCAAATAAAGTGTATATCTTGAATTTTCTGGGAATAACCTCTGAAGACTACTTTATTCTCGATTAATTTTACGGAATGTTGCAAATATGCTACGTCATAAGAAATGGACACAAACTTACCACACAAGAATGTAGAGCATGTCAAAACACACAATATATGTAATATACACTTTTTTCTTGGACTTGATCGTTTTTGAGATATTCCTTGTTATTGGTTTCAGCTTTGAAAAGCTTATACGTTTCTTGTAAAGGAATTTGTGAACTCCTGTCCATACAAACAAAAGAACTTCAGTCGCATAGCAACCAGCTTTTGACTATCACTTTTGCCTATGGTGTTCCCTCATTTCACTTCTGCTTACAAGGAAGTTTTAGTTTACGAAATATTTTCTTCTTTAATTGTTGGGTGTGTGCCAACTTCCTGTATTTTCATGCCTAAAAGCTACCGTGGGAAATTATAAAAATAAAAATCAGAATTCCTGTCGCATGGACCTTTACAGCCCCATAGCACACATCTATGCCACCGGTGACATAGAGCCTATAGCATCTCTGAAACTCAGGTTAAATCAACAGCGGCTGCCATTGCAGAATGTTTATGGAGCCGACGAGCAAGTGGTTTTGATAATTTTTATATGAAAAATAAACACATCAATGTTTCCCTTTAATCTTTTCTACCGAGGAGCACCAACAAAGCTGTATTCATGCACAAAACAGTGAAATATAATAGAATACAGCGCATATGTTTGGTTTTTATTATTCTCTCAGGATGTAGGGAAATTCCCAAAGGAAAAAGGAAGGCACATAGAAAAATAAGAGCAGTTTTCCGGATCTTCGGGGTCTGAATATAGCTGAAAAACAAGCATTTGAAACATGTAAATTTTTGTTTTGACTTTCCGAAGCTTGTTTTAGGGCGTGGTTCTTCATTCCGTTCATAAATATACCATAATAAAGAGTTCCCAACATATACATTGAAGAAATATATAATAAAAAGCTGATGTGTTCCATTCACATGACCTTCTCTACATTTCTGTAACACATTATTGTTAAAAAGTTTATGCTTTTATTTACTTCATGCTGATCCAGAAAAAATTAGCAGAAATAGTCTTATTACTTGCTTCCTTGTAAGTAGAAGCGAAATAAGGGAGTTCCATAGATTAAAGTGATAGTCAAAAGCTGGTTGCTATGTGACTGAAGTTCTTTTGTTTCTATGGACACGAGTTGACAAATTTCTGTATGAGAAAAGTAAGTTTTTCAAAGCTGAAACCAAAAACAAGGAATATCTAAAAAACGATCAACATATATATAACAAAGTGTGTGCTTTAACGTGCTGTAAATTTTTTGTGTTGTAAGTTTTTGTCCATCCCTTACGGTTTAGCAGTTATGCAACATTCCGTAAAATCCTTCCTTTCCTAGGAAATTCAAGATATACATTTTATTTGTCAGGTTTTAATATACGATATTTTGATCAAAATCGTTAGAGTCATTTTTAAGAAAATCAAAAATTTCGACAAAAGTTCCAAGTGAACGGTAGTTGGGGGTGGCGGGATATTTTTTGAAAATCTTCGTGTCGCATCCTTGGAAGATACGAAACTTAAATACCAAGTTAGGTATTCAACAGTCTTTTCGTTTTTGAGCTATGTTGTCCACAGACACACAAAAATGGCATGTTATTTATGGACGCTCTTTAACTGCTGTGGTTCTCAGCGTCCCATTCTAAATTGGGCGTGAAAGACCGCTTAATTTTGCTCAAAGGCCTCTCTATCAGGCTTGAGGTTCTTTTACTTAGCGTAAATTTACGACACGGGACCAACGGCTTTACTTCCCTTCCGAAGGAAGCCATGCTAAGGAGTTTTACACCCGAAAAAATCCTTTGTCCTCCACCGGGTTTGAACCCGCGACCTTGGGTATATGAAGTTAGCATGGTAACCTTTACACCACGGAGGGCGACTGCACAGACACACAGACAGACACACACACGGACTTTTTGTAAAAATACTTTTTTTTTTTTTTGTATTCAGGGGGTCCTAAAACATGTATTTCCGTTGAAATCTCGGTATCGAATTTTTGGGTGGAATACATAGTACGTGTAGAGAAAGTAAAATCTTATGTTTTCCATTCCTATGACTTTCTCTACATCTCTGCAACATTATTGTTGAAATAAGGAAGTACCATAGGTTAAAGTGATAATCAAAAGCTGGTTGCTTAGTCACTGAACTTCCTTTGTTTGTATGGACAGGAGTTGGCAAATTCCTGTATGAGAAAAGTATACGTTTCTTTTTTTTAAGCTAAAACCAATAACAAGGAATATCTAAAAAACGATCAACTCCACGAGAAAATTATTTATGACATAAATTATGCGTTTTAATGTGCTCTACATTTTTTGTGGGCAAGTTTTTGTCTGTCTCTTACGGTTTTGCAGTTATGGAAAAAACTCCGTAAAATTCATCCAGAATAAAGTAGCCTTTAGAGGTTATTCCCAGAAAATTCAGGGTATACATTTCGTTTGTCATGTAAATATATTTAACGTGCGATATTTTAATCCAAATCGTAAGAGCCATTTTTTAGAAAATTAAAATTTTCGAATTTTTTTCCATGTAAAGGGTAGTTGGGAGTGGGGAAATTTTCTTGAATATCCTCATGTCGTATCTTTGGAAGATACCAAACTTAAATACTAAGTTGGTATTTAATGGACTTTTCGTTTTTGATCTATGCTGTCCACAGACACACGGATCTCTTTCCAGAAATGCTTTTTTGGATTCACAGGGACCCAAAACATGTATTTCCGGTGAAATCTCGGTATCGAATTTTGGGTGCAATAGAATACCTTCTCTATACAATACGTATATAGAAAGTAATAATCAAAGGTACAATAATTACAATGAATACCAGCTAAATGTAGCAACATTTCAGTAACAATCCACATCATTGTTTTACAATTTTACACATTCTTCCATAGCCTAAAGTTTTGCTTATTTACACTACCGCTCAAAAGTTTTTGTACAGCCTGTTTTGCTGAAATTAACAAGTGTATAACGCCAAACAAAGCCAATGTCGTATTATAAATATTAGAAATCCTTGGAGATATAATTGAATTTTACTATGCTAGCTTATGTTTGTCAATTATGTGCATTTTTAAAATGTAGCATTTGTTGGCCCCTATAGAAACAATTGCCTTAATGTTGTTTTGGATGTCATGGTATGTCTGTGATTCCCTAGATGTCGTTCACAGACATCTGTACTTAGGTATTGGCTGTGAACAGCACTTTAGTGCTTCATAAGCAGGAGAATGGTACACATTGTTATTGTGTAGCTGAAAAGTCTGAAATGGGTAACAGAAGGAAGCTTTCAGCAGAAAAACGTGCTGCAATAGTCAGCTTACATAAAGCAGGCCACCCATACGTCAAATTGCCACACAAGAAAACGTTTCCTTGGGAAGTGCCCATTAAACTGTTAAGAGGTACATATGTAACTACAAATAGCAATAAGGATTGTTATCGAAGGGGAGACCTAGGGTGACCTCGAAAAGTGAGGATAAACATTTAATAGTGACCAGCAAACGTGATCGTCTCAAAACAGCACCCATGCTGAGAGCAGAACTGAACCAGTTGAGGGATGAATCTGTGACTGTTTCTACAGTGAAGAGACGACTTCAGGATGCACATCTGAACGGTTGCATTGCGGCAAAGAAACCTCTATTGAGAGCTGTCAATAAACGGAAAAGATTACAATGTGTCAAGTGACATGTAAGCTGGACTGTTGATCAGTGGAAAAGGTATTATTTACTGGTGAATCTACGTTTGAGCTATTTGGCTCAAAACGTCGCCAGTTTGTTCGACGTGCAAAAGGTGAACGCATGACACCTCAGTGCATATCCCCTACAGTCAAGCATGAAGGTGGTTCGGTGCTGGTATGGGGTTGTTTTGGTGGCAATAGGACGGGCGATATTGCGAAAATTGAAGGAGTGATAGAGTATTATCACAATATTCTCCAACGCCATGCCAAACCATCTGGGATGCGGTTAATTGGCAAGGGGTTCATTCTGCAGCAGGACAATGATCCCAAGCACACATCTATACTCTGTAGAAGATATGTTGAACAATTGGAAGAGACACAAGTCTTGAAGAACATGGTTTGGCCCCCTCAAAGTCCTGACTGCAATCCTGTTGAACTACTTTGGGATCATGTGGACAGAGAGGTAAGAAAGAAACAACCCACTAATGTAAATGTATAGTGGAGTCATGTGCACAACATATGGAGGGGTATTTCTGAAGATACTCTGGCGCACTTAATAGAAAGAATGCCCAAGTTTGCGCAGCAGTAATTAAAGCAAGGGGAGGTTACTTTGAAGAAAGCAAAATCTGACGTGTATTGCTGATTTTCATTAAATATACTAGTGTGACTACAAACTATATCTTTTGTATTCCATTGTTTCAATAAATCGTAAAAATGAGGTGTGGTCAAAAACTTTTGAGCGGTAGTGTATGGCTTATTCGTTCTTTTAAAGTGTTTTTCATTTTCCCGCCTATATAGTGTTTTCGCTTGTCGAAAATATACAAATTGTTTTGTCTTAATTTCCAATGTTAACTTATAACGTAACAAATTACTGTTGGGCAGTATGTCATTTCTGCAGCAATAACTCATCAATACGCCACGCCTGATGCTTCAATTTAAATCATTGGTTATTATTCATAAAATATGTTGATATCCACCTACTTTATTATTTATTTATTCACTGTTTGTTTTTTATGTTACATTATAACAAAGATAATTAACATTCCAATGTTTTTCTGGTACTTTATTATGTAACACTAAATTTGAATATTTTATTTGTTTTCCAGTGAATCTTTGATATCTCTAATAATATGTTAGTTAACTCATAATATATGGTATAGTCAATTTCGTAATTTACTTGTTGAAATAGTTGGTAAATAGTTTTAGATTCGGTGTATCATTTTTCTGATATTTTATTGAAAATTAGATTTCCAGTTTTAATCGTTAATTCACGACTTTTACTTTCTCTATGTACACAGGGGTAGAGAAGTATTGTGTTCCACCCAAAAATTCGATGTCGAGATTTCACCGGAAATACATGTTTTAGGACCCCCTGAGTCCAAAAAAAATTTAGAAAGAGGTCTGTGTGTGTGTCTGTCTATCTGTCTGTCTGTGTGTGTCTGTCTATCTGTCTGTCTGTGGGTAGCATAGCTCATAAACGAAAAGAACGTTAAATACCAAACTTGGTATTTAAGTTTGATATCTTGCAAGGTTGCGGCACGAAGATTTCGAAGAAAATCCCCCCACCTCTAACTACCCTTTACATGGAAAAAAGTTCGAAAATTTTGTTTTTCTTAAAAATGGTTCTAACGATTTTTATTAAAATACCACATATTAAAGTCATTTCTATCACAAATAAAATGTATATCTTGAATTTTCTGGGAGTAGCTTCTGAAGACCTCTTTATATAATGGATGAATTTTGCTTAATTTGGCATAACTAGTAAACCGTAAGAGATAGACTAAAACTTACTGTACAAAAAATGTAGATCTTGTTAAAATACTCAAGTTATGCCATATAGTTTTTTCTTGGAGTTGACCGTTTTCGAGGTAATCCTTGTAGTTAGTTTCAGTTGTGAAGTACTTCTACTTTTCTCAGACGGGAGTGTCTGTTTTTCTTTTGTTCTACTCCTGGCCAGGCAAATAGGTGATTTGCAATGACAATCGCATAACGACAGCTTTTAAAACATTTGCCTATCACTTAAGCTAAGTGCAATCCTTTAGTTCTCTTCTACTTATAAGAAATTAAGTAATACAATTCTGTTAATGCTTATCTCGATGGTGTTGAAAGAGGAATTATCTTTTATAAGAAGTTTGTTTGTAGAGTAGCTAGAGAAAGTCATGTGAGTACAACACATCAGATTTTTAATCTTTTAAATTCTAAGTTTAAAATTTAATTAAATTTAGCCTTTTAATGTTCAGAGTTGGGCAACACTAAGAATAGATCGTTGCTTCTGAAATGGAGAGCACTGAAGATCGTTCGATAATTTACCTCACTCGTGCTATTTGCGGTGTTTAGGACGCACTGTAAACGCAAGAGTTTGGGCTCATATTGTTTAATGTAAGCATTCACTTAGAAACACGCAAGATGCAACGCAATGAAATGCAACGTAAGAGTTTGCAAACTCCAAAATTTATCCTTGCGTTGCATGTAAAGAGGAAGAATTCTGCTTCTTTTCTCTATCATTGCCTATGAATTCAACAACAAACGATTTTACATGGCCTGCTGTACATGCATGCTCTTCTACTTGGCCGTGCAGTGCCGCGCCATCTCTAATCTCCCTCAAGAGGTTGTCAGTCTCCTTGCGAATCCTTCTTTGATTTAATGAATGTAACTATTATTTGTGTATATATATATTAGTTCTCACATATCGAAGACGCAGAGAGATAATTCTTAGTTCATTAAATGTGTTGCTTCATCACTTTTTGAAGTCTCTATGCTTGAGCAACTATTGTGACGTCACTGCCGCGAGCGTCATTTGTTAGTATGTACTTTTTTAACATATATATAATTAAAATATTGAGTTAATTTTCTTATGTTATATTGTTGGTTATGTTAATCAGTTTGCATCTTGCGGAGCGTTTGGAAGATATTCACATGTAACTTGCGGATCCAGAAACCCGTGCCAACTTCTTGTGAATGGTGTTTCCTTGCGTCTGCGCTTATGCTACGTTACGTCTGCGCTTGCATCTCAATGTGAATGTAGCATAAGTCAAACAAGGTGTGTCGATATTCCTTGGTGCTTTAAAAGAGTTGCAGAACTCAACAGGGTTATTTTAAGTTAAAATCTGTCAGTGACAAACTGGCTCGTTTTACCCCTCTCAAAACCGCGTCCTGCCCAGCATCTCCGCTGATAAGTAAGAGGGGAAAACGAAGGTGCCTTAGCCAGTCCCACTCACATCGGATTTAACTTAAAGTAGTCCCGTTGAATTTTGCAACTCTTTTAACGCATGAAAGGATATCTTAACACACAAAGATTGGAGCTAAACGGAAATAGTACACATAATAGACTATTGGGTAAGATACTTTATCAGTATTTATTTCCTTAGCAACACCTCGTGGCACATTTCGTATTTCATGCATTATTGAAAATCCGACATTTTTACAAACACTTGTGTTCACTTTCTTTTCCAGACGGTCTAAAACAGGTTTCTTTATAGCAAGAAATAAGTGAAATTTTTAAGAGCTGCACGATATGGCAGGACTTAAAATGCCATACTCTTTCTATGCAATCGCAAGAAACAAGCGAATGTCGACAGGGCTTTAAAAGAATGACAAAGTATTGAACTATTAAAACACTGAACTACAATGTTTGGTACTTTGTACTTATAACTTTTAATTGCTCACTTGCCTCCTTTTTACTTTCTCTATACGTACTATGTACATAGTGTATAGAGAAGGTATTGTATTGCACCAAAAACTTCGATACCCAGATTTCACCGGAAATATATGTTTAAGGGTCCCCTGTATCCAAAAAAAACATTTTCAGAAGAAGGTCCGTGTGTCCGTGAGTCCGTGAACACGTTAGCTCAATAACGAAAAGGCAGTAAAATACCAAAGTTGGTATTTAAGTTTAGTATCTTCCAGGGATGCGACACGATGATTTTGAGAAGAAAAAAAATACCGCAAACTACCCTTTACCCCTTTCGAAAGTGTTTATTTTCTCAAAAATGGCTGTAACGATTTTGATTAAAACTTTGTATATTAAAGATATTTATCTGAAAAATAAAAGGTATATGTTGAATTTTCTGGGAATATCTTCTGAAGACTACTTTATTCTGGATCAATTTTACGGATTTTTGCATAACTACTAAACCATAAGAGATGGACAAAAACTTACCACATAGAAAATGTAGAGCACATTAAAACACACAATTGTGTTATTTACATTTTTTTCGTGGAGTTGATCGTTTATAAGATAGTATTTGTTTTTAGTTTCAGCTTTGAAAAACATATCTTTCTCATGTAGGAATTTGTCAACTCCTGTCCATACAAACAAAGGAACTTCAGTCACATAGCAACCAGCTCTTGACTATCACTTTAACCTATGGTTCTCCCTTATTTCGCTTCTGCTTAAGGAAGCAAGTAATAAGACTATTTCTGGTATCGTTTTCTCAATTATCATGAACTAAATAGACGCATAAGCTTTTTAACAATAATTTGTTGCAGAGATGCAGAGAAAGGCATGTGAATGGAACACATCAAATCTTTCCTTTTCTTTTGTTTTTCCACCCACCACTCCATTTTAGAGCCTAAATAAATAAATAAATTCTCATACTACTTTATAATCCTTACTCACCTTATTCTACTTTTCATATTCACTGAATTTTGCTCCCTTCT
This sequence comes from Hymenopus coronatus, assembly GCA_030762935.1. Taxonomy (NCBI): domain Eukaryota; kingdom Metazoa; phylum Arthropoda; class Insecta; order Mantodea; family Hymenopodidae; genus Hymenopus; species Hymenopus coronatus. The sequence goes on along the minus strand of CM060881.1, from coordinate 172,757,945 downwards.
TAAATATTACTCTTTGGATTTTTTCCTCATTCAGAGTTACACCCCCACCACTCAAACCTTGCTGTTGACAGTTCGGAGTTAGGTTGATACAGCCACAAAATAGGGCCACCTGACGTTAACCTAAAACATAGCCAACATTTCTATCTCGCCTGAGGTTTAGGATGGGGAGGGTCCAGGTTAAATAATCGGTGATACGACAAGCCTGGATGATGACGTTACAGGTAGAAACACCTGATGTGAGAGCTGTTTTGTAAAATAATACCAGTGTTGCATCTGAGTAGCCTCACTAAAAGACGGTGACTTGCTTTTCCTCCCCCCTTTCTGTTGTAAACAATATTTTGAACATCGAACGGCCAACAAACTGGTTAAGATATTTGTGTTTCCTGAGCAATTAGGAATATTACTTATTTTTATCTAGATGCAATAAAAACAATCTGATGGGTTCCATTCATATGACTTTCTCTACATCTCTGCAACAAATGATTCTATTTACTTCATCTAATCGAGAAAAAATTAACGGAAATAGTCTTCTTGCTGGTTGCTATGTAACTGAAGCTCCTTTGTTTGTATGGACACGAGTTCACAAAGTCCTGTATGAGAAAAGTATGCTTTTATAACTGAAACCAAAAACAAGGAATATCTCAAAAACAATCAACTCCACGAAAAAAAATGTATACAACATATAGTGTGTGTTTTAAGGTGCTCTAGATTTTTTGTATGGTAAGTTTTTGTCTATCTCTTACGGTTTAGCAGTTATGCAAAAGTCCGTAAAATTGACCCAGAACAAAGTAGTCTTCAGAGGTTATTCCCAGATATTTTTAAAGTATACATTTTATTTGTCAGGTAAATATCTTTAATATACGATATTTTAATCTAAATCGTTAGAGCCAATTTTTGGAAAATAAAAATTTTCGAAAAAAGTTCCATGTAAGGGTAGTTTGGGGTGGGGGGATTTTTCTCAAACTCTACGTGTCGCATCCCTGAAAGATACTAAACTTAAATACCAAGTTTGGTATTTTACCGGCTTTTCGTTTTTGAGTTATCGTGTTCACAGACACACGGACACACACACACGGACCTTTTTCTGAAAATACTTTCTTGGATACAGGTTACCCTAAAACATATCTTTTCGGTGAAATCTTGGTATCGATTTTTGGGTGGAGTGCAATACCTTCTCTATACAGTATGTACATAGTACGTATAGAGAAATTAATAAGTGAGCAAATTTCTGAGCAGATGTTGCTGCAGATAAAATCATAGTTAGGTAGTGTGTTACATTTTAATTTTCTACATGAAAGAAGTACTGAGAATGCAATTAGCTGATGTAACGACATCCCCTCCTTTCCTGACTTACCATCAATCACAAGTGTGTGAAAACAAGTGCGCAGTTGTCCTTTCAGTTGTTTATAATTCTGTCGAAATGCTTTTACCTGTTTATTTCTTCTTCTTTGTTACTAACCTTCTTTTTTACTTCCTCTACGCATGCTATGTACAGTGTGTACAGAAGGTATTGTAATGAACCTAAAAATACGATTCTGAGATTTCACCGGAAATATACGTTTTTAGACCCCCTTAATCAAAAAAAAAAAAAGCATTTTTAGAAAAATGTCTGTGTTTGTGTCTGTGTGTGTGTGAGTGTGCTGTGTGTGTACGTTCGTGTCTGTGGACAACATAGCTCAAAAACGAAAATACCATTAATTATGAAGTATCTTCCAAGGCTGCGACACGAAGATTTTCAAGAAAATCCCCCCACCACAAACTACCTATTACATGGAACAATTTTCAAAATTTTTGAATTTCTTAAAAATGGCTCCAACGATTTTGATTAAAATTATGTATATTAAAGATATTTGTGCCCGGAATAAAATGTATATCTTGAATTTTCTGGGAATAGCTTCTGGATGAATTTTGCCGAATTTTGCATAACTGCTAAACCGTAAGAGATGAACAAAAGCTTACCCCATAGAGCACATTAAAACACACAATTTATGTTACATACATTTTTTTCGTGGAGTTGATCATTTTTAAGATATTCCTTTTTATTAGTCTCCGCTATGAAAAACTTATATTTTTCTCTTACTGGAATTTGTCTACTCCTGTCCATACAAACAAAGCATCTAAAATCACATATCAACCAGCTTTTGACTATCACTTTTACTTACGGTACTCCCTTATTTCGCTTCTAGTTACAAGGAAGCAAGTAATAAAACGATTTCTGCTGATGTTTTCTCGATTAGCTTGAAGTAAATAGAAGCATGAGCTTTTTAACAATACTTTGTAGATGAGAGATGTGGAGAAAGTCATGTGAATGGAACATATCAGACTGTTTTAACTACTTTACAAGAATTTTTCCTCAGTCTTGTTAGTTTGAATATTCGTTCCATACTTTTGGATAGGAACGAATAATTTTATTTAACTCTCTTCCATCGGCATTAAGATTCATATTAGTTCAGCTTGAGGGGTTATGATAATTCAAGTTGACACAAGTATACACTCATTCATTCAAACACAGCTGCATATTTACATACATACACACACACACATAAATAGTCACGTACGCACTTACACAGGTACATACACATTTACATACTGACATACGCACATATATATGTATATATATGTATATATATATATATATAATTACACACACGTACATAGGTACATACTTACATACACATACATGCATACACGAGGCCGAATACTGGTACCGAGAATCGACTCAGGTCTTCCGCTTGGCAAGCGGCCGCGCTAAAAAACGACCGCGCATCCTGGGTAGTTTCGTATGTTCCAGGCATTACTTGACTCTCTGCACATACACGATTAATTTATTACTTTCTCTACAAGTATTATGTACATAGTGCATAGAGAAGGTATTGTAATGCACCCAAAAATTCCATACCGAGATTTCACCGGAAAAATATTTTTAGGGTACCCCTGAATCCAAA